>CM076575.1:1614880468-1615034508 GCA_034641835.2 Pinus albicaulis | reverse complement strand
GAAAGTATGTGTTGTAGTGACAGTCAAGGTCCGTCATGAATATTAATTATAATGACGGATAGTGACCGTCACCATTTCATATGAACAACAATGATTTTTTGTGATGGACCTTTCATGGCCGTCACTATTGGTGCATATATATATAGCGACGTTCATTGACCGTCACCATAAACGCATTGGTGACATCAAGGTCCATCACGAATAATGACTATAATGACAAACAGTGACCCTCACCATTTCATATAAACAACAACGATTTATGGTGACAGACCTTTAATGGTCGTCACTATTGATGCATATATATGGTGGCATTCGTTGACTGTCACCATTTCATATTTTGGTGAGGGTCGAAAAGTCTCACCATAAACTCATTGGTGATGGTCAAAAGAGCATCCGTCACCAAAAACTGATCTTCTTCATTCCCTATATATGAATATCAGGGCACGATGGAATCGAACCACCAACCTCCTGCTTGTAAAGCAGGTGCTCTTCCATTGAGCTAGCACCCTTTAAAAAAATAGACTTTAAACTAGCAATTGCCCCTAAAGGCGCAAAGATACACCAAAGGAATAAGAACCAGGAAAACTGAAAGAACTCAGTGTCCTTGCTCCTATTTTTATTCTACGACACTCTACAAAGTATGATCTTGATCTATGACGTATTTGTGCCGAGTGGTTCTAATTTAATAGTAAATGTTATATTAGATAAAATAAATGAATAATTGAGAGGCCTTACGGGCTAATTTTTAATCCTTACACCAAAATCTCTTAATATTCAAGTCTATGGAACAACTCGTTCAAAGTTAAAACTAAAGTAGATTTTAAATGGAAAGCCTAAAACCATCTAAGTAGTTTACAAATTAACATTTTGGATATAAATTATGTTCAATTTATATGACAAGTTATGCCATAACCTTGAAACTAGTTTCTTAGCTAAAAGACTTTCTTAAGTCAACAATGACAAAGAAACATAGTCATGGCAAACAAAATTCTCTTGTTTTTTCTAACGAGGGTGCATGTAACTTGATAGAGGTTGTATGAGAGTATCAAACCATAAACAATTTCACGAAAACATGGAAATGACAAAGTCTTGTTAAGCAACAGAGGTTTAGTTGAATATATGGAAAGCATCGAGCTAAATGATATAATTAAACTAAAAGTAACTGTAAAAAAATGAAATTGCCATAATATACATCGCATCAGCGTATGAATGTGCATCAATGTACTGAATTAATATGACTTCAAATTTTGAAATTTTCCTGCAAGATAACATTTATCATTAAAAAAATCTGATCAAACATGAAGTAATCTCATGAATCCTTTAGATTTATATTGCAATATCCATCTCAGATCGATAGATCTAGAATCTTAAATATTCTTATAACTAGCAATTGCACCAAGAGGTGCAAAGGAACGCCGGAACATGGATAAGAGAAGTGGGGAGATTGTATAAAGAAATAATCAAGCGAAATATACTAAAAATGAAATACAACCCATGTGAGCCTAATTTAAATTCAATTGTTGTGAATTTTCAAGTGAAAGAAAGTTTGTAACTGGTGTCCGGCAAGAAGGACTCACAAAAATTGTTATAGAGAAAAACTTGGAAGGGAAATTGAGGTTTGAGGTTTGATGATGTTGATGAAGCACATATTCTACTTGGTGAAAGTGGCCACTGCAAGGATTATTGGGGTTTAGGCTTCTATGGGCAGGATAATACTTTTGAGCTTGAAACAACTTTGCACAATATAGCTTTCAGTTCAAATGGGTGCAAATACATATAAATCAAGCAATTTGAGACCTTTAAATGTATGGTCAGAAGCAACAACTCCAGAATCTGTGCAAATTCTTCTAAACTCTATTTGAAAAGAGGAAATTAATTTGATCCTTGAAGGAAACTTGTTTGGACCTGACATTGGTGAGTTGATAAGAAGCTCAAACAATTGGGCAGAGATTACTATGTGGTGTATTTTCAAAGGGCTCAAAGAGTCATTACCTTCTAGATGGCTATATATTTTTGGAGATGGGTTTGAAAATACAGGTAAGAAGAATCAGCCAGCGTCTGAACAGTCGGGTGAATTTGAGAAAAAACACCAAAGATCTGCCAATTTTGTTGAATGCCTCTGAGCAATGTGGTTTATTGTTTGCTGTCAATTCCTCCTCGGTCATGGATTGCAGGCCTGCACAAAATAAGAATATTCTTATGATTGGTGTCTGTTATGAAGTGAATAATTTAAAACAATATACTCATAACCTAGCACAAAATACAGATTCAACAGAAGTAAATACGGAAAACAAGAATAGTGGAAATGATGATTTTGGATTTCAAACTGAAGGAGCATATAAGGGCAAGGATGAAGTGCTTTTGAAATTTCAGGTGGCAGAGGAGACAGAAAGGATGGGCTGCAGCAAGTTTTTGGAGTCTCGGGATAGAAGAGAAGGGAAAAGAGGCAAACTTCAAGTTCAAAGCACAGAGTAATGACCCCTGGAAGGAGAGATTTTGATTCTCTTGTTCGATCTCAGCAGGAAGTAAGCAATGCCTTTGGTCAAGTCGACATTCAATTGTCGGATTCTCTATGGGATGTAGGTGATGGCATTAGCCAAGAGAAGCAGCTGGACAGGGTTTCACATGAATATATCCTTTCTTCATGAATGCAATGATTATTGGAATTATGTTCAAATAAAAGAGATGAGAACAGTGTGCAAGAGGCTTTATAATGTTTGATATGCAAAGAATAGAATATTCAAAATAGTACACATCATATGAGGAGGAGACCTTTAAATCAAGCAATTTGAGACCTTTAAATGGGTGCAAATATATATAAATCAAGCAATTTGAGACCTTTAGATGTATGGTCAGAAGCAACAACTCCAGAATCTGTGCAAATGCTTCTAAACTCTCAATTTAGACTGCTCATGTGCTTACCAAATGAAAATCTCTGACCAAAATTCTAGTTAACAGACACAATGAAAATAATTAGTTGTTGAAAGATTCAGGATCTGTTTATAAAAATGTCATGGAAGAGGAGTTTGCAGTCAGAGATGTGGAAATGGTGAACGATAATGAGTGTGTTTGGAAAAAAAAAACTCCTAAGTATGCCCGGGTAAGTGTTACAAAGTTGTCATCAACAACCTTGAGTCAGAGAGAAGAGGAGTCTTCTATGTTACCATGGACTAGTGAAAATATGGCACATACATGTAACCATAAACTAGCTTCTTATATGGAGAAATCTGAGATAATTTACATGGGCAGTGTAACAACTCGATTTATGGCCTCTGAAGTTCAAGAACCAGAGGATATTTCAAGGCTACATTGTTTCCCTCAAGACAACTTCGGTGAGTACTATATTATACAATAAAGACATTACTGAGCCAAGTAAAGCTAATTGTGCACCAAAAAAAGCGTTATCTGCAATACAAGCACGTGAATTAAAAGAAGGTGGCCATTCTTCTCCACACAAATGAAAAACATCACTTGAAAAGCATTTGTCTGTTGGAAGTGCATTCTGTGTAATAACATGTACTTCTAATTACCCAGGTTATGAGGAAGTGGCAACACAGACACTGCATGTTTTTCTTCTTGCCAACTTACAAGTTGAAAAGGCATGTGAACAAGCCACTCACTATCATAATAGTGGATCACAAATTAGGAAATCACTTGGCACTGATATTTTTACTCTTGAAAATGTCCGGGATCTGAATGTTTCATTATTGACAGATTCTAAGAAGTTTGACAAATCTGTCATTGCTAATTTGAGTGAAAGTGATGCACTGAAAAAATCAGACTAAAAAAGTTTCTACTTCAATAGAACCTTTACCTTTCCACAAGGTGAGCTATTACAAGTCTTAATTATTTGATCTAAATATCTAACACCCGAGCATAGTAGAACTCTGTTGGAACATGAATTTTAGCTCTACAATGTCTTTAGTTTCGTAATCTGTCATTGCTAATTTGAGTGAATGTGATGCAGTGAAAAACTCAGAGACTAAAAATCAGTGTTACACGGGGACTCGTCCCCCCCCCCCTAGGGGTCTAGAATCCTCGCCCCCCCCCCCCGCGATTCGGGGTCTTGGGGACTTCTAGGGGACGTTTCCTGACGCTCCCAATTTTCGAAAATTTGGAGGGGACGTCAAGGGGGACGTTTCCCCATCTGGAGGGGTCAAGGGGGCGTGAGGGGACGGGAGGGGACGTGAAGGGGGCATGAGGGGACGGGAGGGGGCGTGAGGGGACGGCTGGGGCAATAGATATTCTCATTTAATTCTCTATCAAATATTTTAATCAGTTACAATTAGCACCATAGCCATTTACATTGTACTTTAATCTGTGAGTAGTAGATTGAATATTGGGAACTACTAAAGTATTTCTGGAGAGCTCGACTTACCACTAGACCTTCATTGTGATGTCAGTTGAACAGAACGATGTTTTTTTTATTGGTTTCTTTCTCCAGCTTTGTTTGCTTGCTTCTCTCCAATAACCTCTTCAGATATAACAGCCTGTGATTTCACTAAAGCTGTAATTGGAGGAGAATTTATTATATCTCACTCTTAAGATAATTTTAGGTGAGAGAAATAGTAGCGGAAACCAAACCTTATAGTGGAATGTCATGCTTATGGTTGAGGCATGCTAAAGCAACAGTGTACAGAATGTTGAAAAGTGCACAGAACCCAATCAATGCTCCAATTCCAGTCCAATAAAATTTAACTTCAGCAAATAATCCATGAGATTCTAGGATAGCACGTCCAAGTGTTTCAATGGAGCTGTTACTGACATGATGCACAAAGATGAAATATTTAGAGGAAAGGAAATATTCAATATTTCTTTCCTGGGATTATGATTATAGGACACTCTATCAGTACATGATAACACATACTTTCTCCCATCTAGGAGCTAGAAATCCATTCACCACTCTAGTGTTTTGGCCATAGGACATCAGTGAGCACCAATATGCCCAAATCCACCATCTAGGTATGTTCTCTGTTCTAGAAACATGAATAAAAGGAACCATTTTTTCAATTTTGTAACCCGAGTTCTAGTTGAAAAGCTCAATATTAGTATAAAGTATATTTCTTTGGAGTAAATAACTATCTTTACATATACTATAATGTCAAATACCTCTTGATACCACAAACCCTCCAAGAACAAACACAATGAGCAAAGTGAATGATCCAAATGTTTGTGAGGCAATCATGTTTCGACCCAATGAGGCTATGAATTTAAAAAGTGCCAACGACATCCGATGTATCACAAAGAGGAGGAAGTATTGCCTAAAGAACCTGCAACAATCAAGGCAATCTCCTAGATTGCTCATTGAATATTTTAGTGTTCTGACAACTAAAACATTTAACAATCTTGATGTTCCTGATTTAATTTTCTTTTTCATAGAGCTAATTTGGAAAAGGAAGATGTTACATTTTGTTTCCATTCTTCTATCTATTCATACATTAATAAAACAGAGACCAAGTATATATACTATATAGGCACCATTCCACATAAAAGGGATTTGAAGTGTTGTTTTAATGCTAAGATCCTTTGGAAAAATGCAGTCTCTATAATTAAACCGGTTCATCTAGTTCTATCCCATCTCTCCTATAGTCCTGTAACTTTCTTGAATTGGGAGATCGATGAAGAGATAATAGACTGTAAACTATATTTTCAAATTTCGATTCATTAGGCAGGTTGCCAACGTTGGACATCAACTTTAAATAATGAAAATGATAAGCATGGTACAAAATGAGCCCATACAGAACAAAAAAATTGGCAGATAGAGGCGTGGATGCAAATTTTCAAAAGAAATTATGTGCCCAAGACAATAGGATCTAATCCCACAATGGTTGATATGTGTCTATCACTCACGTTCCCTGATACAGAGTTACCAAAACAACATGCTATATTATCCCATGGAGACAATATTTCATGAGGGACAGAACATAACAACATTATGTACTCCCAAGTGGTAGCAAAGGATAATTTTCAAAGTTAATGAGCAATAATTATTACAGTCCTATGCAAACTTGGATGGACGGATCCTTTGAAGCTTTCAATCTTGAAGAACTGCTTGGAGAAAAAGTGCATAGCACTTTGGAACAGTTCTAACCCTGTCAGCAGAGGTGCCTCAATAAATGTGCACTACAGATCCCTGACATCCTTGGTTGCTCTGAGCAAGGATATTATAATGAATGGTCTCAATATAAAATGACCCCTCCTCTTCATGAATTCGGTAATTTGATATATTGGTAGATATCTCTTCTCTCTGATTAAAGAAGGTCTTCCGCATTCTCTTCTTTGACCTAAAGCTTCTTAGAAGTTTGATGTTGCAATCACCTCATGTAAGTCTCATCTCTAATCTGGGTAGCTCATGATGATTACCAATGCAAGGCTTCAGAGGGATCTATGATGATTGGGCTCAGCTATCGATAACATTTGTCCAAATAAGAGGGATTTAATGGAAGACTTAGATTTGACCTTAAGCACAAAACAGAGTAGCTGTTGAACCTAGTCATAGTCAACTCTGATGTATGCCTTGATACAAAGGCTTTAAGACAATTTAAGGATAAGCCTCATACATATATATTGGATAGCTAATGTATGCCTTGATACAAAGGCTTTAAGACAATTTAAGGATAAGCCTCATACATATATATTGGATAGTTGATGTATGCCTTGATACAAAGGCTTTAAGACAATTTAAGGATAAGCCTCATACATATATATTGGCTAGCTGCTCATTAAAGATCAAGTATGATCTGAAGTTCACTATTGGTCTAATAAAAGGAAAAGTACTATATATCCTGGTGACCATCTTCATTTCTTTGTATCACAAATCAAAGGCTGATGTCTGTTCTCTGGAAGCACCATTGCAGCTGAATGTATAAAACAGCAAGCATGAATTTCTATGACAATGCCAACAACTGAAGAGTTCATCTCAGACACCAATTTTACTGGTTTCTAAAAAATATAATCCCCACTAGCAGGAGATCTTTTAGGCATTGTCCAACCACTATATTATATTGACAAGAGATTCCCATTTGCAGTACAATTATACCAAAGAAATCAATGCCAAAAAAATATGCCAATGACTACTCTTCACAACTAAAGGACACATTGTATTGAAGTCATTCATTTCTTGCTATTTTGTGATCTATTTTTGCTATTTCACATTAATGGAATTCCTATACTACAATATGCATGCATTATGGTACCCATTTTCAATGATTATGCAACCACAGAAATTGGAGTTCAAATTCTCAATAGAATTTAATTGGTAAAGGGCAAACAGATGTAAACAATAATAATTAGCCTCGATAGTTAAATAAAGAAAAATTTATAATATTCATCATAGTAGAACAAGGTAGACTAGTATAAAAAACTTTTAGAATGATTTATCTACATCCTTTAATATATACTCTATCTATATTACTCTTGGCTTCTAGGAAGCAATATAGGGTTCATGCCAAGCTTGTAACTAATGCATTCTAGTTCACCTCCTTTTGCAAGCACCGTGACTTCCACATATGCATAGGAGACCTTGCCAATTTGACAATAAAAATATCTTGAAGGCATGACATCCTTTGAAGAAAACATTGGAATGGTTGTTTGTCTCTGCATCTATAAAGGATAAAAATGGTGACACTATAGACCTAGAGGTTGGGTTTAATATAAAACCACTACAAGTGATACTAGCATATGTTTCTGAGCATTTCTCTGAATCTAAGGGATCAACATTTGATTCTTGAAAGTTCACTAATCATTAAGTCTTTTCTCAACCTTAATCCTAGAATCTGTGTATGGAAAAGATCATGAGATTCGATTCCATCTTGAATTTCTGTCTTGATGATTGCAAGAGGCAGGTGCTACCAATTCTGTTGCATTCAAGGAATTTCAGTTTCATACAATCTAAAACAATGTCAGTATCCTAGTGAAACAATGGTTTGGAAGTTTTGAATATCCACCATTGACATATTGGATGCCATTTTCATGATCTTGGCTAGTGAAATATCTGTGCTTATAATAGACTTAGATTTGATAATGTCTTCAACGTGAAGGAAATTGGTTCTAAATTCTTGAAGACAAGGACATAATTATCTACTAGAAGCAATAGTCTTGGTGTGTAGGTGTTAACTGGGAAAATTACTATTCATGAAAAATTCTTTCAAAATGCTTCCAGCTCTGTAAAAACAGTGAATACAGAGTCTCAACAACCATTGGGTTGGCAATTTTCTACTGGATGTTATATAATTAATGCAATAGATAATGGCAAAGCATGGATTGATAGAGGCGTGGATGCAAATTTTCAAAAGAAATTATGTGCCCAAGACAGCAGGATCTAATCCCACAATGGTTGATATGTGTCTATCACTCACGTTCCCTGATACAGAGTTACCAAAACAACATGCTATATTATCCCATGGAGACAATATTTCATGAGGGACAAAACATAACAACATTATGTACTCCCAAGTGGTAGCAAAGGATAATTTTCAAAGTTAATGAGCAATAATTATTACAGTCCTATGCAATCTTGGATGGACGGATCCTTTGAAGCTTTCAATCTTGAAGAACTGCTTGGAGAAAAAGTGCATAGCACTTTGGAACAGTTCTAACCCTGTCAGCAGAGGTGCCTCAATAAATGTGCACTACAGATCCCTGACATCCTTGGTTGCTCTAAGCAAGGATTTTATAATGAATGGTCTCAATATAAAATGACCCCTCCTCTTCATGAATTCGGTAATTTGATATATTGGTAGATATCTCTTCTCTCTGATTGAAGAAGGTCTTCCGCATTCTCTTCTTTGACCTAAAGCTTCTTAGAAGTTTGATGTTGCAATTACCTCATGTAAGTCTCATCTCTAATATGGGTAGCTCATGATGATTACCAATGCAAGGCTTCAGAGGGATCTATGATGATTGGGCTCAGCAATCGATAACATTTGTCCAAATAAGAGGGATTTAATGGAAGACCTAGATTTTTCCTTAAGCACAAAACAGAGTAGCTGTTGAACCTAGTCATAGTCAACTCTGATGTATGCCTTGATACAAAGGCTTTAAGACAATTTAAGGATAAGCCTCATACATATATATTGGATAGCTGATGTATGCCTTGATACAAAGGCTTTAAGACAATTTAAGAATAAGCCTCATACATATATATTGGCTAGCTGCTCATTAAAGATCAAATATTATCTGAAGTTCACTATTGGTCTAATAAAAGGAAAAGTACTATATCTCCTGGTGACCATCTTCATTTCTTTGTATCACAAATCATTTGCCTTAAAAGAGATTGGTGGTTTGAAAGTTTTCAAATTCTAGTCTTGGTTTCAAGAGAATCTGGTCAATCGCTGGAATGAAGTGGACTTATGTTGAACTATAACTCTCCAGTTTGAAGATTTTCTACACAATGTATCTTTGGTGACTTCGTGATAATTCTTGGATCTGCGAAGCTCTGATCTGTGGCCATATGGAATTGGATCTGCAGCTCTTTGTTGTTTGATCTACATCCTAGGTTAGTCTGTATTAATTCAGTGGCAATCATACAAGTTTTAACAATCCAAACTCATCTTGGCCTGTGACAGTGACATGGTTGGGTGACTAATGTGATCAAACTCATAAGGAGGCCGGTTATAACATATGTCTTTTTAAAGGCACAAATCTTGCAAATAAATCACCGAGGCTAGTATTTGTCAAGTCTCAGTCCTTAAAGCTCACTTCTGGAGTTTCCAGAGTCGTTTGAAATTTGTGGAAGGTTCTATATATACACTCTGTCACAGTCTCATTGAAGTGGACCATTCAAGCTTCATTCCAATTTCTGACCGTTTCAAGGACTGAAAAAATTCTTGTGTTGAAGTAATTTGATTACAGTGCATTGTAATCTCTCACCAATAAAGGAGTACCTTCAATGCTAATAAATTTGAATATCATGTGCATAGACAGAATTTCCTTGACAGCAAAGTATGAAAAATATCACTATGTATCATGACAATTTATCTCCTTGACACTGATGACTACAGTGTAAATATGATCCTGACTTAGAGGAACACAGTATGACCCTTTTGGTTAGTACGTGTATGGTGATCTCTATGTATTGACAATATCTCTAAGCATTGTCTTGGGACTGTAGGAGTACCAAGCTCAAAATGACAATAAATCTAGGTTGTGGTCCACATGGCACAAGCTTGTGAGTAACAATGATATGCTTGCAAAGATATTATTTGGGTACACTTCTCATTTTATCTAGAATTACAGTGAGATAGTTGTCCGATAGTTGGTCATATTACAGTAGGAACGTCATCAATATAGGAAATCTAGTTTTTGACTGAAAATGAGAGGAGGGCATAAGGAAAATCATTGCCACAAGGTAAAACTATGATTGACAACTTCTTATTGGAATGTATATTATTTGGAGTTAAATACAAACTATGATTATTTGTGGTAATGCTATGGATGTTGGAGAATAGACATTCAAGAAAGTTTGTCACTATAACACGTCTACAATGTAGCTGTAGATCCTTTTTCACCTTGGTTTCTATTTTCTGCAATGGCTTGTAGTGGTAGCATGATGCGTGCATTAGATATTTGCTTCCAATGTTCTAGTGAGCCTGGTATTTTCAAGAGGCTCATAACCTGTTAGGAAAGAACTCATTTTTTCATAAGAGGCATTCCTAGAAAAAATTGGTCAAGAGGCCAATCTGCAAGACAAAATTATAATATACTGTGACTTCTCCAAAGCTTGAAACTTGTTCACTAGTTGATACTTCACTAGTCATTCAATAATGCAGCAGTCTTCAGAAACCAAAACACAGTGGTGACTTGCAGGTCATGTTTGCATTATGCTAGTACAAGCTTAGTCTATTCAGAGGCCTACCATATGCAACAAAAGAGATTTGCAGAGAAGCTTGCCATGTGAACTATTGGAATTGTAGGACAAATGAAATAGTTAGTTTATATATCTTCGGCGATTTTGAATTAGGAAAGAATCCCTTAAAATGTTGACCTTTTGGGAAACTATGCAATGATGAGTGCTTTCTATGTCCAAGATTATAATGATGCATTTTAGATGAATTTCTTAGCTTTCACTGTCTTCAGATTTTTGAATACTGATCTTATTAGAAATTGTAAGTTAAAGGTAATTTTTATTGCAAAATCTAGCACCCCTATGGCATCATAGGTATGGGCACCTCAACTTGACCTATCTCTCTCAGTTGCCATGAGAGAAACTAGTAGATGGACTTCCGAACATTTTGTAGAAGATCCACAGAGTTTGCAGAGCTTGTCAGGCAGGGAAGCTACATTGAATACCATTTTATGAAGGACAAGCTTGGAGAGCGTAGAGGGTCCTTCAGTTGGTACTTTCAGACATATGTGGACCAATGAACATGACATCAACCACTGGTGCTAGGTACTTCCTTCCGTTTTTTTTATTATTTCAGTAGAAAAATGTGGGTATATTTTCTATAATTAAAATATGATGTGTTTAATGAATTTCAAAAGTTCAAAGCATTAATAGAGAAACAGTTAGGTTGTCATATTGCCTCTCTTAGATATGATACTGGTGGGGAATTCTACTTAAATATTTCAATAAATTTTGTGCTAAACATGGGATCCAAAGACAATATACTACACCTTACACTCCAAAACAAAATGTATTGGTTGAGAGGCAAAACTTTTCTATCACAAAGATGGCTAGGTGTAAGTTGCAGAGGAAGTCTATTCCAAATAGGTTTTGAGCTGAGGTAATGTTCACAATAGTATACTGGCTGGTGAAATGAAATATGACACTTTGGTCTCAAGTTGGAGGACCAATTCCTGTAGTTGCAATGCCAGCATATGCACCTATGAGGCAAAAATATCCATTTTTTTTTATTGTTCCCCAGACATTCTTCAGTGTAGGGCAAGGGCAAGACATTTCTTCATTCCATGCAGATATATATAGGCCACCTACTGGATTGTTGTCATCTACAATTGCAACATTTTCATATCCAATGCAGTCACCCTGTTTTCTGTACACTGGGCACCTCTCTGAATGCAGCTCTGCCTATTTTCCTGCTGTGTTTGCACCTTTCTCGGACTCTTCAAGTTCACTCCAAGTACTTCTCAGATTTTGACCTCTGGTGCAATTCTTCCACCCCATATCCGACATCCTTAATGGGATTGACAAAATTTCCAACTCCCAATAATGATAGAATCTGGTTCAGGCTAAACTTAGATTTGAATTCTGGCACAGAGACTTTTGAGGTAGAGGGTAAAGAAGAAAGAGCAGGATCAAAACATGCAGTAGTTTTGGAAGGTCCTTTGATAACAGATGGGCAAACTAGAGTCATCCAACAATCATCAGCATCAACAAACTCTTTTAAATAAGGTGGGATTTAAATAGATTTGAAAACAAAAAAGAGATATAAAGATAGCCAGGTTCTGTAGGTGTTGGTAGCTTTTTTTTCATGGGGTATGTCTCACCCAAAGGGTGTTGCTTATTGGGCACATTAAGTTGTACTTGAATCCCAATGTGATGTTGATAGAGTTGTTTAATCCCAAATGGCTTAAGTTGTAGATAAAGGTGTACTGGATTGAATCTGAGATCGATACAAGGCCAGAATTGCTCATGCAGATTGAAATTCCCATATCACTAATTTGCCTCTTTTCAGGTGATCCTGCTGCACTTTTTACATGTATGCTTATTGTAGAAGTATGAATGGCACAAGCCAGGTGTTTGACAAAATTCCCAAGAAAAATGTTACCGCATGGAATGTTATTATTAGAGGTTGTGTTAGGGATGGACACTGCCAGGAAGCCCTCAAGCTATATTACCAAACACAACAGGGGGGACTTAGTGGAGACACACCTTTCCAATTGACCTCAAGGCATGCGCTGAGATTGTGGCCCTAGAGCAGGGCAGGGAAATCCACAGTTACATGGAACACCATGACTACAGGGTATTTCGAAATTAGAAATTGTGAAGAGGAAGGAAAGGTACTTGACGAAATGTAGCTGGGAAGGTCAAAACCCAATGTGATAAATTGGAGCGTGATGATATCCAAGTATGAGTTGAATGGTCACAACAATGGTGTAGTGAGATCTTTTCTAAATGCAGCTAGCTGGAGCGAAATCCAATTCAGTCACTATTTGCTAGTGCTCTCGCTTCTTGTGCAAAATTAGCAGTGCTACAACAACAAAAAATGGATGATGCATATGAAGTGTTTTTCAATATGCCAAAGAGGGATCTGATTTCATGGAATGCAGTAATTTCTTGTTATGCATTGAATGGATATTGTGATGAGGTGTTGGCGCTCTTTTATCAACTTCAAAATGACAGGAATGAACACAGATGTAATTAAATGGAGTGCAGATATTGTGAGGTATACTCAATTTGGTCATAGTGTTGAATCCATGGAAATATGCAGTTGAATGCATGTTACAGAGGTGAAGCCTAACTCTATTACCATAGCAATTATTTTTCCTTCATGTGTTGATTAGTAGCTCTGTAGTGTGGGTATCGAATGCATGGGCATGAGGAAGATGCCCTGACACTCTTTTATGAAATACAAGAAGCAGGCATTAAAGTAGGCCATATCACCTTCATTGCTATTTTATCTGCCGGCGGCCATGCAAGACCAGTAGATGAAGGCTAGCATCATTTCAATCGAATTAGTAGAAAGTTTGAAGTGAAGCCTAGAGTGGAGCATCATGCATGCATGGTTGAACTCCTTGGCCACTCGAGACGCTTTAATGGAGCATATGTGACATTTTCAAACATCTATGCTACTTCTATGGGATGATGTAGTCAACGTGAGAAAGCTAATGTTAGATAAGGGAATTGAAAAAAAAGGAACTAACATCTCATTTTCATGGACAATTGCAGTTGCTGCTAACTTAGGATGTTTTGAAATATATCATAGAAACTCTTCAACAGTGTTCTCGAGTTTCAATGATAATACACCCTCTTCATTTGAATTTTGCCTCTCCAAAACCATGGAGAGGAGAGACATGGAGGAGTTACAACCATGCATACTTCCTTAACAACCCTTAAGGTGGCTGGAAATAGATAATCATGACAAGCTCCAAGCATTGGACAAGTCTTGGTTGAAGCCTTATGTTGTAAAAGACGAATCCATCAGGCAAGTCTTGGGCCAACTTTGGGACTCCGTTGAGGAGTTTTGATGCATTTTGAAATTAACTCAAGTTTTTCTACAGTTCTTGGTTATAGAAACTCAGTGGAGCAAAAAAAAAGACATTTTCAGGAAAATAGGCCTGCCTATCAGAGGCCAAAAGTTGGGTGACTGGTTTGAAAACAGGAATTTCTTTGTCAAACAAAATGGATGGAGTGGCCAACAAGGGAACATAACAAGTTGCCTCCTCAGACTTGCATATTTTTGTGGGCTTGTTTTTCTGTATTAAAGGTGGTTTTGTGGTCAGAGAAACCTAGAGGAGTGCATGATTTGGTCCTGCAACACATTTTGGGAGGAACTATAATTTTTTTAGGTGGGATTCTTTCTTATTCAGTTGAGGACTATGCCATGACAAGACTCATCTGAGAAGGCAATGAATTCCATGGATGTTATAGGGATTCGAATAGAGGCTAGGAAGGTCTAGTAGACTATGGAAGTGCAAATACGCTTTTTATTGATACTTCAATAAAAATGGAGACCTCGTGCACCTCTAGAAAGTAGTTCTACGCTGCCTCACATCTATTGTAGCTATTGCAAAACTCTCATATATGCTTGAACATGGGAGGAACACGATCAAAAATTACAATATTATTTTCTTTCCATTTATTCTCTTCCTCTACGAATTTCATGGCAATTGAAATCATCACTTTCTTCTGTTATTTGAGCATTATATGGAAGACTTCATGTAGTTGTTTCACAAGGTGCCATAATTTATTTTCAAGAGACGGCTATTCAACAAACCCTGATTTATGAGTCCTACAGGATCCTGTTACAACTAATACTTGAATATAATTCCAGAAATTCTCCTCCTTCGAGATTGTAAATCATCATATCTTTTCCCAGGACAAGAGCAGGTGACTGATTTCATAAGAAAGGTATTTGAGATGCTAGTTGGAGCATTTAGAAAGCTTTAGGTATTAGAAAGGTTCTTCCACAATTGAAACAAGGTGTACAAGGATGCTTGATATACTAGAAGACTTCTTGAACTTCTTATATTTTGTATATTGTCGAATGGATGGGAGCACTTCAACATTAGAAAAGCAACATTGAATAAAGAACTTCAGTATCCCAGATAATGAAATTTTACTTTTCTTATTTCAACTGAGGCAGTGGGGTGGCAGGGGTTGGAATCAATTTTCCAAGTGCAGATACAGTTTATTATATATGATCTATATTTCAGTCATTTTTTTTCTTTTATGATCTTAATCATGATCTCACAGTATAGGCCAAGACAAACCAGTGATTGCATATCAGTTGATAATAAAGTGTATTGTTGAGGAGAGAATATTGCATCGGTGTACAAAGATGGATTTGGAGAATATGGTGATGAATCTTTGTAAAAATGAAAGTTTAAAGAGTTATCTAGATCGCAAAGAACCTATATATCGTGCTTTTCAAAATGAAGTTAATGCTATTTGTTTGGTTTTCTCTCGTTTTGTTGTCCTGTAAATTTGTTACTGTTATGTTTATTATCTAGCATGCATATGCCCAGACAATGACCTCTTGCCATAACTGCAAAAATAAAATCTCTAGTACCTATATCCAATTACTGTAGTTGCTAGAAAAAAGCAATTCAGAATAATTTAATACGAAAAGAACCTATTTTACACATATTGCTCCTTTGTGAGTTTCACAGCACCTCAAGTGCCCAAGTAGGAACTTTAAATTTCACTCTAACAACCCCACAATGCATCATTTTATGGAAACTTACACTGCATAGCAGGATTGGATACAAACATGACAGGATTCCTCATTTCCAATATGGTGCCAACAAAATTTTGGCCATCTCAATGGTTCAACATTTTTTGTAATACAAGACCCAACCAAGTTTCATTAGTTTACTATGTTAACCAAACCAGGTTTCATGAGTCTAAAAAGTACATATGAAATTCTAATAGCTCACTGTGTGTGTTTGTAATACCTATTTCTTCTACTCAAGGAAATAGGTATAGCAAATATAAATCTGATAATAGATCAAAAAATAGGTGGCAGGCCCTCTTAAAAGTGAGGAGTATTTGGGAATAAACACTCATTTACAATTGACAAGCTCCAGGAGTCCATTTCGAAAAATGGGAAATAATGCTCTGACAGGTGCATTGGCCAGAATGTTTGAAGTATTTCTACATCATTTATTTATACTCTTAGTGAGTGTGTTAAACAACATATGCAAATTGATTTATGGTATTGCAACAACTGGTATGTCTATTGGAAGTGGAGTATCCATTGCCAGAAATGGATCTCCAACAGCAAGAAAGTAACATCAAGACAACATATACCACTTGAGTAGATTAGAATGGACCAGAAATGAATAAAATTCAATGCCATGTTCCAGAAATTGTTAAGTGGTGAGCAATAGAATAGGAAGGAATGCTTTCATTTACTTGGCATCATCATGTTGTGCTAGATGAAGACTTCTATTACATGATCAACTGGGCAAGAGTTGACACAGGTATCAATTTTTATTAGACTACAGGTATCATTTTGTTAATTTTGGGCAACTAGATCCAAAATCCATGTTGCATTGCTCATATGATGATGATGATATTTTTGTTGGATTCCTCTTTCGAAGAGGTGCAAGATTGATCTAAAGATCATCTTGTTTGGATGAGAAGAACTTATATTTTGATTTTATTTTCCACACATGTGCAAATTGTCAAGGTCGACCAAAATTGTAATGAAGGCTTGCAAGCCCAATAGATGTGTCACACACCCTCATTTATGGATATAAATTGGAGAGAGATGATGTCCATTTCATCATCAACTCATCACGCATTTCCTCTTGTGATCTGATTGGTTCATTCAGCCTTTGGAGGCCTCTCTCTCTGACATGTGCGGATCTGAAGCGGAAGGAGTGCGAACTGTCTTTAGGGCTCTTTGCTGGTGCATTGACACGCGTTGACCGTGGGTCAAAGCTTGGAGTTTGACCTCCATTCTTGTGCAGAAAATCCAATCTCTTGAGGCAGCATTAGAGAGCAAAAAGATCGAGGAGAAGGGTGAACTTTGACCACAGCCCTAGACCGCAGCGTTGAATTTTTGCATTGACTTTTTCTGTTGACCAGTGTTGACCTTTTTGGAGCTGTCTTTGAGGGGTGTGTGTGTGACACTTGGAGGATTGGCTGATCCAACTATGTATACTCTTGAGCAAAATGGTTTTGTTGAAAGGAAGAATAGAACCATTGTGGAAGTTGTCTGTGCCATTGTGTATGTTCAAAATAGATGCCCGCATTCCACATTAGACTCCAAGACTCCCGAAGAAGTCTTCTCTAGTAAGAAGCCCGATGCCTCCCACTTTAGGCTTCAAATGACATCATCAACATGAGATCCAAGTTTGACGAAGTCAATCTTGAGCTCAAGGCTCAAATTCTGGCCAATCCTGCTTTTGATTAAACCAAGGACACACATCAATGGGTCAAGAAGTCGTTGTCATCAAGCCTACAATAACAAACCCTAGATAAATGAACATGACAGCAAAAGGGGTCACATCAATGGGTCAAGAAGTCATTGTCATCATGCCTACAATAACAAACTCTAGATAAATGAACATGACAGCAAAGGGGGTCAATGACCTAGCCGGGGCCACATTAGGGCTAGTAGTTACAATTGTAACCA
This sequence comes from Pinus albicaulis, assembly GCA_034641835.2. Classification (NCBI taxonomy): domain Eukaryota; kingdom Viridiplantae; phylum Streptophyta; class Pinopsida; order Pinales; family Pinaceae; genus Pinus; species Pinus albicaulis. The sequence continues at coordinate 1,615,016,746 of CM076575.1, read as the reverse complement.
CAGAGAATATTGTTAGTGGATATATCTAGCATCTCATGCCAAATGAGGTGCCACCATATATTTTGAAGATTCTTCACTTGCCAAACACTAGGGCAAGCAATCTAGTATGGCCTTTTTCTAACTACTATAATTGCGATACTATCTAACATGAAAATTCAAACAAGGGGGAGCCATAGCAGATCTTCATGTCTTTATGAGGCCCCCTTCAGAGGAACCCCTCCATATTATCCACATTTTTTGTTTATATATTAAATTCATAGAAATAATGAAGGGAGGGGATCCCTCCAAGCAATAAAACATTGTTTTGCACATGGTTTATGATAACATTTTTGCCAACTAATTAACTAGTTTAGATTTGCATGTTGTCTCTTTTTTGGGATTAATATAAGAAACTAGGGAGTTACGCAAATATTTAAGAGTCAAGACAGTTCATGAAATCAAGGGATTGTAAATCCATTGCTTCAAATGCCAGTGTGAACATTAGATTCAAATTTGACAAAGTCTATCTTGAGCTCAAAGCTCAAATTATAGTTGATCTTGCATTTGATACATTAAAAAAACTCATCAATGGATCAATAAGACATTGAATGAGTGCTCTGTCATCATGCTTGCTGTAGTTAATCCTAATTAAATGAACACAAAAATAAAAGGAGTCAATGGATGCACTAGGACTACATTAGGATTGGTAGTTAAAACAATAACTAGAGAGAGCATGTGGTCACCGGCTATATCCATGGAATTTCAAGCCAAACGAGGTGTCACCATCTCATTTTAAGAGTCGCAACTTACAAACACTAGATAAGACTTTCAGCTCTAATATGGTCTTCATTCAACTAACACCATTGCACTCCTATCTAACACAAATCTTAAAAAATGAGGCAGAGTCACTGCAGATCTTCAAGTCTTTATGAGGTCCCATTCAGGGGAATCCTTCTATTTTCATATGAAATCCATGGGTTCTATCTCTATATTGAATTCATGGATACAACAACAACAAGGTTCCCTCCAAGCCATTAGAAACGACTCTATGCAAGAAGGCAACTCCTTGATAGTTTCTTTCCAGTGGATTTTGGCATAAGCAAGGATGCTATCGTGCTTTTAGTTTCAAGCCTTCTTGGAGGATCCCTATGCAAAAATATGCCCTCCTCCCAATCCCATCAATTCAAGGATGAGGTGAAGCCTAGGCTTTCTATTCCCTCAAAGAAAAAGCCGCCCCTCAATTTTTCCTTTATAGTGGAGAAATCAAAGGACATTCCAGTGTTGGAACTTGCATGTATATGCCCACAACTTTTTGTATTGAAGGGATGGCACTCTTTGTCCTTTGAATGGGCTTTGGCCATCTACAACAATGCTTCATGGGTGGAAAAATCAAACCTAGATTACCAACGATGAGCTCTTCCTCCATTCCGAGTGTTACTTCATTGTAATTTTTAAGGCCATGGTGGATAGGAAAAAGAAATTCAACCTAGGACCCTATTTCTAGGGGAAAATGCACCTCTCCTTTCATCCCTAGTTCTGAAAGTTTGATCCAAACACCATGATTATTACAGCAACTCTGGTCTACGTAAGAGTTCCAAACCTCCTCTTCACTTATGGTATCCTAATTTTCTTGCAACTATTAAAAACTCCCAAAACCATTTTATTAAAGTTAATGGAGCTCATATTGTCATGGGCTCAACATCTTTACCCATATCTGTGTAGTGCTCAACCTAAGTTGTGAGTTTCCCAACTAGTTGCTCATATAATGGGTTGATCTCACTTTTACTGAAATGTTAGACATTGAAAGCACAAAATTTAGATGTAGATCATGCCAACAAATTGTACACCTCCAAGAAACCTATTCATCTTGATTCTTCACCAACATCTTCTACATCCAATGGACATAGGAAAAATCCCAAAGGATGGTAAGTAATACAAGGAAACATATGTGCTCCAAGAAAGAAAATGGCTCAACCGAAAGAAAAGAAACCTATGAAAGTTCCCCTTGGTAGTGGTGGGGAGACACACTCAACTTTGGTGCCATCAAATCTCTTTTGAGGTTTAAAGCATCTTCGTGAATCGAAAAAGGAAAAGCTTAGTCCTAACAACCTTGCGTTCATGATTCCCTTTCACAAATCAGTATATCACAATGCCACTAACCCATGTCAACAGAACTGGGTGGATCTATATTAGAAAGAAAAAGTGATCCTCATGAGACAAACCACAACACCTAGTGACCATGTAACTTCTTCAACTCTCTACAAACGAGTCAAGTTGTGTAAAGTGTTTCTCTATGTTCTCTGCATTTATATCTATTTCATAGTTATGTTTCAATATTATGTTCATAGTTATGGGATTGAAGCATGACAGAGGAAGAAGGAAATCATGTAGCATCCACATTTTTCCAGTGTGAGTACCCATTTCTTTGTATTCACTTTTCATCCACAGAAGAAAAGAGCAAAGCATAGGCCTCTCCTAGTTGGGTTCATCCTGTATTGGGTTTTCTTAGGGTATATCTTGTATTCAATGTATGGATGGTGTGTAATTGTTTGTTTCCTTCATTTCACTTTTAGCTGATTCTCAGTAATTTCTGTGTTAAATCTAATGATATGAAGTCTGCAATCTTGAGTAGAATAGTGCTAGTAAAAGACTGTATAATATTATAAAATTTGTTATGAAGATCCGGTGGAACATCCACAACAGTGTACAAATCAGAAATGGACTAAGAACCCAATGGCATGCATTAAATCCATTCCTTCTCTATGCTTCCAAGTTCCCAGAGATAAATAACATCAAAGAGTAACAAAGATACAAAGCAAGACAAAATTGCATATCAAAATGCACACTTGCATTTCTAAACCAAATGACAAAAACCTACAAAGCCTCCAAACTAAACAAAGTCAACTCCACAACAAATGAGATTACTCGCACTAATATCAAATGTAAATCAATATACACTAGCACAGACACATCTAAAATTGTGTCCGATATGCACATCAATGTTCCAAAGCTCAGGGTTGAATATCTCAAATTTCAATACTCAATACATCAATCATTTCTCTAAACTCAAGATATGCAATATTGACCCTGTCGAAACCAAAATTAGATGGATCTGGGATATTATATTCGATGCACCTAACACATAGTATAGATTAAATGCAATTACATGCAAATAAAGTATTGACAAACTCACCCACCCCAAGCAGGATGTAGAGCATCTCACATCTTTCAGTACAAACACAAACAACTATTCATTAAAATACCACTTAGTTTATTCATGTGGTAAGGATATGAATCAAGCTACAACAAGAATTAGAAGGAGAAAAAGCATACCTTCGGTCCCTCTCCGCAAGCGCATTTTCTAAAAGTACAGTATATCCAATGTCAGCAGTTGATGCATTTGCCAAATAATCCTGGCCCAGACAAAAATGGACAAACAAATCAGTATCACATGGCAGGCATAAGAAATCTCAAAGTAAGCATCTGGAAAAGTTCCATTCATAGTGCCAAAAATAATAACAGTAAGTTGAAGCATTCATTGGTGACAGAAGCATAGATCCATGTTCCTAGATACAATGGATTATCGCATTAAGTCCCTTGGATTACAAGTTAGAAAGCAGCACCGAATACAACATGCATCAACAGATTTTTATCTAGAGCTCTTCCGTGTTTGGACAGACAATAAGAAATTAAATACAATTCATGTGAAGGAACAATTAAAAAAATTCAAAGCACACTTCAAATTCAAGAATGCAAACTCAAAATCAAAAGAGCACATCAGAATCTCTAAATAAGGTTTCATGATGATCACCAGAAGTTGAATCTTTGCAAAATGTTTGGCTCTAAAAACAAAGCATGAGAATCTAGGCTATGATAGATCATAGGAAGCTAAGACATTAAATCTATGGGATGTTGGATATCATTGAATTAAATTGCAGTAGAGATGATAAAAAGTCGAATAAATGACACCTACCTGCCCCTTTTGTAAAAAATAGGGAAAAAATTTACAGCTAGATATGCTTGGAAAAAGGAGGGCATGGTTGCCTCTATAGTGACAACTAGAAAATGAAACATGGAAACCCTATGCACAGCAGGTTGCATGAGTAAATGCTAATAATATATGTTGGAAAATGAAATTGATATGCTTGAGACGAAAATAAGTGAGGCCTATTCATAAAGCAGTTCCAAAACTAAATCCACTGGTTAGAAATTGCCCCCCACCAGACAACGCTTCAGGCACCATTCAATTCTACATCTAGTATCCAAATTATCAAAATTCAGTTGTGCATAGTTTTGTTTTCTGTGATCAAAACATAGTAATACCCACACAAATGTTCAAAATGCAGAGCATATATACATACGTTTTTTGTTTCTGCTTGAGGGCATGCATTGCAAATACTGTGGCTAGGGTTCGAAGCCCATACTGTAAATGGGGTTATCGGGATAATCAGACACTACAAATGCACATACTGTTCTAGGGTTCGAAGCCCATTATAGTTTTGAAGATCTTAGAGATGGCAACATCAGCTTCACAAATGGCTACTAGCATCAATAGAATATTGGATCTTTTCACTACTTTCTCTGATGGATTGACAGATAAAATCATGGAGGAAAATCTTAAAGATGTTGATCTCAATGTTAGAGCTCGGGCACTCAATTCCCTTCTTCTAAATCATCAACTCCAGGTTTTCAAGCAGGGTGATTTCATAGTTTACAAGCAACAGGCAAAAGAAAAATTTGTAAGGTTTAAGAGCCTCTCATCTGAAGATATGCTCATATATCAAGTCATAAAAATTGTTGGAAATATGGGTATATGGAAAAAAAATATGAAAAGGGAAAAAAAAATTACAGCAACCACAGGTTAACAAAGCATTGAAAAATCTAGAAGCTCGTGACTTAATAAAAGGGGTGAAGTGTGTTTCTAACCAGGAAATGAAGGTGTATATGATAGCAGAATTGACACCTTCAAAGGAGATAACTGGAGGTGCATGGTGCACAGATAAACTTTGATATGGAGTTCACTAACATTGTTAAGCAACAGTGTTTGCAGTTAGTCTTGCAGCATGGTGTAGCCACTATTGAGAGTGTTGCTGATTTTGTGAGAAAATCAGGGATATCAAAGGTGGAATTGAAGGTTTAAGAGCTGAAGAAAATGGTGATGTGGAAGAAGTGATAAGAACCGGAACCAGAGACTTTGCTGCTATAGGGGTTCCCAAGCTCAAATTCAGGAGTAGTCGGCATTTACGAACATTTCTTGTGGAGTTTTCCCTGTCTTGCAAGAGTGCACAGATGATGGCCTGATTTCTGATTTTCATGGCACAGAAGCTACATTATACATGCAATAATTGTTTAAACTCTTACCTTCTCATAGACCTCTCGACAGATGGAGGAGGAGGGTGGCCTTCTTCTTCTTGAAACTGAATAATCGTGCTCGAGTCGAACTCTTCAATGCATTCAATATCGATGAGAGGGTTTTCAGGTTCCCCTCCTGTAGCTCTAGCTGTGCTCTACTGTTTTGGTTGGTAACAGAACGTTAAGTCTTTTGTTTTCCCGCCAATACTCCACGACAACCCCTCTTCAAATTTATTGAAATTTAAATGGAGTGGGAAAATTATTTTCGGATGAGTCAAAGCATTTTAATCGAAAGGGTAAAACCTTTAAAAAAAACCAACAACAACAAAATATTTATTCCAATATAATAAATATTTAAATTTCTTAAACTTTATTCAAATATGGTAAATATTTTAATATTTTTCAAAACAAAGGTGGATGCTATGTTGGGTTTGCAAATCACTCTATATTTTTTATGTTATTTTATTTTTTCATGGTATATGATTAATCTAGATTTATCTTAACTTCCAATCTATCAAATGTCTATAGAAATCAAATCTAAGGAATTTTGCATTTCAAGAGATTTAATTCCTCTCTCTCGGCCTTGGTAGATCTAGAGTTAAAATATATCTAGATTGGGTTAATTATTAATTTTATGTTTTTATTTTTTATTTTATTTTGACAAACTCTAACTGTTAAAGATAACATTACAACGTTTTGACCATGGGAGAAGAATTCAACACTGGAGAAACCCTAGAGGCCCAAGGAAAAATTGCAGGTGGAGAAAGGGTCGTAGTTTTGACAAAGAGTGAACAGGATCTAGACAATGTGATCTCTGATATCCTTGTCAAAATGCAAAATAAGATTAAATGGTAACAATGAGTTTTTTATCCACATGATATATATGTTGTACAAATATGGTGGCCATGATAAACCCTTTGAAGACACGCAATTATTCATCAAATATGTTTTTTAGATGACATTTTGACTGCTTACTATTGGACCGACATGGAGGAGGAGGAGGAGTTGGTGGATTATGAACTAGAGGAGGGGGGTTTTCAACAAATTTGGTCTAGTTCCAAGGATTTTATCCATTCGCATTTCAAATTCAACTTAGAAGGTCACCATACTGTAGTTTCTGGGCCTACCAGATCTTTAGAAAGCAAAGTTAAGAATTCAATAGGCAACTGTCTAGCGGTTCGAAGGCCCTAACCCCTACTCCAGCCATGCACTATTTGGGTCCTTTAGTTTCGGCTAGCCCATGGCCTGAGGACGTTTGTTAGGGGCTAGAGAACTCTTCTTGGGGTGTTTGGCTCTAAGTTTAGTTTCCCTATTGTCCTAAATATTGGAGGAAGACATATAATGTGTTACTACTTCCTTAGGGTTTTCAGAATTTTTTGAACACAATGGGGGTTCTTCACTCTCATAAGCCTCTCTGGATAGTTTTCTTGTATGTCCTTCATCTCAAGTGCCATCAGCCTCGCCCTCCTTCGGCGAGCTAGTGAAGGAGAGCCTTGCCTCGACAATGGAAGAAGGTCAAACTAACATCATAAATGGGCTTGTGGTTTTCAGGGAGAAACACCCTTGTGAATAAGAATGAGTTATGATTCAAAATGAATCTGAGAAAGCAAGGAAGTGGAAAATCCATTGTAGTGTAAAGAAGAAGAACAAATTCCTTCGTTCTCTATTTTTGGGAGTCAACGTCACCATTCAAAAGACTGAGGAAATGTCCCAAAAATACTTGGCGGGGTAAGTAAGGGGTTGAAAATGAAGGTCCTCAACCCTAAATGTGTGGGCAGACAAGGAAATCTTACCTATTGTAAAATTTCCTCTAGAGGTGTCGCTATTAGCCCAAGGTTGGATTCATTTGTGCTTCAAAAATGTAGCAGACACCCGAGAGGTACAACAAATGGTTTAGAAAATTGATTCATCTCCTATCCTTGTCAATTTCTAGATGTTCCTCTTCGATGCAAAGTAGGAGAGACTAGATATGGCCCCAATCTAGGTTCATCTTCCAAGTCTCCCTCTTAACTATCGAGACACCCTAATGTTCAAAGATATAGGTAACTCATTGGGATCTTATCTAGCCCATGAATCTACATATTTAGAGATGGGGATTAAGACATACACCCATATTTTGGTTAATATGGACCTCAGATAAGGGCTCATAGAAGGTGTTGTAGTTCCTAGAGATAGCCTTGAGTTGCAAAATACTAGTGCCTAGGACATGTTAAGATCGGAGGTTAAATATGGACAACTATATGAATGCCTCTAACAGAAAATGGGTCAAGAGAATAATGGTTTTGGTGATTCAAGGATGGAGAAGACCATTTGAGCCTAATTCATGTGAATTTCCTATATTCATGAGTGCTCAGGAGGCTATGTGGCTTGATGGATTTTAAATGGGCCAAGTATAAAACAATGAGCAAAAACCTAAAAAATATGCAGAGGCGTTGAGAGAGAATGGAGAAGGAACCCACAAGAGACAGGCAGGGTCGGAAGGGGTAGATGGAATGAATGAGGGAAGTATGGATTTCGCTCACCATCACACTTAATCAACGACACTTTCCTCTTTCAACTAAATTAAAAGGCAGATAGATTCATTTTAAACACTTTGATAGTTAGGATTTCCCTTCCTTTCTCCTTCTCCACTTTGTGTGTGGTCACAGGCCAATAGAAGGCATGGATATCGAGATTGGGGTGTAGTGTATTCAGATATTGGGTTATGAAGGAATACATTTTAGGTGTAGGCGGGGCCATATGTATGGGCACCTGGCTAAAAACTATAAGCTTCCACTTTTTGCGTAGGACTATCCATCAAGAGGCAAGGACATATTAGGTTAGAAAAGGGTTCTAGATTGGACTATACCAGTTATGTTTCCTTCACAAGTACAAGACTTAGGGCTCTTCTTTTAATATCACCTAGCGACCATACCAAATATACTTGGACTGCCATCAATTTTCCCAACCACAATCAATTATTTTACTAATCTAATGGACACAACGCTGGCCTCATCTAGGGCTCTTCAAATATGCTAATGACTATACCAGTTATGTTTCCTTCACAAGTACAAGACTTAGGGCTCTTCTTTGAATATCACCTAACGACCATCCAAATATACTTGGACTGCCATCAATTTTCCCAACCACAATCAATTCTTTTACTAATCTAATGGACACAATGTTGGCCTCATCTAGGGCTCTTCAAATATGCTACCTAATAGCGATTTGAGTACCTCTCAAAATCACTATTCTTGTGTACCAATTATTTTTTGTACAATCTATGAACAAATTTGAACTACTCCTCTTATCATCCTTCTAAAAATTTGTAGATGCTTGACCTAGGGTCACAAATCATCCACTAAAAGTCCATTGTCTAACTGTTTATAGGTTGCTTTAGAACTTTGTCCAAAATGACATGGATAGTCCACCAAAATCAACTCCTCTTCATGTCAATACATTCCTCATATGGCACATTACTTCTACTTCGTCTTCTACTCAAGTTCCACCTTCTTTGGATTTGTTATCTCCATACATAGTTCTACAAACCATCTTCCAAATCTATGGTATATATTGCAGAGACAAACCTCTCTCTAAGGGTCATGACTAGGTGGTATAACCATACCCACTTTGCAGCTAGGTGGTATAAGTTGTGCAACACTATCAAAGAAGTCACAAGGGAATCCAAAAGGGAGTGGAGGTATGTTTTTGTGTTAAATTGTTGGTCCTAGTTTGGACAGTTGGAACATTTTAGTACAACCTGTGGAAGCAAAGAAGGGAGGGCTAATGTGTTGGTTAGAAGCCCTAACCAGTGTAATGATTGGTGATAGGATCAAATTCATATGCAACCTGTGGGAGCCATGTGTTGGGGTTCTCTTGGGTGTTAAGAAACCCCAACTAGGAGCAGATCTCGCAATGAATGGGTGTCCTAGGACAGGACTGTTAGAGAGGTCTCTTGGCAGCCACGGAGGGAATATGGATTGGGGGTTAAGGGAATAGGGAATTTAGTGGTTATGGGTTAAGGGCTTATGTTTTTGTGATAATTGGACTCCTAATCCCCTTATCACCACTATTTTGGGTTCCCCTATCAATTTCTCTTGCTGCCTTCCCTCTAGGTCCCCTAGGCCCTATGAAATTAGGTCCTAAGCCCCTTTCTCATTCTCTAATGCTAGGATTGTAGATCTTAGTAAACCATGCTTGCACCTTTGACTTCTACACATACATGCTACCCTTGTGTCCCCTTGGCCCGTTCAATACACCATAAGATACCCCCCCCCCCCTCCCCTATAAACTTTTTGGTTATGTCATTCCACTTTTCCTAATGTTATGACCCCCCAAATTTGGTCTCAATGCCCCTATAAGTACACCCTTGGTCTCCCTTGGCTCATAGAGTAAACGCATTAGGGGTAATGGGTTGTGATAAGGGATCCCCTAATCCACTTATCACAACTAGAAATAGGCTTATGAACACCATCAATATCTATTGTAGGTGTTGCGATGAATGCAATAATGAATACAAAATTTGTGGTCAATAGGACAAGAATCATCAAGATGTTGAACCATACAATGTAAAGATGGTTTTCAATGCTAGCTAGTGATTTAGTCACATAAAAGAGTCCCTCATAAATTTGCGCTTTGGGACACCCCTAGGATTCAATAATTAATCTAAAGTGAGAGGATTCGTTGCTAAGGTGACAATGGGAACGACCTTTGGTTGACGCAAAATGACACTTGGTGATCCTTACAAAACTAGGGTGTCGGTTTCATCATCAACAAGAGGCACAATTGACAAGTGGCAACATCTCACATTTAAGGGACTTAGCAACAAATATTTATGCATGTTTTTCCACTGAGGGTACCTTAAGAGGGAGCAAGTTTTACATGCAGGTAATAGTGAACCTCGGGATGTGGAGCAACCACAAGATGAGGATCATGGAGTGGAAGAAACCACTCATGCAGAGAAATTTCGTGCCAGATGGGCAGAGGGAGTGCATGCAGCTATACCACCAGGTGAGAGGTGGGGTGACATGCATGAATAATCCCAATAGGAGATTTCTGGGTAGGATTCATGAGATGGTGTGGATCTCATGAATTGAACCTGGCTACGAGGTGCCCACAGCGCAGCAGTAGCATGATCAGTTGGATTGATGCAAGCAAATCAAAGTGACATTGTCAGATACTGGAGCGCGAATCAGAGTTGACAGCAAGTGCAAAGTGCATGGGTGCAAGAGTTCAACAGCACAGTGGTTCCTAATGACATGTGCAATTGGGCCCAGCAGAAGTCAAAGACTTTGATGATAGATGCATCAGATTGATTGAGTTGTTTGGAGCCTATTCAGTTTCAGAGGAGTTGCAGAGCAGATGCATGGAGTTGCATGGCGCTTGTGAAGGTTGCAGGGCGAACTCATGGAGTTGCATGTCGCATGCAAAGAAAATCCTTTCTTGTTGAGAGGGAGCGTTGAAGATGGCAACAAGAAACAATGAAGGAGGCATCCTGAAACATATTTCCTGATCCTAGTTGGAAAGTGATCACCTAAACTAGGTGGGGTCCACACAAGTGATTTTTGTCGCAAAGTCTATTTTTAGACTATGTCTATTTTTAGACATATGGATCATGGTCTATGAGTTGCAGGATGCTATTTGTGGATGGTTGGTCAAGTTGGTAAAAATAGATGGACCTCTATTTTTAGACATTGGGCGGAATCTATTTTTAGACTGCCAGTCTAAAAATAGATCAGTCAAATATTATTAGCCCTTAATAATATTTGGACTGTAAACATTATCTTATCCTCTTGGAGCACTTCAGTTTGATGCTTGGATGTGGCACATGCAGCTGACAGAAGGAAATACGCTTTTCCTAAGGGTTAGTTGAGCTATTGCATGTTTGACTTCAGTTAGAACTCATGTGGCAGAGTTTGGTGGAGTTGATGAGACAGTTGGTGGAGTTGTGTTCGGTTTAACTTAGTTGAACTAGTTGTATTTAGTCTAACTGACAAATACACTAGTGATGAGTGGTGTGAATTAATTATTAATTAATTCACTAATTATTAACTCATAAATCAACTAAAGAATACATCATTTAACTGCAATGCATGGACAGTTCAGTGGAGACCAGTGTTAGAGGTGGGTGAAAAGGTGAGTCTACTATCAGTTGTGACTATAGCTGTGCATGAGATTTGCACACACATTGATTGAGATTTCCAATGAGGATTGCGCAGTACAAGCTAGTGGGATTCGAACTTGGATCTCATCATTATTCATCTTGGATTGCGCAGTAGAGGCAGGCAGACTTGTGGAGGAGATTTGAACCTGTGACTTGTTCATCTTCCGTGCTAGTTTTTGTGTAGCATGTGAGATAGTGCTGAGAGCTGTGAGAGCTTTGTGCTATGTATTGTTACATGTTCTCTATCATTATAATATACAGATAGTTGGGGGTTTTCAGCTGTATGCTTTCCCCATTACATACTGTGTTATATGTGTGCTTGATTATGTTTTAATGTGTGCATGTGACTGCTTCTATTTCCGCAAATTGATGATCAATTGTAGAAGAGGTTATGTATTATGCATGAAGCTTAAATAGTGTGTAATCAGGATAATCTCGGTGAATAATTCAGCTATTATTCAAATTTCTACATCTGCAACCTGAGATTTCAGGATAAAAAGAGCAGGCTCCAACAACAATTGCATAGAAGCCTTTATTACTCAAATAGAAGAATGTCACAACAAGTTTTCATCTCACAAAAGCTCCTACTACAACCTACAAGCTAACAGTACTCACTCTTATTATCGAGACCTTGCGGCCTACTAACCACCACAAGGAAAGATGGTATCAACCCTCTCTTCTATTTCATGTAGAAAATCTAACCAACGGGATTCAATCTGATCTTGTAATCATGTACTAAAACAATATACTGAATCCTTCCTACAATTTGTGTAAACAAAACACAATCACACAATCACATATAAGTAAGAGAAAAAAGTTATCAATCACACAACACAAGATGTATCTAGGGAAGCAACTGCTCAAAATCCTCTATCTCTATTTTGTATTAAGTCAAGGAATCATGAAACAACACAATGCTTAATCTCTCTTGAGATTCTCCAGCACTTTGCTAATTGTCTCCTGCTAATCTAGGAAAAATCGGTCTAGTACTTAGCCAATTCTTAGCCTTCCTTCAGCCTGCCTTGCTCACACAATTCCTATGGAATTATCTCCATATTAACTAGGAAAATCAACCTTCCTTGATTGCGCAATCCATCATGGCATCCCATTGACTTTATAATTGCACATGGGAAATTTTCTAACTTATATTTATGTTCCTCTAAACCGTGTTACAATAAGGATCAAGGGTATTTTTATTATTTAAAATAAGATAAAACCCTAAACAACCAAAACCCTATCCTAAGGAGATGTAACACCAAGAGTTTATGGGCCCCGTTGGGGTTAGTTGGGCAGCCAACTTCTTGGGGTTGTAACTTGGTCATATGATCTTCGTTTGACGCACATGATACCTCGTTAGAAAGATCTCTCCGAGGACTACAACTACTAATATGATTTCTATGAAATCACCAAACCTTTCATGCCCAAAAATCATCGTTTGGGGCCTCAAAATGGCTTCGAAAGTTCAAGACCCGAAAAAACAGACAAAAATAGTAAATTGTTCTATAATTAAGGAAACTGAAAAACTGAAAGAGACAATGGCAAGGGCCCAAGTGGAATAGGCGGGTGGCCACCAATATCCACCTCGATCACCTTAAATCGAATTTCTTGAGCTAACTCAATCATCATGATTTAGTTAATTGACACAAGTTGTTATGAGACGAAATTACAATTTATTGTCCAATTTATTTAAGGGAAAAATAAATTAGACGCCTCACATTCCTCACTCCTGGTACATCAAAATTCCTCACCAGTGCGCGTGATTTTTTTTTTTGTCCTTTCTAGTCGCCAATTTCACTGTTTCTTGTTCAAAATTTCAACACTCCCTCTAAAAAAGAAAGGAATTCAATCTATCCCCATCCGGTACATTTGGAATGTTCTGCATGCTACACTTCTCTAGTGTTGTTTGCACCTGCAAATCCTGAAACTGAATAGCCTCTGAACAATTGAATCAGTATAATGCATCTGTCATCAGAGTCTTTTGACTGCTGCTAGCTACTACACCTGTATAGTACTGGATTCTCTGCACTGCTGCTGACATCTGCATCCGTGCCCTTTGAATTGTTGCTAACTCTATTTGTGCTCCAGTATTTGACATCTGTCATTTGATTTTTGTCTAGTTGCTGACATGTGACTACATCAATCTAACTGATCCTTCTTACTACTGCTGTATTGTGGGCTCCTCGTAGCCAGGTTCGATCCATGAGACACGCCATCTCAATGGACCTTGCCCAAATTTCTTATCTTTGGATTATGTCTACACATAACCCCACCGTACACCTCGAGGTATGGCTGCTCCCTCTTCCCATCTGGCTCAAAATTTCCCCCTCATGGAGGTCTCTGCTTGAATGGACGCTTCCACTCGGTCTCCTCTCTACTTCTCCAATTGTGGCAGCTACTCCACAACCTTATGAGATTGCTTCTCATGAGGATGCATGTTGAGAGGTAATTTATGCTCCCTCTAAACCACCAAGTCTCTAACTTCTACCTTTGTCCTCAAAGCTTTGCATGCATCTAGTAACTCAAGTGCATATAGGTTTTTGACTTGCACACAATGTTATTGTCCCGAAGTTACAAAAAGTTTCTAAAAAAGAGTTGATTTTAAATCGATGATATCTCCCTCATCCAAGCTCCAATTTGACCAATTTTTTTTTTTCCATTTGGGTATATTTTTGCAAGGAATCCAAATATTCTATTTGTTTTCGAAAATTTCACACCAAAATCTTCAGATATTCTCTACAAACTCGCTGCCCAAAAAATTCCTGCTCTGATACCATGTAGAAAATATAACCAACAAGATTCAATCTGATCATGTAATCTTCTAAAACAAGATACTGAATCCTTCCTACAATTTACAGAAACAAAAATCGATCACACAATCACATATAAGTAAGAGAAATAAATTATCAATCGCACAACAACATGATATATTTGGGAAAAGCAACTAATCAAAACCCCTCTATCTCTATTGTGTATTAAGTCAAGGAATCATGAAACAATACAATGCTTAATCTCTCATGAGATTTTCCGGCACTCTGTCAATTGTCTCCCATTGATCTAGGAAAACTCGGTCTAGTACTTAGCCAATTCTCATCCTTACTTCGGCCTGCCTTGCTCATGCAATTCCTAGGGAATTAACTCCTTATTAATTAGGAAAATCAGTCTTCCTTGATTGCGCAATCCATCATGGCATCCCAATGAATTTATAATTTCACATGGGAAATTTTCTCTGACTACAACTGATATTTATGTTCCCTTTAACCTCTGTCTCAACTAGGTATTCCTCGAAACTGACATGCATGCAACTATTAATAGCGAATTATCAGTTATCTGATTGATCACTCATTGTGAATTAAATCTAATTTAATTCACTGGACCTCTCACTAGCTCATCACTCAGTTAGAACTAGTTAAATTGATTTTAACTCATTTAATTGAGTTAATTACACTTGCACCCCACTAATGCATTAACTTCAACTGGACCCCAAAAATATTAGAATCCCTCTAGATGCCTCATATTAGACTCTCAACTCGAATTTCTTGAGCTAACTTGGTCATCATGACTTAATTAACTGACACAAGTTGTTATGAGATGAAATTACAATTTATTGTCCAATTTATTTAAGGTAAAAATAAATTAGACACCCCACATTCCTCACTCCTGGTGCATCAAAAGTCCTCACCAGTGTGGGTGCATTCTTTTTTGTCCTTTCTGGTTTCCAATCTCACCGTTTCTTGTTGCAAATTTCAACATTTCAAAATTTGATGCGGCCTTCACACAAAGACACCATCGAAATCACATGCCCAAATTCTCATGAGAAACCTCTCTTAAGCTTGATCTGGCATAAGAGAACCAACAATATGCCATCCTACTTCCTAGCGCAAACCGACCATTTAGGTATGCAACATTCTTCTAAACCCTCACATGATGATCTTGCTCTTGGAGGATGATCATGACCTCCCTTTAGCAACCCTTACTCGGCCCTCGTACTCAACCTACTTTAGGACTACATCTCTCTTCACCCCCTTAATGTGCCAGATAGTGGGAATACATGTCAAACATGCTAAGATGTGCCAAGTGATAAGGCATGCCAAGATGTGCAAGGGTGTGTCAATGCATGTCAGGGACTGTCAAGACAACAAAAGGGAGCAAAAAGTTAAACTACAAGTAAATGAACATATAAGAGGGTTAATAAGTCATCAATTTACCTTTTCCAAGAGGGGCATGCTAGGCACACTAACACTAGGTGGCAATAGGTGCCAAGTGCAAAGTCTTAGTGCATTCTATGTGCCAAGTATTCCTTTATTGCTTCTCATCTACTTTCCAACAATTGATCATCACAAATAAATTTAATATTAAACCATGCTAAATCATACCAAGGCATCTCAACATATTCCATACATGCTAAGACTTTCCAAGCGCCAATATGCGTCAGGGACTAGTGTTATGCATGTTATGAAGTGGAAGGGAATGTTGAAGAGTGCTAAGGTGTGCTAGAGAGTGATAATGCGTGTTGATGAGTGTTAATGAGTACTAGGAAAAAACATTAAGGGAGCAGTACTAGGTAAAAATTCATGGAAGTTAATGAATACGAGGAATGTGTACTGCTAGAGACTAGTGTTAATGGTCAGTGTTAGTTTTCATGCCAAGGAGGGAGTGACAAGGTATGCTAAGCATTGGTAAGGCATGTTAGGGAATATAGGCATGTTAAGAATTCCCAAAGTGTGCTTGGGAGTTCCAGGGTGTGCTAATTATATCATGTGCCAATTAATAGTGCCAAGATATGCCAATACATGCTAGGTGCTAAGGATGTGGCGTAGGGTGCCAGGGTATGTCAATATGTGTCAAGGCAACAAAAAAAAGAACCAACAAGAGGGTTAATACGTCAGGACTTTATCTTTTTGAAAAGGGGCATGGTAGGCACACTAATAATAGGTCCCAATACATGCCAAGTGGCATTGTGTGCCAAGTGCTAATATATGTCAATGCATTCAAGGTGTTCCGGGGCATGCTAGGAACTATATGTAGCATGCCAACACATGCTAGGAGAGTTCCATGTTGTGCTAGCACATTCCACCATGTGCTTGGGCTTCAGTGTCATCACAAGATGTTATAGGTACAAAGATGTTCCAAGACATGTGGCGTGCTAAGAAATGTTAGTGTGTGCCAAAGCATTAATTCAAGGTGTGCCCAGATTGTTGAGGATTGTTAGGTATTTCTCATTAATAGAATTGTCAGAGCTCGATTATGTATTAAATAATATATTTCCTACACACAATAGCGGAACTTTATCTAAATGGAATTTTATAGATAATAAACTTAATAGATATGAATCATGTGTTGACTCATAGGAAATCTCTATTCGAATAGTCATTACTTGAGGGAAATGATACATGCTTATTACTTCTTAAAAAATTGACTAACCCTAACCACTATGGCCTTGGACATATTATAAAAAATTCTCCACAATAATGGTATTAAATTGTTATCTTTTGACAAAAAACATATTAACAAGCACATAACGTCATCAAAAACTCATTGGAATGATCAATGATGACAGACATTTTTTGATCGTCAACAAAAGTAACAAAAAGAGCATTGGTGAGGGTCATTAAAAGTTCGTCACTAGAAGTGTCACCAAAGAGAGAATTAGTGATGGGCCTTTAACGACCCTCACCAAAAGTGAAATTTCTTTGGTGACGGACCATAAAGGACCATCACTATATACACTTACAGTGACGGTTTTAGTGATCAATGATGACGGACATTTTTTGACCGTCACCAAAAGTAACAAAAAGAGCATTGGTGAGGGTCATTAAAAGTTCGTCACTAGAAGTGTCACCAAAGAGAGAATTAGTGATGGGCCTTTAACGACCCTCACCAAAAGTGTCATTGAAAATTTCTTTGGTGACGGACCATAAAGGACCATCACTATATACACTTACAGTGACGGTTTTTAGTGATCAATGATGACGGACATTTTTTGACCGTCACCAAAAGTAACAAAAAGAGCATTTGTGAGGGTCATTAAAAGTTCGTCACTAGAAGTGTCACCAAAGAGAGAATTAGTGATGGGCCTTTAACGACCCTCACCAAAAGTGTCATTGAAAATGTCTTTGGTGACAGACCATAAAGGACCATCACTATATACACTTACAGTGATGGTTTTTTAAGGCTGTCACCATATGTGACATTGGTGACGGACCTTAAAGGTCCGTCACAAGAATGACCCTCACTAATGTGTTTTTTTCTTGTAGTGATCATTGTCCAATGATGAGATCTTGGAGATAGAAGAAGGAAAAGAGGAGGAAGGGCATCACAAGATGAAGAGCATGAACCCTTATTTGTTTCAAATATTGGAAGCACAGAGAAGGCAAGAGGACCTATGCAGTAAAGGTAGGGGCCAATCTGTCTACCTACATCCACATTCTACTCTATGCCTTGACACCTCTTTGCAAGGAGGTATTTTACCAGGAGCACCTCTTAATAGGAGGAAGTCTAAAGTGTTCTCTCAACTATGGGCAGCATATGCATACTTGGATAAGGAGGGAGCCTTGGTAGAAGCTAGCACAGCGCAAAGAATCTCTCATGAATTCAGGAGAGAGATGAGCAATTTCTTGAAAGGGGCATTGTTAACTCCCACTCAGCTATTTGCGTTGAGAGAGGAGATATCAGAAGTCTATGATGGCATGAGCATAAGGACACATGGAAACTCCATATCTTTGGGGTAGCCCATGATTTCTTCATTCACAAAGAAGATTTATGAACATGGAAAGGGGATATTAAGCCTCTTGTATGAATGGGCCAAAATGAGGAAGTATTGGAAGACAAGAACTTTCCGAGGGGAAGTTGATTTCCATATTATTCAAACTTGTCTTGAGCAAGATCAGCTGCAAATGGGGCAACAAAAGGGAGATTATGATGCCCCAACATGTGACTTTGATATCAAGGATGTCAAAGAGGGGAGCCGTGATATGACAGGGGCAGCATTTCAGACCTCTACAACGTTGTCATTCTTGGAGAGCTTGGATCCTTATTTGGATTCCCAACTCATGATGGAATACTACAAGGACCATTTTACATGGGGGGTTCTTGATGGGGAAGTAGTGGATGAAAGGTTCAAGGTGGTTGATGGAGTTATCTATTTCTGTAATCTTATCCTTTTGAATAGAGATGCCAATCTCAAGGAGAGACTACTAGATGCCACCTATGAGATCCTGCATTCCAAACCCACTGGTTTCATTAGAGCATATCATACTCTTTTGGGTGGTTTCATATGGGAAGGTTTCAAGGAAGAGGTGCACTCTCATATGAAGATGTGCATGGGTTACTTGGTAGAGGAGGAGGAACATAGCTCTTGAGAAGAGCCATCATTCACATCTCCTTACTCATTGAGTGTGAGAGGGAACTCAACCATGAGTTACCCCACTGTTGTAAAACAAGTATATAGAGGGACTTATCTTTTTGAATGTTATCATGTATCTCATATATGATTATATTTTTCTAACACTCATTTGCAGAACATTGCTCCAAAGGGGGGCACTATTTATGATGGGTTTCATGGGCTACTCAAGGCCATGAACTATGTTGATGCAGGTCATTCCTTGGAGGATCTTGGAAAGATATTATATTCTTCATGGTGTGATTCCCTTACACCAACTATGATGCATTTTCTCCAAGCATTCAGAAGGGATGAGGTAGCAAACAAGTTTTTGGGAAGGCACTTGTCATATCCTATTCTATGGTAGTTAAGGATAAAACTGCGCTAGTTGCACATGAGGGAACATCTTCCTTCTCACTTATCATACATGGCAGCTAGCATGATTCTAATCATAATTCCATATGTTGAAAATGTTCTTACTCTTGGGAAAATGGTTGGAGGAGAGGAACACTTGTTGGATGTATCCTTGGGGAAAGGAGTTCCCCATTCTTTTTGTATTGCATGCTTCAATGGGAGCATGAGATTTTGTATGGCCACTATGATAGATCACTTGTCTCTTTGTAGAGTGAGCCATATGTTTGTTTGGAGCATGCCTCTCATATGTGTTGGGGGGGATTTTTTCTATGGATTTCCAAGCTGGGAGGTGATCCACTTCATTTTGATGATAGCATGGAGATGGGAGACTTTCATGAATTATGAAAATCCCCATGATTTTCATCACTTCTATCTTGAGAAGGCCATGGATCAGCAAGAAGGTTTCCATAACAACCTTCCATTCTTTCATGATGAGATCCATTGGTTTTACTCACCAAGGGCCAACTTGCACATTGAGGAAGGACCATTGGAAGACAGAACTATTGCAGAAAATTCAGATCAATGGTGGAGACTATTGGATGAAGAGGCCACAAGAGAAGAAGGGGAAATTTTGCAGCACCCTTGCAGTTTCTTGAGGACAAGCAACATTTGGGAGGGGGAGACTGCAATATTCCTAAATTAGCTTGCAGCTAATAGGAATATTAATTTTTCCTTGTTTATTTTGCATTTCATGATTGTTGAATAAATTGTAAAGGAGGACATGTAAACTCCTGAAAACCAAGAATAAATCAATGCCTATGTGAACAGAGACATATCTGGGCTATGTAAATAAACTCTTGCAGGTGTGAATGGGTCTAAATCACAATAATGGGTCACCTTTGACCAAGTCAATAGTGTAGTCTAGATGCATTGAACCTCCTTGAGAGACAACGCAGTTATGGAAGGAGATTATAAATGTGAAAGGGGCTAAACCAATGAAGTGGTTTAGGGTTTTGCCAAGACTCCAATATTATAAAAGGAGGAGGAGATCAACAAGAGAGGGTTGTTGAAGATTATCATTTTCTGAAGGTATTGTTTGCTCAGACATCCCTTGTTGGGTCTTCCTGTTTAGGAATCCCACCTCCTTCCTTGAGCAGCTCTTGGAGGAGACTTGTGCTATTTTTTCCACATCATAATTTTAGGCCAAGCTCACCTTACACCTATAGCATTGATCCTGTTGAGGGCTGGGCTATCCTTGTGAGTTGCAACAATGGAAGAAACTAGATCTTCTCAGATCTAGCTTATACTAGTGGCTCTTCTCAGTGAGTGTGTCTTTTAATCTCCTGGAAGAGTTCATTAGCTGATTGTGATCCAGATCTACATCTTGGCATTAGGCCAAACCATTCTCAAAGGCTACAACGTTGTTTCTCTCCCTGGAAAAAATTATTTGCAGATCTACAACTGCAGGGTGTTTTGTCTACATTTTGGAGGAGAGATCTCCGGTGTTGGGATTCTTCCTCTCACTGTGGTGATACATGGATTGGCCATCCAATCCATGTTAGTTTCAGGTCTGATCTATTGTACCATTGTATTATTCATAAATTTCTAAATAATTTTGCAGATCTTCAAGCTTAGATCTCAGATCCACTCTCCGTACTTCATGTTTTGCACAAAACCCCAAGGGGAATGTATAGATCAGCATTTCTTGTACATAGATCTGTATTAGATCTAACGTTTTATGTAGAGATCTTCTCTAGATATGAAGATTAATAAATTGCTGCTTCAGCCCATAAAAATAACGCTATCATGGTTATGCAGTCTTTTCCTATGGTTGTAGCACCTCATTTCTGAGGATTTTTGTTGTATAATCTCATTCTTTCTCTTGTATAATATATGGGCTGTAAATAACATCTAATTTTCTGTTATATATCTGATTTCTAAACCTCCATATCAGCCTCATATTATGCTTAAGTGGATATGAATTATTTCTAAAGCAGTCCTTTGCATATAGCTGCAACCCCTCTCTTTGGGTGATTTTCAGCTAGACTAGTTTGTGGGAGATCTGTTTAACCCACCTAGTCTGATTTTTTTTTCTCTTCTTTTGGATTTAGATCTTAGATGAGCTGATATAAGAGATCCAGGAGCTGAAAACTCATTTCTATGCACAAAATTCTCATAATTGTGTTATTTCAGTAGGCTTGCTGAGTTGTCCTGATTTTCAAGAATATTCCTAAAAATTCCTTAGTGGTATTACAGTCATGCCTTGCTAGCTGTTCTCTTGGATTTTGAATGATTTTATCCATGAATTATTGTGTTTGGGCCTCCTCACCCAATTATTTAACTTATAAGTGAAATTAACAAAATCTAATATTCCAATTTATTGAAGGAAAAAATTGGAATATTACAGATTAGTTTCAGATACCACTGTATTATCCCAAATTTGGAACAACTAGCAAGGCATGATTGGAAAATGAATTTTCTAGTAATGGCTACTATAGGAATTTAATCCAGGACCTGGATCCCTTAGATCAATGTATCTAAGTGCTAAATCCAAGAGGAGGCTCCAAAGAAATCCTTCTAAGTGGGTTAAATAGATCTCCCACACTTAGATGTCCTCAAAAGTGCTCGATGAGAGGGGCTGCAAAAATAGATGCACAAGAGCTAGAATGACTGTTAGTGTCCCATGATTTGGCAGATTGGCAAGCCAAGTTACAGGGTAACATCAAACCAACTTTGGAGCCCAAGGACCTAGCCTTCCTGGACTCAGAGAGGGCTCTCTCTATTTGTGCAAGGGATGTAGATTTGTTTTCTTCTTATGTATTTGATTTTAAGCTAGTTTTTAAGTAGGTTTTTAGTTTGTTTTTAGGTTTTTGAGGGAGGAACCGATCAAAGGATAAATAGATAAAAATATTGTCAGATCAACTGGGCTATGGGGTTGAAAAGGTCGAGAAAGCCTCAAATGGTGGACAAGGTATATTGAAGGGCCGATTTGGTCGAGGTAAAAATGGATTCCTTAGGTGGAGTGAAATGGGATGGACACTAGGTTTTGTGAAGGACAAAGAGTTTTAAACATAAATAGTTTTACCGCAGACATCCATGTGGTAGGGCTAACTAATAATCACGATAAATGAAACTTCAAACTGATAGATGCATAAAATGAACATTCAAGTGATACATAGAGGTATAAGACCCTCTAAATTTGGGAAAATTGCCTTCAGACTTTGGGGAAAACAAACAATACAAACAAATAACTCAATCTACGAAGAGGGAACTCCTAGACATCATATTTTGAGCTATCGGGAACTTTGAACTAAGATTGCAGAGCATAGGCAAAGGGCAAGATCGACACAATACCTCTTTGGTTCAACTAGGACAATCAAACATCCAGAGAAAGGTTTTAGTAATGGGTTTTTGGTTAGCTAGGAGTAAACAGGGCTTACTATGAATCATACTATATAGCATACATAATAACCATTAATGAAATTGAGAACAAGTTCTTAGGGTATCAAAGAGCATTTAAGAATTCTTTTGACATAACTAAGAAAGAAGACAAACATAGAAGCTATAATGAATCAGGAAACTTGAGGTGCCTCCATGGGCATGTCTCAAGTCTATTATTTGCTGTCCTACAACAAGCAAGAAACATGAAAATATGTATGATAACTAAGGAAACATAACAGAGAAGGAACACTATACCATTTTACCAAGTCAAGGAATCCTACAAAAGTCCTCTTCCACCATCCAAAACACACAAGAAATTATCCACTGCATGAGACAAAGTATTTCTTCCAAGCTTGTATAACCATTTATTGCTATATAACATCAAGTTCAACCTCTTCATACAATGAAATTTCTTGGAATATATAGGCTTAAGAGAAATAACCTATCCAAGAGCATCTAGAAGGCCATTGGCCTATTACAAATATCTAATTTTGTCCTTGAGGCTTTGCAAAGCCCAAGGCACAAAATATCTTTAAAAATATCTTAAAATGCTAAAAATGGAAACAAAATTGACTTTTCATGACTGACAATGGCCAAAAAAGGCTAAACGCACATTTGGAAAAGCCGCTTCAGAAAACTGCCTTTTTTGCCAAAATGCTAGGGGAACGTAGCAGCAGAAAATTCCCTGTCTTGTAGACAACGTTTTATGGGCCTCCCGATGTCGAAATGAGGCTTGTGATAGCTCGTTGGAAAGCCCTAGATGTCTAGTTTCTGGAACTACTTTATTTTTCCCAAACTGATCCTTTTAATTATGTCAAAATTTGGACATATAGGAAAATACTAAAAAGGCAGCCCTTGCTGATTTGTGAGGCAGAAAGTTAAAAAATCATTGTTTTTCACCTCTTTGGAAGACCAAAACACCTTCTTTGGATTTGAAAAATTGTGAGTAGCTGCCCCTGAATTTATTCCATCCAACCAAATGAGTTTCATGAGCTAAGGATGCTCCTAGCACCCATGGTAGTGCCTTGAAAAATGTGCAATTATGGCCAAAAAACACAAAAAACAAAATCTGGTCAAAATTTTCTCAATTTTGGCGAGCAAGCTCCTCATGGGTTCTTAGAAGAATGTAAGGAATCTGAGGCCAAGATTTCAAGCCTTGATGTGCCTTTCTCCATTTTGTCTACTGGGCACCTCTTTCGGGCAACCTTGAGCCTTTTTTGAGCAAGTTTGAGCTTTCTTCGGGAAAATTGGTTCAACTTCTTGTAGTGCTCGGTCATTTTATTTTGTAGACTCAAATCTCTGTTAGCTTTCTCTAACTTATCCTCCAAATTATTGTTGGCTCTTTCAAGCCATGGTTCTCTATTATCTTCTATTTCTTGGGCGAGAAATTGAGTAAGAGGATAAGATCGAACAAGGGCTGCCTCTTCTTCCTTCTTTTTCTCCAAAGCTTTCTTAAGACCCATAGTCCTAGGCCTCTTTCTCATTGGCTGCTCTTCGTCTTCAGTATCATCAAATTCACCCATAAGCTCTTCAAGCTTGACTTGTGTTTTGTAGGCTTCCCTTTGGTATTTGAAATCCCAGGCCTCATAAACTGCCATTTTACCACTCATTTGTTCGTTTTGCATCTGTAGAAAATGTATGAGGTATTTTGACCTTCCTAGATCAGCTTGTAGGTCACGAATTTGGGCTTCTCTGTTTTGCAAAAGAGCCTCAAGAATTATAGCTCCATCATCCCCATCATCACTGTCTATCTGGATGATGTCAAACTCCCTTTCCTTTTCATGACTACTCTCCTCTTTTTCTTTCCCCTCGCCTTGGATAGACTTCTTGGTCCTCTTCCTCTTTGGAAATTCAACAATACTCTTTTTAGGCAGTTTGCCTCTACTTCTTAGTGCTCTCGTAACATTGCTAGTCACTGTTGGAGTGATCTTCTTCTTTGTTGATCTAGTGTTTCTAGACTTCGCCACTTTCAGAGGAAGAGTCATGGCCCCTTGCCTAGGAGAGGCAGCTAGCACATGCTCTTGGTTGTGTTGAGGAGAAACGAGAGATAGTTTAATAACTTTCACTTGCTCAACTTGGTCCTTGGTTTGGCCTTAGCTGCCCTTAGGATTGTTTTGATCTTTTTGCTCCATTTTGCCCCCTTTGGAATGCTCACTGTTTGGTTTTCGCTTGCCATCATCATTGCTTGCTTGAGGGCTGTCTTGTTTCTCATCATAAGTATATTTTTGAGGACTTTTATGATCCTCATCATCAATGTTTTAGCTGCCTCTTTGTTTGTTTTCTTGAGGATTGCCTTGTTCATCTCTGTCCCTGCTTTCTTCATGACTGTCATGCTCTTTACCTTCACTGTTTTGTCCTTCATCATCATCACGCTTACTTCTGTGTTGGCCGCCATCATGTTCCTCTTCATGATTTCTATGCTCACCATCATCTTTTTCATGTTCACCATCATTTCCTTCTTCCCCACTGTCATGCTTAGATTCTTTACTTTGTCCCTCATCATCACTAGTTTGTTTCTTGTCACTTTGCCCTTCTTCATTACTTGTTTGCCTCTTGTCACTTTGTCCTTATTCATTACTAGTCTGCCTCTTCTTTTCTTCACTCTCAATCATAGGGGATTTTAGTCTTTAAGGAGTGGATTTAGTAGAATAAGGAGAAATATGATGAGTGGATGGTGAGGAAGGTGCCTGAGATGAAGAGGCAATGTCAAAAACGAGATGGGAGATGAAAGAGTCCCAAGAAACTCCCTTTTTCTCAAGTTGATGGAGGATGATTATCTTGATAAGGGAATGATGAAATAAACAAGCTTTTTGTTGAGCGGAGGGCTTCTTTTGGATAGTAGAGGCCATCTTGTTGATGCTTCTGTAGAGGAAGAAAGGTAGGTTCAGCAACTGAGTTCTTGTGAAATGCATAAGAAGCCTGGTGTGATAGGCATAAATCCGGGAAAACCTCCCTTCACATGTGAAATACTGCATGATGACTTTCATGAGGGGGGCATAGCTGGTCAACAAGTGAGAAAAATGGAAAATGGCTTGGCAAGCATCCTGATGGTCTAGTTTTAGAAAGGGTTTGTAATGATTCAGATCTAGGTATGTTTTCTTGAACCACTTTTCTCCTATATAAGGGATCTTAGTAGCTTTGGAGAT
The DNA here is from genome assembly GCA_034641835.2 of Pinus albicaulis. Taxonomy (NCBI): domain Eukaryota; kingdom Viridiplantae; phylum Streptophyta; class Pinopsida; order Pinales; family Pinaceae; genus Pinus; species Pinus albicaulis. Next base: position 1,614,990,954 of record CM076575.1, on the reverse strand, counting down.
ATCCCTAGGAGAGAGTTTGAAATCCAGACCTGCTAAATGAACATGCTTTCGTTGCAGCCTCAAAGTGAAAAAATGAGTCAAAGGAGGGTGATTTTTTACTTCTTGGACTTTTTGGCAAAATTCCAAGCACCCTACTTCATGAAAATTGAAGAGTACTGAAGGAGATTCATTCACCTCTTGAGTTGTAATAGGCTCATACCTATTTTGATACCCACTTCTGTTGTCCTTATTTGGAGGAATTTTTGCTTCTAATACCCTTTACTGATTTACCAAGACAAACTGTTCAAATGATCACTGAAATAGGTCCTCAACCAAAAACACCTTTTCCTCTTTGCAAGACTAAGTTTGTCCTTAGTTGGAAAACAAGTTTTTGTTAAGTGAAAACAAACTCCCTTCTTATGAACTTTGTTCTGAGAAAAAAGGCCTTTAATGAGATCTATTTTTGGTTTTTAAAAGATAGGTCCTCTTTTGTTTTTTGACACAAAAACTCTTTTCCCCTTAATTACTTCCTTTCTCTGTTTTTAATCAAAGAGGGCACCCCTGAAAAACACTATTTTTCTCCCTTGAGTAGTCATTGTTTCTCTTTGATGATCACTGTTTTATAAGGCTAGCAAAAAAATCCTTTTTGGATGAAGATCATTTTGTTTTACCAAAACTATAGTCTCCTTGTCAGTGATTAAAAGGCCTTCTTAAACAAACTTTGTCCCTCTTTAATGATCATTGTTTCTCTTAAAGGAAAACAAGTCTCTCTTGATGAAAATAAGACTACTTATTTGACTTTGTTCCTTTTCACAAATGTGCAAACAGATTTCTTTTTTACTTATGAAGACAGAATTCCTCTCCCTTTATCATAACAAATGCTTGGTTCTGTGTAGGACTGATTTTTCTTTTGAGCAGTCAATCTAATTTTCTTTTAAGCAAAAAGGTGCTGTTGAAATCACTGTTTTCTTTCTAGGCTAGCAAACAGATAGGTTTTGGGAGCAACTATGCTTCAGCCAAGAGTTAGTTCCAATCTTTTTTCCCTTAAATATTCAAAACAACAAGCTCCTTAACAATCAAACTTCCTCTTTTATCACTGCTTCTCTTTGGTGTCTCAACAGGAAATTATCCTTGAAAATGGCTATGTTTCCTCTTTTTAAAATCACTGTTTGAGGGACCCCTTTTAAACTGACAAACAGACCTTCTTTAAACACTATTCCTTTGTCTTTTTAAACAGACAAGCTACTCTTGACACTAACAATGTTTGGCTTCCTTGTAGGACTGTGATTAGTCCTTGTGAAAACCTAATTCAATCATTTTTAAGCCAAGAATTTAGGTGAAGAAGAAAATAAATACTTGCTAATTATGTCCTCTGATGTTGTTTAGATGACTTTCCTTGAGCAAAGTTCGGTCTTCAACCATTTTTTAGGGCCTTTTTGAGCATTGGCCCAGGCGGCAAATCGGCGTTCAGAGATGGTTACAGCCTGAACGGAACAACACGTTCAGAGATGGTTGCAGCCTGAACGGAAAAATGCGTTCAGAGATGGTTGGTGTTGGCCCGGGCGGGGTTGAACGGAAACAACCGTGTTCAAAGATGGTTGGTGTCGGCCCGGGCAGGGTTTAAACAGAAAAAAAACACATTCAAACTTGGTTTCTAGGCACCTGTTCAACAATGGCACAGGCGTGCCATGCAACCGTACAGGCGCACCGCGTCCTTAACACTTTTTCTCAGTGAGTGCCTACAGGCGCGCTGCGCATTTACTGAAGCCTAAAATGATTCAAAAAATTTCTCAATACCTGTTCTCCCTTAGTGACTCGGTTTTCAAAGTGAGAATGAACGTTGGCTTCATGCCCTTTATAATTTTGAAACAACATTTCCCTCCTTTCAATTTAAAAAATCAAACTTTTCCCTTTTTAAGCCTTTGTAAACTGTCCTTTGCAAATATGAATGCCCTCATTCCTAATGATGGTTGTGACCCTCTGCTCATTACGGAGGAGGTCATGTCATTTTATTTATCTAAGTTGCTCATAATCATTTCCAAAACTGGGATGTGTTTATCTCCTTGGAAGGATGTCTTGAAACCTAGATGACTGTGTCATGCCCTTTCTTATTCACACTGTCTCTTAACTCTGTCTTTTTAGTAAATATCCTCTTAAAACACCATATCATATCTTGATGTTTTTATAACCCCTTGTTTATGATGTGAAGGAGCTATAAAAACTGTGTTTTTGCCTCCGCTTGTTTACCATGGAGGTCTATCACAAAAACACCACTGCATCCTCTTTGGCATTATTAGGTAAAAATCATTGTGGTATGAAAAGAAGGAGGTCCTTAAACCATGATTTGGTTTTCTGCTTTTATGATGAAAGAGCCTTCTAAAACATAAAAAATTACCTTCATAAGACATTGTGCCATATTGCTTTTCTAAAGGCAGTCTTTCAAATTCGAAACTATAACTTATCATCTGATCCATAGCACCTAAAAATTCAGATTGCTTGTATCCACCAGGACTCTATCTCTTATCATTTGATGGAAGCATTCTTTGACTGAATGTGAATCATGGTTACATCACCCTCCTTTAACCCTTTGAATAATCTAATCTATATGGACTGTTAATCATTTGGAGAGATGACCCTCTTCTTTTGTGAAGGAGGCCACTGTTGAAATCTCTCGAACCAACTGTCCTCTTTCCCATGTAACTTTGCTTATAGTAGTGTCTTTGTCTCAGAGGCATTGTGAAGATTTTTTAAGAGTGAATAACATGATTGGGGAAAATATGAGGGTTACTGTTAGGCACTTTGTATCAATACTTTTTCTTGACTGTGCATAGACCTTCTATTTGTCCTGAAGATAATCCCTGCAACTGTGAACACCTATGCTCATGTAAAATCATGGTTGGGCACTTAACTTCATAATGAAAAATGTCTTCAATCAATGCAAATTCATCTATCTTAATAATGTGCCCTCGGTCCTTTAAATGAGCTGGAAAAATAACCTTTGGCGCTTTCCCTTTATTCATCCATTGGAGGGAGTATTTTTGATAAATCATAAGGGATCTATTTAAATAAAAAATATGCTCTTCCTCATAAACCATCTGTGTGGATTCTCTTTGTATTCAGTTACAGAAGTCAATTTAAAATCAAGCTTGGTCTACTTCCTTGGCCATTTAGATGAGGCTGTTCTTAGTCAAAAACTCCATCCTCGAATTATACTCCGAAGTAGGTTCTCATAAACATAAGAGCAGAGGTTTTCAGCACCATTATGTCACTTCTTTGCGAATGATGTAACACAGGCCTTCAACCTATAAAATTTCATTTGCTCCACCATTATTCCTCAACTAGTCTTTCCAAAAGAAAAATTTCTTGAACATAATTTTAATCTTGCTATGCATCCTCTTTTCATCTTTGGAGGAGGTGGCGCACAACAGCTTCTGAAGTCACTTAAGAACATGTTGGCCCTCTGCTTGTTTGTGAAGGAGGCCACAACAATGTCTTCCTAACCCTATGACTTTTGAAGGAGGTTTTGTCACTGTTCTTCTAACCATCTGCTTTTTTGAAGGAGGTTCTCATCATACCCATGAAATTTCATCTATTTCAACACTGTGTCATTTCTCTGCAATATATGTATCTGCTTGGTACCATATCACTGTGAAGTTTTTAGGGAGTGAACAGAGTGGTTGATATATGGATAATGCTCACTGTCAGACACCTTTAAACTAAATTTCTTTTGACTGTGTTTTCATGGGTACCTTGAAGTTTCCTTTGACTAATTTTCACATCCTAGGTTCAAGGTGACATAAGAAGTAGATGTCTTCTTATGTCCATGCATGATGATGCCCTTTGGAAAGATCAGGAAGCATTGCTTTTGGAGGGGATTATGGAGTGCTATTGATCAGCATCACTTGGTCCTTTGTGTTTCATTTAACTTGAGGAATGATCTCTGTTCTTCAGGCAGTTTTTGGATTTATAACATGTGCACTTGCTGCTCTTACTTTACAGCTCTTCATCTGCTTCATTGATGGCAAACCCCTTCAACAAATGGGACCTTCTTGAAATTTCATTTTTTGCCCTCCTTTGCATACTAATCATCATTCAATTACACCCCTACAGATATGTAAAAAAATATGACTTTGAACCTTGGAGAGCTCCTTTGGTGTTTTAAGGAGATTATGCCTGAGCTAAGCATACTTCTTCAGATAGTGAACATCCTCATCTTTTCTTGATCTGGATTTTTGTGAACTTATTCTGAAATGAGACAAAATGACCTCTTAGTGGTGTGTGACTTATGGATAGACCAATTATTTCTTTGCAGAATAGGGAAATTTTTAGGGATGACTGGTACTAGGCACATGATTTTTGGTTTAAGATATCTTAGCCAAGGAAAAACTCCCTAAACACCACTATCTAACTTAGGGACAATTTTGATAGATTCTGAGTGTTTTCTTAGGCATGATCAGACTGTGATATGACAAGATGAGCAGGTATAGAATAGCAGACACTTTTTCAACCTTTGGATAGTGAGTGGCTTGAGAAACAAGGGTAAATTACAATAGATAAACCAAGCTAAGAAAGCTCTAGACAGGGATATTTTGCTGAAACAAGATAGGACTTGAAAACTGGAGATTGTTCTTATCACAGAATGACAGGAAGGGGTAGGAGGACAAAAATTGTTTTGGGGTATTTTCTAGATGAAAAATTGACATGTTTGTGATCAGGTTCTAGAAAAATCAGCTAAGGAAACTAGTCATCAATAACAGGTTAAAAATACTGATGACTAACAATGACAACATTATTTGATTAGTTTTGAGACAAGAAGATATAAATAGCCAACAAATAATGTTATAGCAGTAGAGAAAGTACAAGTCCTTGAGGAAACATCCACTCAAGAAAGATAATACAAGCCTCAACAATACATGTAAAAGGAAATGAAAGAACACTGCTTCATATGTGAAACCCTTGGCTATGACAGCGCAGTCTATTATGGAGTACTGCTGCAAAATGATGTTAATACATGAATATGAAAATATATGGCTCAAATAAAGTGGGGGAGCAGGGCTCTAACCCCTGAAAGAAATAATACATCAATCCTCCAAAGGATTGGCTGAAATATACAAAATGGGAAAAATGTTGGAGTTGTTGGGTAGAAGCTGCAACTCAAAGATGGAAGTGAATAGAGAAGGTTGGAGATGATAAAAAATCTAAAGTAGACCTCCTCCAATGGATCTCCTAAGTGGAAGGTTGATCCTTACACTTGAGATCTCACCCTCCAATCAACACTACAATCCCTCACTGCAAGTGCACTCTGAAAATAACGTAGTGTAAGAGGGTAACTGTGCTATAGGTGGAATAGAATGATTTGGAAAAGTACCAAGATCTGCAATAAGCTCTGATACCAATGTAATATTCCAAATCTGGAATTTTCTAAAACAATAAGAATATCTTAATATATTATAAAGTTTGAGATCAGAAAATAGGCTCATATGGTGTGTTCAAAAACACCTAGCCCTCAATTGAGTGAAATAGTAGCAACAAAAGAATGCCTACACCTTCCCAAGTGGGGAAAATGCAAGAATTAGACCCTAGAAATGTTATTTCTTAAGATATGCATTATTACTAGGTGAAATAACGCTGGTTTCCCTTAGCATATGTTGTTAGGGTCTCACATACAAAAGGGGATCAGAAATAAATCCCTTTTGATATGTTAAACAGACCTCTCAACTACATCACCACTTAAAAATAGCCAAATCCCATGACTTAAGTTATGCAAAAAAAGACTAAAGCATGTACAACATTATTTTATGAGGGTTTCTATAGTAACATGGTAAAATAACATGGATCTGGAACTTTGTGGAACAATATGCCAAGAAAACAGAGATTTGGCCTCCTTATTGCATTAATAAGCTAACATGGCAAGGGTTTCATGAAACACATGTACAAGAAAGAGCAGATATGAATATTTAGCTCAGAAAATGCAGTCTTACTAAAAAATTACAGAAATATAGCTGAATAATAAAAAATATGGATGAGGATCCCTTCCTCTAGATTTTCGGGAGAAGGGTTGGCCCTTTCTCTAGGAAACTAGCTCAAAAACAAGGGTCTTAACCCTGCTGCAGCAACTCTGCATAAAATGACGTATTTCCTTCAAGGGAATGTGTTGTAGGAGATGAGAACCACTTTGGAATGTTTCCAAGATATGAAATGAGCTTAGAAATCTTCCTATCTGATTTATCAAGAGGAGGAAAGAACCTTTTGCTGAGAAATAGACCCAGAAGTGGTGTAGGAATCCTCCACTGCAACACCCTGCAACTTAGCACTATTATACTGTAGAAATAATGTTGAGAATAAAGAATGATGCTTGGCCTCAAGCCTAGATTTGGACCAATATAGAACAAGCTTTCCCAAGAGGCCTCTCAAGGGAAGAGGTGGGATTACCGCCCGGGAACACCCAGTGCTACCTTGCTAAATAGCAAGGGGAAGCCAAGTATAAACAGACAAGATCAATAGATCGAAATACAAAAGCATGAATAACAAAGGCCTCCATCCTCTTCATATATAGCAAGTGAACCTTTCCTCATTGGGTCCCATTCACATGTGCCATCAAGCTCATGCAAGTTGTCCTCCACCAAAACTGTGCTATCCAAAGGAGATTCAATGTATCTAGACAGCTTATTTGACTCGGTCAAAGTTGACTAAATCAACATGATCCCATCTTTGTTCACACCCAAGGGTGCTCAATTTAGCTGCTTATTCTTATCCCTTTTTACATTAGGGTTTTATTGATCCTTCTAAAGAGGTTAATGGGCCTCCCTACCCAATTATTCATCCTCCTAGTGGCAAAACAACTCTAATATTCCATTTATCTTGGAGGCTAAAATTTTGGAATATTACAGTCCTCCCCTCCAAAATGTTGCTTATCCTCAAGAAACTGCATAAGGAGAGGAAAATCCTCCCCTCCTCTTCTTGTGGCCTCCTCATCAAAAAGTCTCCACCACTGCTCAACATGATCTGCTACAAATCTGTCCTCCAATGTCTCCTCCCAAGCATGCAAAACCATATGGATTACATCATAGAAAGGTGGAAGATGTAAGTGAAAACTTCCCTGCTGTCCAATGGCCTCCTCAAGGTAAGATTGATGATGAACATGGGAAATATTATTCCCAATGAGTGACTCCCACACCCATGCTATCATCCAAATGAAATGAGCCAATCTAGTTAGCTCAAAAAGATCCTCAACCCCTGGTTCATACAATGTGTTGGGGCTGCATGGAGAGATTGGATCCTCCCAACCAAGTGGTTTTTATCTCCATCTATGATAAGTGTGGGGCTGATGTTGATCTTGGGCTGAAATATTATGGCCTCCAAGAGTGGCTCAAGCTACCCCATCAAAGAAATAAACCATGAAGTGCCTCCTCCAAAAACTCAAACTCTCCAAATGGCTTCTCCCACATGAAGAAGAGAGATGTAATTTGGCAATCATGGGCTGCCCATTTCTCCATTGGAAACATGCATCATGCAATGTAGGGAGAATCATCCTCCCAATGGGCATCTTTAACTCATATCACACTCTCCAATAAAAGCTTCCCATGAACATAGAGATATCAACAATACATGGAAGCAAAACGCAATAGAAACAAGTTGTCACATGACAACCAAAAAGTGGATCAAGGTCCCATACAAGGAACCAGCACAGGGCATTCCTTGCCTACATCAAATCAAACAAAAACAAGTGCTTTTCCAGCCAATTTCTTTCTGCCGCAATCATTTTATAAGATATAAGCATGAAAGTACAAAATGGTGTCAATGGTGCACACCAAAAATCATGTGGCTTTCCCCACAAACCACCAATGAGATAGCCTATATCAATGCTACAAATGGCTTCAAGTACATCATTATACAATATGCAAGAAGGAACAATCATCCTTGGTACAATATTCTACTAAAAAAAAGACAAGAAGTACAAAACATAAGGTGAAATTGTACATTCTCCATTATGTACTTGAAGACTTGAGCTGAAATGGCTCAGCTGAAAATGCTTCCTTAATCCCAATGAGTAGGAAGGTGGCTGTGATATCCTCTCCATCATCATTCGGGCTATGCATATCTCCATATGCTGAAATATGTCTTTCTGAATACCCTCCCAAATGAACTCCTCTGCCAAGGCAAGATATGCATCAAAATGCATGGAAAAGAAGTCCTCATGTGCTGCATGCAACAACTTCTCCTTGAGCTTAGAATCTCTAGTCAAGGAGACTCTACCATGAGAATAGATGACCATATCATCCACCATATGTCTGTCATATCCATCAGGATCATCAAGAATCATGCAAGCACCAAGATCCTTGGAGTACTCTACCAAGAGTTGAGACCTCCAATAAGGATCAGTCCTCCTAAGGGACAACACTGGTGATCTGCCATGTGAAGATCTAAATATGTTGTTGTCCTTTCCTTTGACATCCCTCATGCCAAATTCATCCTTCAGATTGCTGCCATGCCCATCATGCAGCTGCTCATGCTCAAAAAGAAGTAGTGACCTTTGGAAGTTGGCCTCCCATGAAAAGCTTCCCTCCACAAAGAATCTCCCGATCTTGGCCAAAGCAAGCATGAGTGGCCTCCGTCTACTCCAATGTATGGAGGATTCCCTCCTCCAAGGAAGTACCTTATGTTTCTCCAACTCTATGGAGCAGCTCCCTTGCACCCGAAAGGTGCCATCCTCTATTACTGCAACAACCTTTGTCAGCGCAGTACAGGTAGTGAGAGTGGGTGGTGCTAAAAATGGGAGGATGTCCTCCTCCTCCTGGAGTTCACCCCAAACCCTCCGTGCTGCACTGGATCACTCCAAATTTTTCACCTCTCTCGAATCGAAGAGTGGTGAATCAAATGGCAAGATTTCTCTTACCAACTCCCAATCTGGTGGCCTCCCTGGTGGAATGCCTCCATGTAGAGAGACATCCATGGCAAGAGAAGACTATCTATATGGTTTGGAAACCTTTCCCTTGCCCTCACAGTGCAAACCAGTCTCCTTCCTCCTTGCACCAGCTCTCCGAAATAGATAGGGGTGTGTGTTCTTCATTAAGTGATGATGTCCTTCCTCCCTACCTTCTCCTTCCATCAATATCATCTCACAATCAAGCTGCTCATTGAATTCATTTTTCCTCCCACATGTGAGATCCTGGGGAAATTCTTGCAATGTCACAAGAAACCCTCCTGTTGGAGCATGTGCTCCTCCTTCCTCTGCATGAGGCACTAGATGTGCTCTAGATGTGACAGTGCTGTAACATCCCTCATTCTATTCATCTTCAATATGAATAGGAGGTAACTGCTCAATAAGAGGATCCTCTTTTGCACAAGGACCCTTCATGCCCTCTTGTCCAAGGCTACGAAATAAATATATTTCCTTCAACAAGGTGGCATGCAAGATATGATCTCCTCCAATAGGTTTCTAAAGTGGTTTTGAGTTTGCAAGTTCCCCCAACTTATGCAAAAGTTTCATTGGCTTGATTGTTTCATGTTTTGCATCAAATATTTCAACCAATCTTTTAGTGAACTTTTCAAAAGAAGAAGTATTAACATTTTTCAATGAAAATGACTCAAATATCCACCAAGCATAGGCCTTACCTTCAAAGTACAGAACTGCAACTCTGATGGCTTCTTCTTCAGAAACTGGGTGCTGCTGCAAGTAAGTGCACAAATCCTCCACCCAAGCTTTGGCTGGGCAAGTTGAGGATCCATCAAAGGTAGATAGAAAAAATCTATCCATGTCATGTAGTTGGCTCCTCTCCACCTTGATCTTGCAGAACTCTGATACTATTTTCTTGTAATATTCCCATTTTAGCACATGGCTAAATGGAATATTAAAATTTTTCTTTTACGACCTTGTAGTTAAATAAATGGGTAAGGAAACCCATTCTTATTTAAGACATGAATAAAATCCCTCATAATGTGAAAGGGATCATAAGAGTAGCTTCATTTTTCACCCTCAAGTGTGAAAAGGGGCAAATGCATGAAGACAAGGTCAGGTTTGACCAAGTCAACAGTGTTGCTATAGGAGGAGTGGATCACTTTAGAAGATAGCGCAGTGTGAATGAGGAAGAGAATATTTGGTGGAGGAAACCCTAATGAGTGGGACCCATGGAGAGAGAGCTTTCACTTTTTTAAAAGGAGGACAAGGCAGCCATTGTTATTCATGAATTATTTTATTGCTTTCATTGTCTATTTAGACATTGTGCATTCTTTTGTTGTTTAGCAAGCATTGCCAAGGGATTTCCTGTTTAGGATTCCTTCTCCTTCTTGAGAGGCCTCTTGATGGATTTTTCTTCATTCTCCACATTTCTTGGCTCAAGGCCAAAGCCACCTCCTTCAGTCACAACGTTATTCCTGAAGCAGGATAACTTTGTGTTGCAGGGTGTTGCAGTGGAGACTCCACAACACCATTTCCTTGGCTCATCTTTCAGAGGAGGGAGCTTCTATTCCTCTGGGAGGTTAGTGAGGGATATTCCTGAGCATATTTTAGATCATTGGCATCAGGCCAAGCACTTCCCTTCACCAACAGCGCAATCCCTTCTCTAGACTGCGTTATTTCTGAGTGGAATTGCAGTGGGGACTTGCTCCACTATTTTGGAGGGTGAGATCTTCAAGGATTGGATCAGCCTTTCACCTGAGAGATCCTTTGGATGAGATTCAGCCATAATTTTCAGCATCATCAGCTATCTACATCCATTTATTTTTTCTTAGTTGCAGCTGCTACCCAGGAACTCCGACATTTCTGCAGATTTGCCATTTTGTATGTATTTCAGCAAATCTTTCTAAGGATTGTGTATTTTAGTTTATAGGGGTTGAGATCTTGCTCCCCCTCTTTTATTTGAGCTGTATATTGTAATATTTGTGTATTTACACTATTTTGTAGCAATCCTCCTTTATATATTGCACAGTCATAGATAGGGCTTTTCTTATGTAGCAGTATTTCTCCATTGATCATGTATATGTTTCATTGAGGCTGCATTGCCTAGCTTGAGAGAAAATTTCCTCAAGATCTTGTATAAATTGTTGCTGCTATAATTCATTGTAATGGTTATGTGGATCTTCCAACATTCTTGTATTAATGCATTCACTGCTATTTTCCAGCTCATGTTTATGTATTGTTGATCTCCACATTGGTAATATCTTGAGATATTCCCAATAGTGTAGTTGTTTCTAATTTGGAATATTAAAGTGGTATCAAAGCATGATCTCTGGCTCAGCCTGTGGGTCTCAGCCAAATAGGATCAAGATGATGAAGAGGACGAGTTTACTCTGATCTATTTTCAGATCTAGAGGAGACCTCTCCAAGGAGGTCAAGAAGATTGAAGAAGAAGAAGAGGAAGTACCATGCACTTCCTACTCTCACAAAGAAGAAGACCAGAAGCATGAAGAACACTTAAAATTTGAAATTCTAAGTGAGTACATTTCTAAATACCGAGCAAATATTGGAGCCTTCCAAGAGACTCTAAATTTTTCACAATTCATTTAGCAGAAAGAAGAAAGAAGACCCCACAACTTTGGGATGATGAGAGGCAATAGATTTCTATTGTCTACATTTGATGGATCACTCACATGTGCAACAGAAGTTTGGGTGAAGAAGCTAGAGGCTTTCTATCTACTACATCCTGTAGTAGAAAGAGAGGCTATAGAAGTTACAGCATTGCACCTTGAAGGTGAAGAAAATAATTGGTGGATCAACCGTCTAAGCCATACAAGGGTTTCTAATCTTGTTGAGTTTTCTCAAAAATTGATCAGAAGGTTTGGAAAAAGGAGGGAGGATCCCTCACCACCAACTAATGAGGCATGTGCCAATGTTTTTGAATCCATGGAGGAGCAACCTTCATCTTCAATAGTTTGGGAGGCCAACACTTATGAGGAGGAAACTCTTGTAGCCCTGCAAAGAGCTTCCACATTTCACCAAGGTATGATTAAAAATCCATCTCTTTTCATTTTAGCAAACACTTTGTTTGGGTCTACATAATTGCATGCATGTGACCTAGAGCAGTAGAATAGCACTACACTGTACAAAAGCAGTGATGGAGAAAAGAGGAACCATTCCTCATGTGAGCACTCAAAGAGCAGCTTCATTCAGGAAGCCATGGAGGAAGCAGTGAGAAGGAGTAGACATCTGGAGATAATAAACTCTTTCTCCTCTCTAGATTACACTCTCTCAATGAGCATGCCATAGCTCAAAGAGAGACTTCTACTGGCAGTAGATCCAATGCCTCTTGGGTTTTGGAGGACCATGCACGAGGAGGAGATCTCAAGGAGAGATTTCAATGGAGGTGCACTCCCACACATCATGGAGTGCAAGACTCTTCAACAGTTTGAGGAGGTTCTTCCCTTCTCATAGGAATAGATAGAATATGGAGGACATCTTCGGATGGATAACATTTCTCATGACTATTTTGGACATTCCTTGAGCCATGCACATCATGATGGGAGGTTTTTTCCTACCACCTATTTGGATCCTCATAGGGTCAAAATGATCCTTGGGAAGATTGCATTTCAAGGTCCCATGAAATGCAGGAATCTGGTTTGGGATGATGGTAGCCCTCATGGGAGGAGTGTCAAGATGGAGGGTGGGAGGAGGCATCCACAATTGGTTGAGTAGATGTGGATGGTGAGCTAGGAGCGGGTGAGCTACTTATAGATTTATGATACTGGGCAACAGGAGGCTTGGCTACGCTAGTTACTCTTGAAGGAGTTTGGCCATCACTTGGCATACACTCTTTCCAAGGGTACGAGGATGGAGAAGATGTGGCAGGATTATAGCATCATGGAGCAGCAAAGATTATGGATGCATAGTGATGATGCAACATTCATATCATTCACTATGTCTTCCTCACATGTCTTGTATGATGACAGCATGAGGAAGTAGCAAAAAATTTTGTTGCTTGGATTATTCTTTAGAGAGCAAGGGCAGATTTGCTCTCATTTATTGTATGATGTTGCAGGAGTAGGAGATGGCACTATCATGGTGCAAAGGGGATACTCCTTGACCTTTGATGATCAGGAATTACTTCCACCTTGAGAGAGATTCCATATTTGCAGCAACATTATTGGAGGATTGCCTATGTATGTTGAGGAAGCTGAGGGCAACAACGTTGTGCCATCTAGAGGTTATCTAGTGCCTCATGTAGAGGAAGGAGGGGCTCTTGCTCCAGGTAGAGGGATTCTTGCATCTTTTCAAGGAAGTCCCCAGGATCTCATGTATGGAGATCAAGGCACAATTCATATGCAATTGTTGAGGAGGAGTGGAACCATGGAGACACAAGGAGAAGGTAGGGAGGAGACCCAGCATCATTAGATGAGGAGTACACATCCCTATTCATTTCTGGAGGTTGATACACCTGAGAAGGTGATTGGATTGCGTAGTGGAAGCATGGAGAGTTTTCTCCATTCATATATTCAGTCATCTCTTGTTGAGGATGTCTCATTGCATGGAGATATTTTTCCAGGGAGACCACTGGACTAGCAGAGGAGGAGGGATGATTCACATATTAAGGCACCATTCATTGATTGCAGAAGAGTGGAGTGCTCCCAGGATCATCTTTCTTGCATGATATTGAAATATCAGCATATGAGGAGATGCATAGATCATGTGCAGATGGAGGAGATACATAACTTTTGTTAGCACAACCACCTCTTTTCTCTTTTAGGGTGAGAGGAGACTCATTTTTGAACCAATCCATTTGCATAAGCAGAAATTATGGTAAGTGTATTGTTTATTTGCATGATGATTTGTATATTCATCCCTTAACCATATATGTACAGGATGTTGCTCCAAGGAGGAGCATTATTTTTCCTAGACCCCATGGTCTACTTGAGGCCATGAGTACTATTGGTGACCACTCCCTAGGAGGACTTGGGGAGGAAATGTATTTTTGAGGACATGCTCACCTTGCAACATACATCATTCACTTTCTCCATACATTTGAGGAGAATGGGATAGCAAGCAAGTGGTTGAGAGGCCACACTTTTTGTCACACTCTTTTGCAGTTGAGGGTCAAACTGCATTCGTTACAATTGAGGGATCATTGTCCTTCTCCCTTGCTACACATGACAGCAAGCATGCTTCTCATTATGATCCCTTATGTTTCTGTTTCTTTTATATTTGTTGGGAGCATGATTGGGGGAATGGCACATTGGTTGGATGTATCCCTTGGGGGAGAGATATCCCACATTGTTTGTATTGCATGTTCTAATGGGAGCATTAGAGGATATGTGACCACTATAAAAAAACATTCCATGATGAAAAGGAATACTAAGCTATTCCAAATATTCCTTTTCAGCTAGGAATACCACTGTAATATCCCAAATCTAGAACATCTAGCAAGGCATGACTGGAAAATGCATTTTCCAGTAATGGCTGCTATAGGAATTGAAAAAGGGACCTGGATCTCTTAGATCAATGTGTCTAAGTGCTAAATCAAAGAGGAGGCTCCAAATAAATCCTTCTAAGTGGGTTAAACAGATCTCCCACACTTAGATGTCCTCAAAAGTTCCCAATGAGAGGGACTGAAACAATAGATGCACAAGAGTTGGAATGACAATGTTATTATATTAGTTGTGAGACAAGAAGATATATATAGCCAACAAATAATGTTATCGTAGTAGATAAAGTACAAGTCCTTGAGGAAACATCCACTCAAGAAAGATAATGCAAGCCTCAACAATACATGTACAAGGAAATGAAAGAACATTGCTTCATATGTGAAACCCTTGGCTATGACAGCGCAGTCTATTATGGAGTACTACTGAAAAATGATGTCAATACATGAATATGAAAATATATGGCTCAAATAAAGTGGGGGAGCAAGGCTCTAACCCCTGAAAGAAATAATACATCAATCCTCCAAAGGATTGGTTGAAATATACAAAATGTAAAAAATGTCGAAGTTGCTGGGTAGCAGCTGCAACTCAAAGATGGAACTGAATAGAGAAGGCTAAATATGATAAGCAATATAAATTAGACCTCCTCCAATGGATCTCCTAAGTGGAAGGCTGATCCTTACACTTGAGATCTCACCCTCCAATCAACACTGAAATCACTCACTGCAAGTGCACTCTGAAAATAATGTAGTCTAAGAGGGTAACTACGTTGTAGGTGGAATAGAATGATTTGGCCAAATGCCAAGATATGCAATAAGCTCTTATAGCTTCCAAACTGATCCTCCAAAGGAAAGGAATAATCCTCCTCTGAAAAACAAGTGATGGAAGAGGTGTTGTAATCCCTCACTGCAACACCCTACAACACAACATTATGTTGCTGCAACAATAACGCTGTCGTGGAGGAGGATGCTTGGCTTCAAGACTAGATGTGAGGCAAATCTGTACAACTCCTTCAAGAGGCTTCTAAAGAAAGGAGAAGGATTACTAAACAACAAATCCTTGTGCTAAGCAGCATAGCAACTCAACTAAATAGCCGGGACTGCAAATAGTCTAAGAAGACATAAAATCAATAATCATATGCTATATGCCCAGGATTTCCGGAAGAGAGGTGGGAAGAGAAGAAGAGGTTTCTAGGAGGGAAAACCTTAGTGATTTCTTGAAAGAGTATGATATTCAAACTCAGAAATTCAGAGATCATCTCAGTTTTTCAGAGTTTTGCAAGATGAAGGTGAAAGGAAGAGAGCAACAGTATATATTTCTTCTATCTATCTTTGGGGGTTCACCTACATGTTCAGCTAAAGCTTGGGTGGAGGAGTTAGATACCTTCTTGCAGTAGCACCAAATTCCAGAGGATGAAGCCATCAGAATTGTAGTGCTACATTTGAGAAGTAAGGCTTATGCATGCTGGATTTTTGAATTCTTTTCTTTGAGAAATGTAAACATTGCATCCTATGCTAGTTTCACTAAGGCATTAGTGAAAATATTTGATATAAGGATTAATGAAATGCACATGGTGGGACCAAACAAGAAAACTCAAATAAAACCCCTGCATGAGAGCACATCACCATTTCAGAAAACTATGGGGAAGGTTGAAAACTTGCACCATTCTTTTCCAGAGGAGAAACTTTGTTCTCACACTCTTGGACAAGAGAGCATGGAGGTATTTTTTTCAAAAAGGGATCCAATCATTGGAGGGTTGCCCATTCATGTTGCAGATATTGAGGGCAATAGGGTTGTCATATCTAGAGATTATCCAGTGCCTCATGCAGAGGAAGGAGGAGCTCTTGCTCCAAATAGAGGGATGCTTGCATCTTTGCAAGGAAGTCCCCAGGATCTCATGTGTGGAGATCAAGGCACAACTCATGTTCTACATGTGCCATTGTTGATGAGGTGTGGAACCATGGAGCCATAAGGAGGAGATAGGGAGAATACCCAGCATCATGAGATGAGGATTACTCATCCCTATTCATTTCGGGAGGTTGATGCACCTAAGAAGGTGATTGGATTGCGCAGTGGAAGCATGTGGAGTTATCTCCATTCATCCATTTAGTCATCTTTTGATGATGATGTATCACTGCATGGAGACATTTTGCTGGGGAGACCACTGGATTAGCAGAGGAGGATGGTTGCTTCATCAGTTGAGGCACCACTTAGTGATTTCAGAGGAGTGGTAACCTTGGGAGAGCTTGGTACAACGCTGCGAGTCTAGGGTAAACTCAAGGAGAGAGGGAGAATTCCCTCAACATCATCAGTACCCACTTCCATTTCAGATTCTACGATGTGGTAGAAGTAGCAGGGGAAGGATAACAGCCTTCCAACTTGCATCTTTGGCATGGGAGATGTCAAAGAGGAGGATGACCATATGACATATCCTCTTCCTGAGAGATCATCAGCACTATCACTATGGAGGATAGATCCATATTGGAACTCCCAGCTGTTGGTGGAGTATTCCAAGGATCTTTTCACTTGCATGATCTTGGATGACCAGTTACATGAGGAGTGATATTTAGTCAGAGATGGGTTCATCTTTATCATGGTAGGATCTTCTTTCCTAGAGCTTCCAAGCTCAAGGAGAAGTTGCTACAAGCAACACATATGGATTTCCTTTTCAGCCACACACATTCTATGAGAGCATACTGCACCATCATGGAGGGGTATTTTTGGGAGGGCTTTGAGGAGGAGATATACAAGCATCTGAGTAGATGCATGGACCAGATGGAGATGGAGGAGAGAAATGAATCTTTGAGAGAGTTAGCACAACCACCTCTTTTCCCTTTGGAGATGAGAAGAGAATCACTTACGAGCCACTCCACTTATATGAGCAAGAGATATGGTAAGGGTATTCATTATTGTTTACATGATTATTTGTATGATGTATGTATGCATCCCTTAACCATACATGTGCAGGATGGTGCTCCAAGGAGGAGCATTCTTTTTTCTTGACCATATGGTTTAGATGAGGCCATAAGCATGATTGATGGTCATTCCCTGGGAGGACTTGGGGAAGAGATATATTATGGAGGACATTCTCATTGTACACCTTACATTATACACTTCTTCCATACTTATGAGGAGATTGGAGCAGCAGGAAAGTGGTTGAGAAGCCACTTATTTTATCAGTCTCTATTGCAGTTGAGGGTCAAGCTGCGTTGGTTGCATTTGAGGGACCATTTTCCTTCACATTTGTTGCACATGGAAGCAAGCATGACTCTCATTTTTGCTCCCTATGGTTCTATTGTTGTTGTCTTTATGAGGAGCATGCTTGGGAAAGAGACACATTGTGTGGATGTGTCCTTTGAGGGAGAATCCTCCCACACATTTTGTACTACATGTTCTAAGGGGAACATGGGACATGATATGGTTACCTTAACAACACACTTGTCACTTTATGAGGTGAGCCATATGATGGAGGAGATGCCATATGATGGTGACTTCCAACTCATCATATATGGGGATATTTGGGCCAGCATGATTTGTAGCGTTAGAGGAGAGATATTTGGAGATCTAGTCCTAATATTGCCACTAGAGGGAAAATTTATTACATCCCAGGATCATCAAGCACTCTACACTTATCTTAAGTGGAGAGATGGACAACATGGGGTAGGCTACATAGTCTACCATGTGCAGAATTTCAGCCCACCTACTTTGTCGAAGCCAAAGGTGGAGGACAGTTTCCAGGAGTTACCTAGTTGGAAGGTGACTAATTTTGCATGGCTCATAGCTTGGTGATGGAGGATCCATATGGGAGAGATAATTCCCATCAGATTTTAGATCCCATTCCTAAAATGGATCCCTAGACATCACTTTGCTATCCTCTTGAGTATTTCACCTTTACATGATGATGGCTTGATAGCTGACTTGCATGCTGAGGAGGAGCATTGTGGAGACTTTATTGATGAGATAGCATCACTTTCCTTGGAGGAGATCATGATACATGAATGCTACCGGGAGAGGAGGAGAAAATAACTCAATCTATCCTTGCACTTGCTTGAGGACAAGCAATCTTTGAGAGGGGAGGACTATAATATTCCAAAATTTGCATGCAGCAAATTGGAATATTAATTTTTTCTTATATCATCTAGGAGATGAATAAAATGGGTAAAAGGCCCATGAGTAGGAATAAAATCTCTCATAGTGTGAAAAGGATCAACGGAGTAGCTTAATTTTGCACCTTCCAGTGTGAAAAGGGGCAAATGCATGAGGACAAGGTCAAGTTTGACCAAGTCAACAGCACTGCCTAAGAGGTGCAGCTTGCATGAGAATACAACGCAGTTTGAGAGGGAGGAATATTCTTTGTGGAAGAAACCCTAATGTGTGGGGTCTAGGGCAAAGAGACATTCACTTGTATAAAAGGAGGAAGAGGCAGCCATAGTGGGATATCTTTGAGCATATTGATATTTTCTGTTCAGACTATTTGCAGTCTCCGCTTGTTCAGCTGAGTTGCAATGCTGCTTAGCACAAGGGATTCCTGTTTAGGATTTCCTCTCCTTCTTGAGAGGCCTCTTTAAGGATTGCACTTCATTTTCTCCACATCTTGGCTCAACGCAAAAGCCACTCCTTTCAGTCACTGCCTTATTTCTGCTAAAGTATAACGTAGTGTTGCTGGGTGTTGCAGTGGAGGGTTCCACAACAACTTTCCTTGGCTCATATTTTAGAGGAGGGAGCTCCTATTCCTCCAGGAGGTTAGTAAGGGAATTTCCTAAGTTGGTTGCACATATTTGGCACCAGGCCAAGAATTTCCTATATCCTACAGCGTAGTCCAGTTCCTTGACTGGGTTATTTTAGAGTGCACCTGCAGTGGGGGATTGTATCACCATTTTGGAAGGCAAGATCTTCATTGTTAGGATCAGCCTATCACTTGAGAGATTTGTTGGAGGAGGATCATTTCAGATTGATCATCATCTTCAGCGATCTCCTATTTTCTGAGTTGCAGCTACTGCCCAACAACTCCGGCATTTATGTAGATTTTCCATTTGTACATGTATTGCAGCCAATCCTTCTAAGGATTGTGTATTATTTTTGTACTGTCATTTTCAGGGGTTGAGAGCTTGCTCCCCCACCTTTCTTGAGCTGATATTGCTATATCATTGTATTTTCATTTTATATGTTGCAGTGTCTCTTATAAATTGCGTTGTTATAGCCATGGTTTCTCTCATGTAGTAGTGTTTTCCAAGTATCATGTATTTCCTCCATTGACGTTGTATTTCTTTTCTTGAGTGACTTCTTCCTCAAGGATTTGTACAACATTGCTGCTATACTATACATGTGTTGGCTATCTACTTCTTCATGTGCCCAGGCTTACTAAAATAATGTTGTTATTTCATCTCTTGGTCAAGAATTATTTCAGTCCCTCATCGGGCACTTTTTGAGGACAACTAGGTGTGGGAGATCCGTTTAACCCACCTAGAAGGATTTCTTTGGAGCCTTCTCTTGGATTCAGAACTTAGATACATTTATCTAAGGGATCCAGGTCCTGGTTTCAATTACTGTAGCAGCCATTACTAGAAAATGCATTTTCCAGTCATGCCTTGCTAGCTGTTCCGAATTTGGAATATTACAGGCTAAACTACAGGATATTAATATTCCTTTTCAGGAATTTCTGCAATATCTCCAATGAGGACGCTGTATAAGGAAAAAAATAAAATAAAAATGCAGAAAAAGACTTGGATCCTCTTATATATGTTTTATGTAGCTTAAATATGGAATGGCATCAGAAACAAATGATTCTAGCTACACTAAACAGATCTCCCCAGCTCATATGTGCTCAGAAACACCCCAATCCCACAACTTCACAAAATAGAATTTCTGAAGACTGCAAATGCGTAATTTTTATTATGAAATCTACAACAAAATATGATTTCATACAGATTTGGATCTTTCATTAATCATGGAATCAGAAATAAGAGGTTTGACCTCTTTTACAAGCACATCGGAACACCCCGACAAGGGTTTCCGGCAAAATAGCAACATAAAATGTAGCACTGCAGAAAATAACGTTGTACCCAGCAACTCTGTATTAGAAAATACTAAATGTAATCTGAAATAGAAAAATAATACAGAAATTTTCCCAAGGCCTTCCTCAATAGACCTCCCGGAGTGAAATAGACACCTCCTCCTCTGAAACAAGCACAAAATAGGAAGGTATGACCCAGATGCTGCTGCTACTGCAGAAATTACACAGTTACTGGGAGTGACTACACTGTATATGATGTAGAATGGTTCTCCTCAAGATAAATAATGAAAATTGAGCTCAGGACCTCCTCCTTAGATCTCCTGATGAGCTAGACCAAAGGTGAAGATGGAATTCCTACATGAGAATCCTTTGCACTAAATAGTGCTGCAACTCCAGCTAAACAACTGAAGCTTGAAATCAGTCAAAAGACCAAAAAAAATATGAATACTAAATTCCTTCTCTTGCTGCTATCTCCTCCTTCTTATCCTTGGTGAGCTTCCTCACCCCGGACCCCACTCATTGATGATGTGCCTTCCTTGAGAAGATTCCACTTTCAAAATTGCGTTGCCCTAGCTAGTTTCCCTCCTCTTGTAACAACGTTGTTGACTTGGTAAACTGGAGCTAGCTCATTGCTTTTCCCCCCTTTTCATATCAAGGTGGATTTATTTTTCCTTCTAATTCAATCCCTTTTCACACTAGGATATGTTTTATTGTCCTCCCTACTCTTTTATTTAAAAAATGGAGCAGTTATAATATTCCAAGTCGCAGTGGCTAATTAGGAATATTACAGTCCTCCCTGCTCAAAATTTTCTTGCCCACAAGCAACAATAAAGAAGGATGTTGCAATATTTTCTCTCCCTCCAAGTGGCATCCTCATCTGGTAGATTCCTCCATCGAATCAGATATTCTTTGATGACTCTGTTTCTTAGCTGCCTCTCCCTTGTGTCTAAGATGGCTTATGGCTACAAAATCAGGTGGCCCTCATCATCAATAGGGGGGAGATCCATGTTGGAAACTATATTCCTCCCAATGGCCTTCTTGAGGCAATAATCATGGAAGGTATTGTGGATCTTGCTCCCCTTAGGAAGCTCCAACTCATATGCTACCTTACCGATACATTTGACCACCCTATATGGCCCATAGAAACAGGGTTTGAGCTTCTCAGCTCCCTTCTCCTTGAGTGTGGACTATTTGTAAGGTTGAAGACGCAGATAAACAAGATCCCCCACCTCAAACTGTCTTTCTATCTGACCCCAGTCTTCATACATATTCTTCTAGGTCTGGGCAGTAGAAATGTTGTCCTTGAGTGCCCTGAGTATGTCCTGGTTCTCTTGAATCCATTCCTTTGCCCTTGGAGCCTTACTTGCCCCAAACATCACATCAGAAAATGAGAGTTCCTCATACCCATATAAGGCTCAGAATGGAGTCATTCCAATAGAAATATGGTGAGTAGTGTTGTAACAATACTCTCCCAAGTGGAGCCAACACAGCCAAGCTCTCTGTTGCCCTGCCACATACTTCCTCAAGTAGCCTTCTAGCCACTTGTTCACTATCTCGGTCTGTCCATTAGTTTGGGGATGATAGCTAGTGCTTGGAGTCAAATCATTCCCCACTAACCGGAAAAGTTCTTGCCAAAAGCCACCCATGAAGCGACTGTCCTGATCACTCACTATGGTCATTGGGAGACCACTGAGTCTAAATACATCTCTGAAGAAGAGCTCAACTACCCATGAAGTAGTATAATGTGCAGAAATGGCAAAGAAATGAGAGTAATTTGTTAGTCTATCAACAACAACAAAGATACAATCCTTACCCTGTACTGTTAGTAAGCCGGTGATGAAGTCCATGGAGATACTTTCCCACTTCCCATCCGGAATAGGTAGTGGCTACAATAACCCAACAGGGTGGGTGTGTTCTCCCTTATTTTTGTATCAAATGGTGCACTCTCTGACATGTCGGATCACATCCTCCTTGAGACCCTTCCATGAGAATCTCTCCCTTATGGCCATGTAAATCTTTGTGAAACCTTGATGCCCGACAAGTGGGGAATCATGTGATGCCTGTTGGGGTTCCTATGTTTTGGCAGGTTTGGCTCTACCACAAGACAAGACAACATCAAAACCACTTTGGGACCTGAGGATCTAGCCCTCCTGGGTCCAGAGAGGGATCTCTATATAAAGGCAAAGAAATATATGTCTTTGAAGTTCAAATTTAAGGTATTAGGCTAGTTATATGGCACAACGGTTGTTGTTTTGTTTGTTTGTTTGTTTGGTTGTTGGAAAACATGAAAGAAGAGTTCAATGTAAGACAAGAAGTGAGCAAAGAAGGATTTTGGAAATGGGAGACAATTCAAAGAGAACTCACATCCATTGGGAAATGGAGTCATAAAAGGGTTTACTTGCAATTCAATATCCAAGGCTTTCAAATGGGCTAGTCATCTAAAACAGAGGATATTTTAAATATGATAGGGTGGGATGAAAAGATAAGGAATGAAGGTGAATGACAAGGAAACCTCCAAGGTGACCACTTAGGAAGAAAATCTAGGGATAGGGCATGCCTTAAACACCTATGATCAAACTCCTAAGAGGCTAGCTCTTCAGACAATAAGAAAACATTAAAGATTTAACACAAAGGTGAAGCCTAAGATCAGAGAAAGACTTTGAACTTTCAATGCTTTGGCATTCAACTTAAGGGATCTTAGTAAAGCTTAACTGTTAGAAAAGGACCCTAGTGAGGCAGAATCAGTTCTAATCACCCAGTATCCCAATTATTTCAATTAAAACCAGACAAGAACATCTAAGAACAAATCCTAAATTCATGCATCAGTAAGCAGGGCATAACCAACTACTATATTGGCTAAACTATCTTGAATATGTTCTCAGATTGCACAATTAGTAGAAAACATCAGGGATAAGAAGAGCAGGAAGCATTAGGGTACCATGCGAGGGTATATCCTAAACCAGTTTATTGATCCTTATCAGAGAAATGAAATTTGATGAATTACAGAAGGAAAACACAGATAAAGATAGAACACATCACCGCTGCTTTAAATCATGATCCAAAGAAATTGCTTGTCATATTAAAGAGAAACACCAGTCATATACAACATTTTCCAACAGCTTGATATTCAGTCTGAAATCATCTCCTCAGCCTATTTTCCAACTGAAACACAGAACTCTATCTCAAGAGAAACATCTTACAATCCACGGTTATCCGAACAACAACCTTTACAATGTATTTTTAGTGAGTTCTTATAGCTAAAGAGAGGTAGAGGAGGTAGATAAAACTTTAAACGAAATATTAAAACATAAGTAGAAGGGAGCTCGATGCCCATTTTGTCTTAATATCCCTGCATTGACTCTCAGTACTCTGGGACAAGTAAGGTAGTTAAATGACTTGTAGGCCTGCCATACTGTGTAACAAATTCTCTTGCAATATCAGGACTTTCTGTCAGGGTGGTGATCTTCTCGGGAACATTGATGAAGAGTAAAAAACGTTATGGGAACTTTGTCCTTTCTCGGGAAAGAACCTTCTGCTGATGTGAAACATTGACAGGCTTGTTTTATGCGCTTTAGGCCTTATTAGGCCTTCTGTGTCATTCATAAGGTCTTCAATATTGTACATTTGCCCTTCAAACACTGAATTAAAGCTTAAAATCTTCAATAATGGGCTTTAAACCTCTTTAATCCTTCACTGATACTCTTTTCCGCTTCTTTGACTGTCTCTGTCTATGGAAATGCAGTTTTAATGGCACTTGAGGTTTTACAGAGTTAAACATTGGTCTCTTAATGAAATATTTCCTTCAAAAACCTTCCTAGGAATTTTCTTTGCAATCTCTAGCTCGGAATGAGCTTTCTCGGCGCTCTGTGTCACTATGATAGTGACTGTGAGAAATAACGGTTTTCACCATCTGTAACCCTGAAAAACACAAAAACATGTTAAGAAATCCAGGTGGGAGGGAGGATGGGTGCTGTGGAAGGCTGTGGGAATGGCAGCGCAGTAGTGATGGATGCGGTGGATGCAGTGGAAAATGGCTGAAAAATGCTGTGAAATGGTGAAAAGCTGATCTGATGGTGGCCTGGTGAAGAAACAGTTCTGGACTGTTAGATTAGATCAGATAGTGGTGATCGAAAATGGAGATTCACTGATGGAGTGGCTTTAGAGGCTAGGCAGAATGAAATTACTTTAATGTTAAAACATAAAGTTTTAACCTTTGGGCGAAATACACAGGAGAACAATGAAAATAAAATGAAATGGGCTTTGAATGGTGGGACCGGAAGGGCGGAGGGTGATTGATTGTGGGCCGTTGGATCTCAGGAGGAGATCAACGGTGGAGATCTTCCAATCAAATCCTTTGGAGAGCCCGATGAAAGAAACACAAAAGGGGACACGATGTAGTATGAACCGTTTATCGGAATCAGATCAACGGTCAGAATTGAATGATGGACTTTCGAGAGAAAAAGGGGAAGAAGTGGTTTTTGGGAGAAAACAACTGTTTTCGCGCTGCTTGGGGGTGGTTTTGAAAATCTCCCAAAAAAAACGCGATATGCTCTACCGCCCGACATGTGGCAAAACAAAACCGCGCATATTGCGGGATTTCAAAATGTTAAAGTTAGGACACAAAAGTTATGTGATATGGTTCTCGGCCGTTGGATTATGGGCGGGAAGATCTGATGGTGGAGGAGCGAGCACGATATGGACAAATGCGCGATCGGTTAGGTGGGGACAAGTCAGCGGTGGTTTTAATATGGGCCGTCGGATCAGCATGATGGACAGTCAGGATCAACAGCAAAAGTGCTAATGTTTCAAAGGGAAATATATCGTAATAGATGGGCGGAAGAAAGGAGAGTTGTCGGATCAATCAGAATGGACGACTGTGATCCAATCGCATCGAAGCAAGGCAGGGGGCCTAGCCTCCGAGATTTGAACTTGCGATTACGCGTGGACCATTGGATCGACGGGAGATCAATGGTGGAGATTGTTTGGAGGGGGAAATGATGGAGGGCAAAGGAGCAGAGAAAGATCAAATCCTGGCCGTTGGTTCTTGTGGGTTCAATGGCCAGGATTGCATCGGAGGATCATCAATCGGGGAAAAGGGAAAGTGGAGCATTAAGATTTTGCTATTGGGCGGTGATGCAATGTTGCAATGGCCATTGGATCGTTTAAGGAGATCAACAACGGAGATCTCGGTGGAGGTCGATAGACCAAAGAACTCTCACATCAGAAAATTTCCATTTACAAAGGAAAATGCTCACATGGAATGCTTTGATTGCGATTAGTGCCTGGGGCTTCAGCGCTTGGTCTTGGGTGCGGGTCATATGTGGGGAAGTGGTTAGGGGCTTAGCCGAAAGGGGCTTAGGCCTAATATATGGTAAGAGATGGGTTTTAGGCCCAAAAACAACGTTTTTTAAGGCTAAACAGTGGTTCCGGTAGGGGAATAAAGGGGTTTCTAAAACAAAGGGGGGGATTTACAAGGTTTTTAAAGGGGAATTGGGTGATTTAGATGACTTAGGAAGGGATTTTGAGGGTTTTTAGGGAAATTTTAGAAGGGAGAAAAGGGGTCAAAATGGGGAATTTTGTAGGGATAAAAGGGAGTAGATGGAGGCTTTCTTGAGCATAATTTTTCCACAAACAGTGAGGATTTTCTTATGGAAACAGTAGTGAAGATCTTTTCAAAGGCAAAGGACACACAGAGGCTTCAAGAATGAGAGATTTTCAGAGGAAATGTATCTCTTGAAGGCTCAAAAAAATATTTAGCCACCTGTTTTCTTCAGAAAAATTTATAGGTGGCTAACAGTGGCTCCACATGGGGATGGCATCTTCTTGAAGATGTCAAGGAATTCAGAAATATTATTTGGAAGTA
This sequence comes from Pinus albicaulis, assembly GCA_034641835.2. Taxonomy (NCBI): domain Eukaryota; kingdom Viridiplantae; phylum Streptophyta; class Pinopsida; order Pinales; family Pinaceae; genus Pinus; species Pinus albicaulis. Next base: position 1,614,964,747 of record CM076575.1, on the reverse strand, counting down.
GGCTAGATGACTGTGCTTGACACATATTTTATTTCTTTAATCAATTGCCACAACTCATGAAGACATCATATTAGCAGAAAACATTCTCCCAAATAGTCTACCTACCCATCCTACAGTCCTAACATTTTGTCTTCAAGGTGCATTTGAATTTGTAGACCTTCTTCATTATTATTTTTTATTGAAAGTAGGAAACAACTAATATAATTCTACCCTTATTCCTCCATGAGACCAAATTAAACTGTTGGCCTCATAGCTTCTCTACCTACACTAATATCTGCTAGGATTAAACTGTCTAGTAGATTTCTTTCTCTACATTCTACAATAGAAATTTAAAAACAGTCAAACCAGGATTACACAGTCTGGTTTGTTGTGGATCCATGGCATAAATACAGCTGCACATGAACTGAACTTGCAAAAACTTGAAAACAAAATTTTGAAGGCTTGAAATTTTGAAACTTTGAAGCATCCTTCTTTTCTTTGTGACTCGGATTTTGAGCTTGTTAGAGTCACTTTTCTTCTTCACTTCAGCTCTAGTTTTGGGCTTGTTAGAGCCGATTCTTCTTTCTTTCTTTGCTAGTTCAAATTTTGGGCAAATTAGAACCAACCCTTTCCCTTCTCTGGCTTAGGTTTTAATCTTGTTCGAGCCATTACTTTTGGAACTTCAGAGGTTCATGTTTTGAGCATGTCTGAACCTGTCTTTCTCTCTTTTTTGAAACATTTTTTCTCTTTTTCTTCAAAACAAAATACTGAAATGGTATTTACAATGGAAGTGAGAACTTTAAACTGGAATTCAGCAATAGTAATGCTTGAGCATCTTACCATTGACAGGACCCCCAAACAGATCTGTACCATCTAGCTCTTGCAGAAAAAAGGCATTTGGACCAATGGTGGATTGGATGATGTAAGGACCTTGCCACAAACTGTCAAATTTGCCATGCTTTCCTTTTTCCTCCCTCCTAGAGTCCCACTTAAGAACCTAGGCTGGTATGAAACACTGCCTTTGTCCCATAAAAAAGCTGATATGGTGACATTCCGATGGATTTCTTTGTAGTCAGTTTGTCTGCCCAAAAAGCATGCACTAACTTGTTATGCCATGAATTTTTGTTCTCTTCAAGCAGCTTTTTGATGATGGTCACCAAGCTTTTGTTTGATGGTTCTGTTAACTCATTACCGTGTGGGTAATAAGTAGTAGAATGACCAAGTACAATCTGATACCTGTGACAAAAATCAATTATTTTTTTGGACCCAAAAGCAGCAGCATTATCAGTGATTATCTTCCTAGGGCAGCCAAATCTAGAGAGGATGTGGTCTTCAAGGAATTTAATAATAACATAATCTGTGGCATTCCTAGAAGGGATGATCTCTATCCATTTTGTGAAATAGTCTGTGGCTGTGTGAATCCATTTGTGTTGGGCTGACGAAGTAGGGTGGATCTCCCCTATGAAATCTAGGCCCCACTATTGAAAGGGAGCTTCAACAGTTATAGGTTGTAACGGTAAAAGGAGGAACTTTATTTTGCCTTAAAAAATCTGGCACTTATGGCAGGCAACTATCATTTTGTGGATATCATTGAAAAGGGTAGGCCAGTAATAGCCAGCTCGGAGTATTTTGTTAGCAGTGGCTTTCCAGTTTAGATGGCTTCCACACTCTCCTTCATGGAACTCATGTTTAATCCTCTCTGCTTCAGTTTCAGGCAGACATTTAAGTAGCAGACCATTTTCATTTTTCCAGTATAAATATTCATTTAAAATGCAATAGTTTCTAGCCTTTAAATTCAGAAACCTTGCCTTAGTCTTTGATAAATCAAGAGGGGCATTCAGATTTGTAAGCACACACAGGATGTCAGAATACCAAGGAGAGTTTTGAAATTGTTCTTCAACAGTAGGGTCGGGTAATCCTTAATGTTCATCCAGGGAATCGACCATGTTTATGTCAAGGGCTTGCAAGTTAGATTCTGCCATCAGTTGAGCTAAGCCCTGACCTTTGATAAGTTTTGTGGGTTTTATTTCCAGGTCATACTCTAGTATTACAGCAATCCATTTTCCCCTCTTTCCATCTGGATCTTGGGACAAAATGTATTTTACCACTATGTTAGGCACGTAGGCAATGATGTGAGAATACAGAATATACACCCTGAAGTCTTTCAAGGCCTTTAAAAAGGCATAGGCCTGTTTTTCCATTATGTTATATTTCAAGGGTGCATCCCTCAGAGCCTTGCTAAAGAAAGCAATAGGTTGCTCCTGTCCCTCTGGAATTTTCTGCAGCAGGACTGCAGCCACTATATGCTCTGAGGCAAAGGAGACTATAAGGAAATCTTTTGAAAAATCAGGGCTAATTAAGACTGGTGCCCGGGTAAGTGCAAGTTTAACTAATTCAAAAGATTTTTTGGCTTCTACAGCCCACTTAACCCCTACATCTTTTTTCAGCATGTTTTTCATATCTCTGGGGAACTCAGTTAAGTTGGGAATAAACCTCTGCAAGAATTTAATTTTCCCAATAAAGGACTACAGTTCTTTTATGTTTCTCGGGTGACTAATCTGTAGTATTCCCTCAACTCTTTTCGGGTCTATTTTGATCCCCTTTTCTGATATAATATGGCCAAGAAGCTTAACTTCTTGAAGGCCAAATACAGTCTTCTTGGGATTTAAATGAAAGCCCGAACCTTCTACATTTCTCAAACACTCTTCTCAGATGTTTAAGGTGCTCTTCACCAATCTTGGAATAGACTATTATGTCATCAAGGTAGATTACAATGAAGTGACCTATTTCCTCAGAAAAGGCTATGTCCATAGCTCTTTGGAAGGTCACACCAGTGTTCATTAGTCCAAACAACATTTTCACGTACATGAAAGTGCCCCATGGAGTGGTGAAAGTTGTCTTAAGTTGGTCTTCTGGGAGTACTAAAACTTGGTTATAGCATGAAAATCCATCTAACAGGGAGATCCTTTTTGAGCCAACTACCCTTTGTAGGATGTGTTCCATCTTGGGTAAGGGGTAATTGTCCTTAAGTGAAGCTCTGTTGAGGTTTCTAAAATCAATGCATAGTATGATCTCACCTGTCTTCTTCCTTATAGCTACAAAGTTGGAAACCCAATCAGAAAACCTCACAGGCACTATGATTCCCACCTCATACATCTTCTTGATTTCCTTTTCGACTAGAGGCAGTTGTATTGGGTTAATTCTACGCAGTTTCTGTCTGAAGGGTTTTTGGTTTTCTTTCAATGGGATCTTGTGCTAGATGATTTCTGTATCATAAGATTTTAAGTCCTCGTAGCTCCAGGCAAACACATCCACAAACTCTTTAAACAATTCGATGTATTTATTTTTTATGTCCGCTAGCAAGGACTTAGCTAATTTAATCATCTTAGGCTTATCCCCGGTGCCTATATTACATTCCTCAACATCGGACTCTGTGTGCTCTATAGTGGGTTTCTTTGCTACATCGTTAAAATCAAAAAGGTCCTCTAAAGGTGCTAGTCCTCTAGGTATGTTCTTATCCTTTTACTGTAGCACCTCTATTTCTTCTTTTTCTGCGTTCTTGTATTCTTCCGTTTGAGTTCCAAGTTCTTCGGTTAATGTGTTTATTTCTACATTATGGGGTGATTTTTCTTCATCCGGGGGCTCTTCAGTCAGGCAGTTTTCATCGGATTTAGAGTCTGAATTAGATAATACAAACTCATTCCTGCCAAGCAAGAAATCCTCTATCTGCTTGTCGCCCTCAAATCCCTGCCAATATTTCTCATTATCTAGCACTATAGGCCTATATTTTGTTTGAATGATGATTTTTTTGTCACTAGGTGATTTTTGATATGAACTAGCTATGCAGGCTAATCCATTTGCAATGATGTTCTGACTCCTAGGAACAAACACCAACTCATACTCTACAAAAGTTTTCAGTAAAATCCATGGCATCATTTCTGTATGCCCTCAATCTAGGATGCTTTGCAGTGTACTCTCTGTTCACTTGTTTGATGACTAACTCAGAGTCTCCATGTACAACTATCCTTCGGGCTCCTAATTTTTTCAATAGATTCAATCCTAAGATGAGAGCCTCATACTCTGCGATATTGTTTGTACATTTGAAGTCCAGTTTGAAGGCATGACTTTCAGCATAGTCACTCTCAGTATTATGTAACCACACTACAGCCCCTACATTTTTCCTAGTGCAAGACCCATCGAAGTTCATTCTCTATAAGCGATTGTTTTTAGGTTTGTCATCATTTTCCTCCCTAACGCTGGGTTCTCTATTATGTTGTATTATGAGGTCTGCACCGTGGTGTGAAGTGTTTTGTTCTTCATGATGTGAAAGGATTTCAGAACGAGGAGTAATCTGCAGTTTGCAGTCTTGGTTTTTTTCCCTCTGAGTTTCCGATTGAGTGTATTGTCCAAAGGTTTCTTCTGTGTTTTCTTCTATGTCTAGAGTGGCCATTATGTTAAAATCTGTGGGCTCTACTCTATTATTCGCACCTCTGACTTCTAGCTCTGGCTCATCTATGGATTCATCATTGAAAAGGATAAAGGAGTCCAAATCTGTATGGACAGAGTACAGAGGTGAATTTTCAGGTTTTTCAGGGATGCTGACCATAAACTTCATTTTTGCATCTCTATACAGTCTCCTAAGCTGGCTAAAGATAGGGATTGTGGCATATGACCCATCCATCTACATTTTACCTTGCAGCTTGGCACCCCATGACCTTGACAATAACATGTCGTACATAGGTGGCACATCTGCCACTACAACATCCATAACCATGCACTTGGCTGGGATTTGAGTCAGGTTCACACAAAGATATTTGATTAGGCCAAGGCACTTCACTCTGCTAGAGTCAAAAGAGTATAAGCCTTTATACGGTCTGGTTATCTCTAGGCCTAACTTCTCCATAATTACCTTGGGCATAAGGTTGTGTGAAGCCCCAGAGTCATGCATTGCATTGTGAAGGATTTTGTCATGGATATTGAGGCTGACATAAAAAAGAGGTACTACCCCTTCATGAAACTTCCCTTCTATCTTTGGACCAAACAAAAGGGCTGGTTGATCATCACTTAGATTGACAGTGTCACTGTTTTCTTCTAGATTTAAAGCTTTCAAAATTTGACCTTTGTATGCATCTTGGGTGGCCAACTCAGTGAGAGGCACTGAAATTTTGATCTTGGCTATCTCACTTTCTAGATTGAAAGGAGATAGACTCTTTGAAAGGCTTAATTCTGTTTTAATGGCCACCATTTTATTGACAGAATCAAATTATTGATTCTCACTATGTACAATTTTTGAAGCTATTTTTTCAGGAGCATTAGCTGCAATGCTAGTGCTACTAGTTTCTTGAATTTGTTTATCAGTATTTTGGCTGTCCTTCTCTTTGTTCTTCCCAGAACTCTCAGCTACCGATTTGTTACTTTCAGCACTCACTTTAGGAGTTTTCTCAGGTCTCTTCTTAATGGTAATCTCAGAGGCCTTTGGTTTGGAATTTTCTAAGCTCTTTTTGCTTCTAAGTTCATACTATTCTCTGACCTGCATGATGGCATTTTCAAATCATAACCTATAATTCTCAGATTCTAACCCTTCCTCATCCTAGTGTGAGCATGAGGTCTGATTATCTTCCGTGGAACAGGTGTGAATTTGGTTGTCTACTTCCACCATGTTTATTGTGGTTCCCTCATACTCTTCTATTATCCCCTCATATTCATCAAGGAAATTCTCTTGAAATGGGGGTATGACTTGTTGATCAAAGTCTCTCTGTCTGTTTGGGGGATTGTTTCTCCTAAAGTTCTGGTTCTGGTTTTGGTTTCTGTTCTGATTACTGACAGTGACAACCATTTTCTCCATCATTTTCTCTAGCCTTTCCATGTTCTTGGCTAGACTGTCATATTTGGGATCAGATGTGGAAGCTGATGTGTCATACCTATATGTTACCTTCTTCTTAGCCCTCATTCTAGCTCTTTTTTCAATCAGGTTTGCTTCTACACTCACTACTCCTTTTTGCATATCTTCTAATGTGTTGTAATCTCTCTCCCTAAGCTGGTAGGCCATGTCAGCATCAAATCCTCCAGGGTATTTCACTAAGTCCATTCCTTGGGGAGGTTTCATGTGGGGTGGAAGAGCATTGTAAACACTGTTAAATCTGGTAGAATAGTCATGGACACTCTCTCCCTGATTTCTTTTCAGATTTTTGTATTCTGCTAATATTTGGAGAGGGTTGCTTTTGACTTCCCATTTGTTTATGAAAGTTTTGTGTAAAGAGGGAAGTTCATTGATGCTATTATGAGGTAGGCCTTTAAACCAATTCTTCACTTCTCCTCCTAGGCTCTGAGCAAAGATCCTCATCTTAATGGTTTCATCTTCGATTTCCATATAGTCAAAGGCATCTTCCATCCTATCTACATGATGTTGAGCTGTGGTAGACTCTTTGGCAGTGAAATGAGGGATTTTTGATTGATAATCGTTGGGTAGTGGAACCAAAGGCTGTGGTAACACTAGAGGTGCATACCAGGCTGCCATGATGGTGTTTTGTGGAGGTAAAATATTGGCTTGAGTAGCAGGTATATGGATGAAAGAAATGCTAGGACCAGCAACACACTACTGAGCTGATTTAGGGTGATAGAGGCCCAAGTTTTGAATGAAATGAATATCAAGAGGCGTAGATGGAGGGGTCTCTCTATCCCTAATATGTTGACCACTAAGAGATGGTGAACTTGGAAGCTCGAGGTCTGTCTGATCTAGAGCACTAGATGACTTAGTTCTTGGTAAACTGCTTGGTAAGTATAAGTCAAAATGAGTGTCTGATAGAGCTGTAAAATGTTCTGGTGCAGAATTAGCTCTATAAATGGATCTAATAATAGTTGGCTTTCTAGGGTGGGAGACTTCCTAAGAATGCTCTCTAGGTTTTCAACTATTTGGGTTTGGGTTAGGATAAGCTCTTGTATAGATTGTTCTTGAATCTAGTATGTCTGTCTCTTGACAAAGAAGCTTAATCCTATGTATTTCTTCTAATATGGCTGATGTTGTAATGATAGCTGGTCTCCCAGTGGAGTCTTGTGAAAAACAAGATAATCAGCAGGCCTACTGATCACCAGTGGAGTTTTTTAATCATTAAGGGACTGTGGAGTCGCCAAGTGGAAGGTTTAGAATGTTTTGAGAAGGTTTACTGTCCACCACAGTGATTAACTACCAAACTCAGGCTACTATGGTCTTCTTTGAATTCTTAGAAGTGTTTAAAGGTGTGTTTTACTCAAATTTCCCCAGTGGAGTCGCCATTATGTTGGGGTTCCTGTGTTTTGGCAGGTTTGTCTCTACCAAAAGATAAGACAACATCAAAACCACTTTGGGACCTCAGGATCTAGCCCTCCTAGGTCCAAAGAGGGATCTCTCTATAAAGGCAAAGAAATATATGTCTTTGAAGTTCAAATTTAAGGTATTAGGCTAGTTATATGGCACAAGGGTAGTTGTTTTGTTTGTTTGTTTGTTTGTATGGTTGTTTGGAAACATGAAAGAAGGGTTCAATGTAAGACAAGAAGTGAGAAAAGAAGGATTTTGGCAATGGGAGACCATTCAAAGAGAACTCACATCCATTGGGCAATGAAGTCATAAAAGGGTTTACTTGCAATTCAATATCCAAGGCTTTCAAATGGGCTAGTCATCGAAAACAGAGGATTTTTTAAAGATGATAAGGTGTGATGGAAAGATAAGGAATGAAGGTGAATGACAAGGAAACCTCCAAGGTGACCACTTAGGAAGAAAATATAGGGATAGGGCATGCCTTAAACACCTATGATCAAACTCCTAAGAGGCTCTCTCTTCAGACAATAAGAAAACATTAAAGATTTAACACAAAGGTGAAGCCTGAGATCAGAGAAAAACTTTGAAATTTCAATGCTTTGGCATTCAACTTAAGGGATCTTAGTAAAGCTTAACTGTTAGAAAAGGACCCTAGTGAGGCAGAATCAGTTCTAATCTCCCAGTATCCCAATTCTTTCAATTAAAACTAGATAATAACATCTAAGAACAAATCCTAAATTCATGCATCAGTAAGCAGAGCATAACCAACTACTATATTGGCTAAACTATCTTGAATATGTTCTCAGATTGCACAATTAGTAGAAAACATCAAGGATAAGAAGAGCAGGAAGCATTAGGGTACCATGCGAGGGTATATCCTAAACCAGTTTACTGATCCTTATCAGAGAAATGAAATTTGATGAATTACAGAAGGAAAACACAGACAAAGATAGAACACATCACCACTGCTTTAAATCAGGATCCAAAGAAATTTCTTGTCATTTTAAAGAGCAACACCAGTCATATACAACACTGTCTAATAGCTTGATATTCAGTCTGAAATCATCTCCTCAGCCTATTTTACAACTGAAACACAGAACTCTATCTCAAGAGAAACAACTTACAATCCACAGTTATCCGAACAACAACCTTTACAATGTATTTTTCTTGATTTCTTATAGCTAAAGAGAGGTAGAGGAGGTAGATGGAACTTTAAATGAAACATTAAAACAGAAGTAGAAGGGATATCAAGGCCCATTTTGTCTTAATATCCCTTCATTGACTCTCAGTACTCTGGGACAAGTAAGGTAGTTAAATGACTTGTAGGCCTGCCATACTGTGTAACAAATTCTCTTGCAATATCAGGAATTTCTGTCAGGGTGGTGATCTTCTTGGGAACATTGATGAAGAGTAAAAAACGTTATGGGAACTTTGTCATTTCTCGAGAAAGAACCTTCTGTTGATGTGAAACACTGACAGGATTGTTTTATGTTCTTTAGGCCTTATTAGGCCTTCTGTGTCATTCATAAGGTCTTCAATATTGTACATTCACCCTTTAAACACTGAATTAAAGCTTAAAATCTTCAATAATGGGCGTTAAACCTCTTTAATCCTTCATTGATACTATTTTTTGCTTCTTTGACTATCTCTGTCTTTGGAAATGCAGTTTTAATGGCGTTGGAGGTTTTACAGAGTTAAACACTGGTCTCTTAATAAAATATTTCCTTCAAAAACCTTCCCAGGCATTTTCTCTGCAATCTCTGGCTCGGAATGATCTTTCTCAGCGCTCTGTCTCACTATGACAGTGAATGTGAGAAATAACGGTTTTCACCATCTGTAACCCTGCCAAACACAAAAACATGTTAATAAATATAGGCGGGAGGGAGGATGGGTGTTGTGGAAGACTGTGGGAATGGAAGCGCAACAGTGATGGATGCAGTGGATGCAGTGGAAAACGGCCGATGAAAGAAACACAAAAGGGGGCGCGATGCAGTATGAACCGTTGATCAGAATCAGATCAACGGTCGGGATTGAATGATGGAATTTCGGGAGAAAAAGGGGAAGAAATGGTTTTTGGGAGAAAACAACTGTTTTCGCGCTGCTTGGGGGTGGTTTTTAAAATCTCCCAAAAAAAAACATGATTTGCTCTGCCGCTCGACACGTGGCAAAACAAAACCGCCCATATTGCGTGATTTCAAAATGTTAAAGTTAGGACACCAATGTTACGTGATATGGTTCTTGGCCATTGGATTGCGGGTGGGAAGATATGATGGTGGAGGAGCGAGCGCGATATGGACAACTGCGGGGTCGGTTAGGTGGGGACAAGTCAGCAGCGGTTTTAATATGGGCCTTTGGATCAGCATGATGGACGGTCAGGATCAACGGCTAAAGTGATAATGTTTCAAAAGGAAATATATCATAATATATGGGTGAGACGAATCTTGACCATTGGATCCTTGGGGATGGACAACGGAGATTTAAAGATGAGGCGGAGGCAAAAGGGTCAAATGAATGGGCTGGAGAAAGGAGAGCCGTCGGATCAATCGGGATGGACGGCTGTGATCCAATCGCATCGGAGCAAGGCAAGGGGCCTAGCCTTCGAGATTTGAACTTGCGATTATGCGTGGACTGTTGGATCGGTGGGAGATCAATGGTGGAGATTGTTCGGAGGGGGAAACGATGGAGGGCAAAGGAGCGAAGAAAGATCAAATCTTGGCTATTGGTTCTTGTGGGTTCAACGGCTAGGATTGCATTGGGGGATCATCAATTGGGGAAAAGGGAAAGTGGAGCATTAAGATTTTGCGATTGGGCGGTGATGCGATGTTGTGATGGCCATTGGATCATTTAAGGAGATCAACGTTGAAAATCTCAGGGAAGACCAATAGACCAAAGAACTCTCGCATCGGAAAATTTCCATTTAAAAAGGAAAAGGCTCACGTGGAATGCTCTGATTGATATTAGCACCCGGGGCTTTAGCGCTTGGTCTTGGGCGCGGGTCATATGTGAGGAAGTGGTTAGGGGCTTAGCCGAAAGGGGCTTAGGCCTGATATATGGTAAGAGATGGGTTTTAGGCCTAAAAAAAACATTTTTTAAGGCTAAACAGTGGTTCTGGTAGGGGAATAAAGGTGTTTCTAAAACAAATGAGGGGATTCAAAAGGTTTTTAAAGGGGAATTGTGTGATTTAGATGACTTAGGAAGGGATTTTAAGGGTTTTTAGTTAAATTTGAGAAGGGAGAAAAGGGGTCAAAATGGGGAATTTTGCAGGGATAAAAGGGAGCAAATGGAGGCTTTCTTGAGCATAAATTTTCCACAAATAGTAAGGTTTTTTTGATGGAAACAATAGTGAAGATATTTTCAAAGGCAAAGGACACACAGAAGCTTCAAGAATGAGATATTTTTAGAGGAAATGTATCTCTTGAAGGCTCAGAAAAATATTTAGCCACCTGTTTGCTTGACAAAAATTTATAGGGGGCTAACAATGCCAACAAGATCTTCTCCTTGAGCTTGGAGTTCTTAGCCAAGAAGATCCGGTCTCGGTAATAGATGACCTCATCCATTACCTTAAACCTCTCATCTGATACCACCCCATCAATTATCTCACATCCAAAGTCATCTTTGGAATACTCAACTAAAATTTGAGCTTTCCAATCTGCGTCCATGCCCCTCAAAGACAGTGTTGTAGGCCTCCTGGATAGTGCATTAGCTACTACATTGCTCTTTCCCTTGACATACTCTATTTCAAAATCATAAGCTTGGATTTTTCTCACCCACTTCTATTGTCTCTCCTAGAGTTTTTTCTATTCAAGGAAGAATCTAAAAATGTTATGGTCAGTCTTCACCTTGAACTTATTCCCCACCAAGTATTGTCGGAATTTGGCTAATGCATGCATGATTTCCAATATTCTTTATCATATATGGGGTACAACCTCTCATGAGGGAGTAGCTTCCTACTCTTAAAGGCTATAGGATTCCCTCCTTACATCAAGACTACCCCAATACCTTCACCTGATGCATCACATTCTAGAACAAAAGGTTGAGAAAAGTCAGGCAAAACCAAAATAGGACAACTACTCATTACCTCTTTGAGCTTATCAAAAGCCCTCTACATTAGAGGTGTCCAATGGAAGGCTCCTTTCTTTGTCAAATATGTCAGTGGTGCTGCTAGTTGTGAAAACCCTTTCACAAACTTTCGGTAATAAGTGCATATGCCCACAAACCCTCTGAGTTCTGTAACATTCCTAGGCTCAGGCCAATCTTTGAGAGCCTGGATATTCTCCTCATGTACCCTCACTCCATATAATCCTATGATGTGCCCCAAATACAACATCTCTGTGAGGCCAAATTCACATTTGGAGAGCTTGGCATAAAATTGCTGCTCCTTGAGGATATGCAAAATTGTCTCAGTATGTTACAAGTTCTCCTCCCAAGGGTGGTTGTAGATAAGAATATCATCAAAGAAGACCAATACAAACTTTCTCAAATGACCACGAAAGATGTGGTTCATGCATGATTGGAAAGTTGCTGGGGCATTGGTCAATCCAAATGGCATTACCAAAAACTCAAAATGCCCATAGTGACATTTGAACGTTGTCTTGGGGATATCTTGCTCCCTCACCTTGTTTTGATGATACCTGGATCTCAAATCAATATTGGAGAAGTATTTAGATCCCCTCAACTCATCCATGAGTTCATTGATCCTAGGTATAGGGTACCTATTCTTCATGGTCTTCTTGTTCAAGGCCCTATAGTCAATGCACATCCTTAATGTGCCATCTTTCTTCTTTATTAAGACCACTGAAGAAGCAAAAGGACTAGTACTGGGTCGGATGTATCCTATAGCTAGCAGATCTTTGATCGCCCTCTCAATCTCATCTCTATAAGCCTTGGGATTCCTATAAGGAGTGGTGATTACTGCTTGGATCCCTTGCTCCAACTCAATAGTGTGTTCAAACCCTCGGTTAGGAGGTCTCCTTGGGGGAATATCTTCAAATACTATAGAATATTAGTCCAAGAGAGATTGAACATCTGGATGCATTGGTGAATCCTTGCCCTTCACCTCTGATATATGCAGCTCTATTGCCCATTCAACATCCCCTCTATGCAGATTTGCCTCCATCCTGTGTGATGAAACAACCTGAGGGGGGTATGTGTTTATACCCTTGATCTTTTTTTGCTGGCCCTCCTTCCCTCCTGTCCATTCCATCTCCAAGGTTCTCCAATTAGTGGTGACTCTCCCAAGAGTGCTTAACCACTGAACTCCCAATATGACATTGGTATCTATAATTTCTACTACAAATAAGTGGTCTGTCAATGTGTAGGTCCCCATGGTAATGGTTAGTGTCAGAACATACTTGGCACATTGCAGGGTCATAGCTCCTGGGACCAAAACTGAGAATCCCTCAAAATCCTCCATGTGGATTCCTCTCCCATGTACCATCTGTGCATCAATAAAATTATGAGAGGCTCCACTATCTATCAATACAAAGACTCTTGGCCCCATGATAGTACCTCTCACCCTCAAGGTTAGATACTTTGGGACTCCTCTTAACGCTACAATAGATCCCCCTCTTGGAGAAAAGTCTTCCATGGATTGTACAGCACTGGCATCCTTCTTGGAGAAGGTCTTGACATGATGTGTCCTCCCTGCAACACATTCTTCCTCCCGAACATGGATTTTCTTTCTTGGTATTGACTAAGTCTCCTGTTGCAAAAAAGGTTCTTGCCCTAGGCAAGATGTGTTGTAGATATCTAGCTTTCTCCACAGCTTCAAGGAGTGTGGTTGGTTTAGTGGATTTTACCAACCCTTGAAATGGTTCAACCATCCCATTAATAAACATGCATACCTTCCTGCTCATAGTGAGTTTGGATACCATCACTGAAAGCTGCAAATACTCAGCAATATAATCCTCAAGATCTCCCTCCTGCTTGATCTTGGTTAACTTGGAAAAGTGGGATTCCAGATCTCTTGGATCAAACCTCTCCACTAGATTCTTGGTGAAAGCTAAGTATGAAGTGATATGATGATGCCCAAGTGTGGTCAGTCCATGAAACCACCATTCTTGAGCTTCCCCTTCTAGGTGCAACGTAGCTACCTTGATGGCTTCTATCTCAGAAACCTTGTTGAGCTAGAAGTATGTGTCCAACTTCTCCACCCAAGCCTTGGCTGTGCACTTAGGTGTCCCATAAAATGTGGGCAAGAAGAACCCTACCATATTGCGTTGTAGGGCTGATCCCTGCATCAAGTTCTCCTCCTTTTGATGAGGATTAATCCTCCTCCCATCCTTGATCCAACAAAACTCCTGAAAGCTCAAGTGCTCCTTGAACCCTTGAGATTGGAGTTCATATTCTTCAAAATACCCTCCCAGGGTTCCCTCCTTATCTCCCCCAGTTATAAATGAAGGCATGGTAGAGCGTTGTGACGCTGCTGAATGCCCCATGCCATTTGCAGTGCTGGTGCTTGCCTCATGGAAAAGCTCTATAGAATCCCCTTCATGTCTCATCTCCTTAAGGTCCTTTTCAATGTTATGCAAGGTTTGAAGTAGGATATTCGAAATGTCTTCCTCCTCCATGCTGAAGATAAATTCCCCCCACAAGCTGAGCCAAGAGAAGAGCTCTGATACCATTGTAATATTCCTTTTCAAGAATTTCTGAAATATCTCTAATGAGGATGTTGTATAAGGAAAACCATGCAATAAAAATGCAGAACAGGACATGGATCCTATTATATATGTTGTATGTAGCTTAAATATGGAATGGCATCAGGATGCTACATCGGAAGAGGTAGTGGATGCCACTGTTTGTCGATAATTGGTTGACTCGCTCATGTATTTGGTCAATACACGACCGAACATATGCTATGCTGTTAACCAACTTTCACAAGCTATGGTTAAGCCTACCAAGCTCTTTTGGAAGGCAGGCAAGCATGTCCTGAGGTATCTCAGGGGCACATCTGGATATGGATTGTAGTACAGACAGTCGAATGAGTTGAAGCTGCATGGCTTCACGGATGCGGATTGGGCAGGGAGCCCAACAGACAGAAAGAGCACATCTGGAGGGATTTTCAGTATCGGGTCTACAACAGTTTCTTGGTACAACAGGAAACAAAGATCCATGGCACTCAGTTCAGCGGAGGCCGAGTACATGGCAGCAAGCTTGACTGCATGCGAGGCTATATGGATGAGCGAGATCCTGGTTGGGTTGTTTGGTTCTCACTTAGATCCTACTGTAATATATTGTGATAATAAGAGTTGAATTAAACTCTCGGTTAATCCAGTATTTCATGATAGATCTAAAAATATTGACATCTGGTACCATCGTATCAGAGATTGTGTGTAGCAGAAGATCATGTTATGTTCTTACATTCCCACGGAGGATCAGGATGCAGATATTCTGACGAAGGCGCTCACCAGGAGCAAATTCGAATACCATAGAGACAGGATCAGAGTGGCAGATAATCCCTATCTTGTTGAGAGGGAGTGTTGAGATTCAACAAGATGATGAGCTTAGTGAAAAGAGTTGCCTTCACTAAGTGGGCCCACAGGCTATTTTTGGCGCAAAATCTATTTTTAGACTATGTCTATTTTTAGACTATGTCTATTTTTAGACATGTCGATCATATTCTATGAGTTGCAGGATGCTATTTTTGGATGGTTGGTCAAGTTGGAAAAATATATGGACTTCTATTTTTAGACATATTGGGTGGAATCTATTTTTAGATTTCTAGTCTAAAAATAGATATGTCGAATATTATTAGCTCTTAATAATATTTGGACTCTAAACATTATATTATTCTCTTGGGGCACTTCAGTTAAGTGCACAGATGTGGCACATCAGCTGACAGAAGGAATTACACTATTCCTAAGGGTTTACTAGAGCTAATGCATGATGACTTCAGTTAGAACTCATGTGACAGAGTTTGGTGGAGTTATAGAAGTAGTTGGTGGAGTTGTATTCAGTTTAACTCAGTTAGACTTAGTTGAGCTAGTTGTATCTAGTCTAACTGATTGATCCACTAGTGAGAGTGGTGTGAATTAATTAGTTAATTAATTCACTAAATAATAACCCATTAATCAACTGAATAATACATCATTTAACTACAATGAATGGCAATTTCAGTGGAGACCAGTGGAGAGGGAGGTGAAAGAGCAAGTGTGACTATCAGTTGTGACTATAGTGATTCATTGATTGCATCCAACACTCAGTGGAGATGCCAATGAGGATTGCGTAGTGCAAGCTTGGTGTATTTGAGTTCATTCAGAGCCATTATTTAGCAGGGATTGTGCAGTAGAGGCTGGCTAGCAGGTGGCAAAGATCGGTGCATGGATTTGCACGATCGAGCCTGATTAGTGTGTAGCGATTGTATTGTACTGAGAGCTTGAAATGTTCAGCTTTGTATGAGGATTGTTACATGATCTCTATGAAATATATTGTATGCAGATAGTTGGGGTTTTTAGCTTCAATATTTCCTGTTAAACAACTATGTTAATGTGTGTGAATTTTTATGGTTTCATGTGTGCATTGCAATTGATTTAATTTCTGCATGTGATGATCAATGGTGGAATAGATTCTGTATTTTGCATGAAGTTAAAATAGTGTGAGATCAGGAGAATATTAGACATATAACACATAAGTTATATAATTTCTACATGGTATCAGAGAAGTTGATCATTGGAGTAGTTTGCAATTATTGAAGCAGTTGAGTTTTGTGCTGGTGGAATTCGAATTTGCTGCAGTGTTTTCTTAGTGTCGAAGTTGAGAATTCTTTGAAATTTATTTCAACAGATTGTGATTGGAGTATGCCCTTGATGGAAGCTTGAATTATATTGCATGGAAGGACAAGATGGAGGCAGTTCTGGATGATAATGGGTTGAAGGAGTTCATAGATGCTGATATTCCAAAGCCTGGTTCTAGCGATGCAGCCGCACTTGACGCATGGAAAAAGAAGACAACAAAGTGTCGAAGAATTCTTTTGGAAGGTGTGAAGGACCACATAGTGTCTAGCCTTCACGGTAAAGCTAATCCATTCTTAATGTTGAAAGCTTTGACAAAATTGTTCCAAAGAAGAAGCGACCAGAGAAAGTTGGCGCTTAAAGACAAGCTCAGAAAAATAAAAATGAGAAAGGAAACAGTATACCAAAATACCTCACGAAGTTCATCCAATGCAAGGATGAGCTGGGAAGTGTGGGGGTTATTGTTGATGAAGAAGAATTGGTGAGCTTGGCTCTCCTTGGGCTTCCGAAGAGTTGGCATAGCTACAAGGACTCTGTCAATGGTCGGGAGAAACTGCCAAGATGGGAGCGACTTTGGTCGGATCTTGTGCAGGAGGAGATAAGGCGGGGTACTAGGGATGGATCTTCATCGAAGAATGAAGATGAAGAAAATTGTGCTTTGGCTACCAAAGCAAGGAAAGGGAAGGGAAAGAAAAATCCTTCTCAATCCGGTGCGAAAGGCAAGAAGAAGGACTTGTCCAAGGTGAAGTGCTTTCACTGTCACCAAAACAGACATTACGCCACTAATTGTCCACAGAAGAAGAAAAATAAGCAGACTGTTGGATTTGTAGTTGGAGAGGCCTTAGCCTCACAGTTTGAGCAGGATTTTTCATTGATCGCATGCTTGGTCTCAAGTGTGATGGGATCAGTGTGGTTTCTTGACAGTGGTGCATATTTCCATATGACCGGAGATAAAGATTTGTTTAGTGATCTAGATGAAAAGGATCTTAGAGTGCATATCGAGATGAGCGATGATGGTAGATACAGTGCGACTGGTATCGGGACCATTTCCTTTGAGAGGGAGTCTGGTAAACCTTTCATATTAAAGGATTTCATGCATGTTCCAGGATTGAAGAAGAATCTGATCTCTATGGCCATGTTGGAAGACAAGGGTTATGATGTTGTTTTTAGCGAGGGAAAGGCTTTCCTGCGCAGTAAGATAACTGGTAAAACCAGGAGGACAGGGGTTTGAGTTAAGAACCTTTATAAATTGCAGGTAGATGGCTGCGCAGTAATGGCAGGAAAAGCAGAAGCAGTGGTGAGCGGGGATGAGGGCGAATTGTGGCATAGGGGATTGGGCCATCTTCCCCATGGTGCTTTGAAAATTTTGCAGCAGATTTCTACCGAGCTTCCCAAGGGTACACTTGCACAGTTAGATCAATGCAAGGGATGTACTTTTGGAAAATTTGTGAAGACCACTTTTCATGAGAAGGATAGTCACGCCACGAAAATCCTTGAGAGAATTCAAACAGATGTGTGTGGACCTTTCTCAGTAGCTTCAATAGTAAAGCACAGGTATTATGTGATATTTTTTGATGACTTTTATCGTAAGTGCTAGATCTTCTTCATGCAGAAGAAGAGCGAGACATACTCAAATTTCTGTGAGTTCAAGGCGCTGGTTGAGAAAGAGTCAGGGAAGAAGGTGAAAGCTCTAAGGAGCGATAATGGTGGTGAATACATCTCTGGTGAATTCAAAGACTTCTGCAGCGCAGAAGGAATTCGAAGAGAACTCATAGTGCCTCATAACCCAAAATAGAATGGGGTCGAGGAGAGAAAGAATAGAACGATCGTGGGTTCTGCACGGGTGATGTTGCATGATCAGGGCCTTCCCATACACTTGTGGGTTGAAGCATGCAACACTACAGTTTATGTGCAAAATTGTTTTCCTCATAGAGTACTTGGCATGAGTACACCCGAAGAGGCATTTTCTGGTAAGAAGCCTGATATTTCTCATTTGAAGATTTTTGGCTCACCTGTTTACATTCATGTGACGAAGGATGCCAGGAAGAAGCTGGAGTCGACCGCAGAGGTTGGGATATTTGTGGGGTACACAGAAACACCCCACAATTATCATGTGTATTTTCCAGACAGTCGGATGACTGTTGTGCGACGGGATATCAAATTTCATGAGGAGAAAGCCATGAAGTTGTCACTTGAGAGGGAGCTACACTTGCATGCAGATGAGGAGCTACTAGTTCCTAAAGATGAGCCTCTGGATGTGGATCAGCCACAAGAGGAGGTTCATGGAGTGAAAGAAACCACTCATGCAACGCCAAACATTAGAGGGCGGAAGCGCAGTACAGAAGCTAAGCAACTGAATCTTGATGCAGCACAGAATGTAGGAGCACCTACATCACAGCGTAGATAGAGACAATCACCTGACCGATTTACTGGATACATGGCTCTGATGAGCAAGTGTATCGTGATAGAACCATCTTCTTTCGAGGAAGCTGTGGAGGATCTCGCATGAGTAGATGCCATGGTGGAAGAGTATGATTCGATTGTCAGAAACAGTGCATGGGAGGTTGTCCCAAGGTCAGAAGGGAAATCAGTGGTAGGTTCGAGATGGATCTACAAAGTGAAGCAAGTTGCTGACGGGAGCGTCGAGAAGTATAAGGCAAGATTTGTTGCCCGGGGCTTCTCACAGATCGAGGGGATTGACTATGAAGAAACCTTTGCACTTGTCGCAAGGTATTCTTCCATATGGACCATCCTTGCTTTCTCAGCGCAGATGGGTTGGCACATTCATCAGATGGATGTGAAGATTGCATTCCTCAATGGAGTCATTGAGGAGGAGTTGTACATTAAGCAACCCGAAGGTTTTAGATCTTTAGCAAGGAGTCGCATGTGTGCAGTTCAAAAGAGTGTTGTATGGGCCGAAATTGGGCACCTCGTGCTTGGTACACACGGATAGACAGTTATTTCACTGGACTTGGTTTCGCCAAGAGTGAGGCGGATCCGAACCTATACCAGATTGTGGTGGAGGGTAAGTTGCTGATCATTGTAATTTATGTAGATGATTTGATACTAATAGGTGATGAACTGTTGATACACTCATGCAAGGCATATCTTGCAAAGGAGTTTGAGATGAAGGACTTGGGCCTCCTTCATTATTTCCTGGGATTGGAAATTTGGCAGCGGAAGGGTGGAATGTTTGTGTCTCATGGAAAGTATGCCCGGGAGATACTGGAGAAGTTTCACATGCAAGGCTGCAAGCCTATCGACACTCCTCTTCCTGGTGGTTGGAGGAAAGAGGATGCTACATCGGCAGAGGTAGTGGATGCCACTATTTATCGACAGTTGGTTGGTTCGCTCATGTATTTAGTCAATACATCGACTAGAAATATGCTATGCTATTAACCACCTTTCACAAGCTATGGTTGCCTCTTACCAAGCTCTTTTGGAAGGCGGTGCAGCATCAGTCCCGAGGTATCTTAGGGACACATCTAGATATGGATTGTGGTATAGATAGTCGAATGAGTTGAAGCTACATGGTTTACGTATGCAGACAAGTGTGGAGCCCAATGGACGTAAAAGAGAACATCTAGAGGGATTTTCAGTATCATGTCTACAACAATTTCTTGGTACAGCAGGAAGTAGAGATCCGTGGCACTCAGTTCAGCGGAGGCCGAGTACATGGCAGCAAGTTTGGCTGCATGCGAGGCTATATGGATGAGGAAGATCCTGGTCAGGTTGTTCGGTTCACACTTAGATCCTACTGTGATATATTGTGATAATCAAAGTTGCATTAAACTCTCGGTTAATCCAGCATTTCATGATAGATCTAAACATATTAACATCCGGTACCATCATATCAGAGATTGTGTGCAACAAAAGATCATGTTGCTTTCTTACATTCCTACAGAGGATCAGGATGTAGATATTCTGACGAAGGCGCTCACCAGGAGCAAATTCGAATACCATAGAGATAGGATCGGGGTGGCAGATAATCCCTATCTTGTTGAGAGGGAGTGTTGAGATTCAACAAGATGATGAGCTTAGTGAAAAGAGTCAGCTTCACTGGTGGGGCCCAATGTGCTATTTTTGGCTAAAGTCTATTTTTAGACTATGTATATTTTTAGACATGTCGATCATACTCTATGAGTCAGCAGGATGCTATTTGTGGATGGTTGGTCAAGTTGGAAAAATAGATGGACTTCTATTTTTAGACATATTGACCTGAATTTATTTTTATAATTCCAATTAAAAAATAGAGCAGTCGAATATTATTAGCTCTTAATAATTTTTGGAATCTAAACATTATCTTATTCTCTTGGAGCATTTCAGTTCAGTGCACAGATGTGGCACAGCAGCTGATAGAAGGAATTATGTTATTCCCGAGGGTTTACTGGAGCTAATGCATGGAGGAATTCAGTTAGAACTCATGTGACTGAGTTCGGTGGAGTTGGAGAAGTAGTTAGTGGAGTTGTATTTAGTTTAACTTAGTTAGACTCAGTTGAGCTAGTTGTATCTAGTCTAACTGAATGATACACTAGTGAGAGTGGAGTGAATTAATTAGTTAATTAATTCACAAATAATAACTCATTAATCAACTGAATAATACATCAGTTAACTATAGTGCATGGCAGTTTCAGTGGAGACCAGTGGAGAGATAGGTGAAAGGGCAAGTGTGACTACCGCCTGTGACTATAGTGATGCATTGGATTGCATCCAACACCTCGCGGGAGATGCCAATGAGGATTGAAATGAAGGCAAGCTTGGTGTGGTCGAGTCTGGTCTCGCAGACATTATTCCGCAGGATTGTGCGCGGCAAGCTTGGGGTATTCAAGTTCATTCAGAGCCATTCTTCAGAAGGGATTGCACAGTAGAGGTAGGCTAGCAGGTGGCAAAGATCGGTGCATGGATTTGCAAGATTGGGCCTGATTAGTGTGTAGTGATTGTATTGTATTGAGAGATTGAAATGTTTAGCTTTGTATGAGGATTGTTACATGATCTTTATGACATATATTATATACATATATTTGGGCTTTTCAGCTTCAAGCTTTCCTGTTAAACAATTGTGTTAATGTGTGTGAATTTTTATGGTTTCACATGTGCATTGCAATTGATTTAATTTCCGCATGTGATGATCAATGGTGGAATAGATTTTGTATTTTGCATGAAGTTAAAATAGTGTGAGATCAAGAGAATCTTAGACATATAACACATAAGTTATATAATTTCTACAGATACTGAACCTGTTGTACGTGCCACACTTTGGGCGAAGTGTGATTAACACTATTTGTGTGTGCCAGCTGCTAGCATTGGCGCACAATGATTTTTTGTGGCTAGGGAAGAATATCCCTATCAATGTGATGTTAATAAGGAGGATTAAGACCCTCCTATGTCTTGAATCAAACACCATAGAATTTTTTGTGGGAAAATATTAGGGCAAACAACTCACCGAATAGATGTAGAAGGATTATAATCTCATGAAGGGAACTCAATGTTATTCCAATAAATACATTTTTGATAGACTTGTGCACTTTTCCATGCACATTTTATTGAGGAAGATTATGAGAAAGAGTCACGAAGAGGAGACTTCTGTGCCAGTCATATCCTTGGCTGTGGAGTGCACCAAAGGTATTGTCTATAACTAGGAATACTATCTATGTAGCGAATTCCTCGTTGATTGAAGGGAAAATCAAGAAGAGGGCAAGAAATTCTAGTACGCATGGCTCTTGCTGCCCATTGCATTGATGGCTTAGAGAGAGCCCGAGGAGTCACAGTTCCCCACTTTGGGACCAAGACTTGTGTGAGGCAACCAGATATGCCTCACTGTGGAATTCGATAAAGGCAACAAGTTTCATGGCCAATAATATTTTTTCGGTTGGATTTGAGATGAGTCTGTAGACAGTGATTAACTAGAAGCCTTAGTTATTACCTATCATTGTGAATCAATATCGAAAGATCACGAAGTTCAAATCGGACTTCCATCACATTCACATTCAGGAAAATAAGGACCTCATTGGGGTCTGGTACGAGCTGTCGTACCTAGTTGAATTAGAATACATGGAAGTCATCATCAATAAATGGCAGAGCGATTAGTTAACTCTAGGTGCGGAGCAGGCTAGGATTAGTGGTGCAATGCCCACCATACCAAAAGGAAAGAAGGACAAGAAAGTCACATTCATGACTGGTAAAGAAATCGAAGTAGAGATTCCGAAGATAGGAGGGGTTGGTACTCTTGGTGGTGAGATCAGTGTGGACCCAACTAATACCCCTCCACTTTTACTAACAAGAGGAAAAAACCACAGAATGGTAGCGTGATGAAGAAAGTAAAATCTGATAATTCTAATGGCCCAGAAGACATGGTCCTTACTGAAGGGGACCTTGATGAAATTGGAGACATCTTGAAGCATGCCACTGAGCACTTATGGGGCAACATTGAAGAACAATATAAGAAGGTGTTGGAAGATGTTCACAAGGGCTTGAAATACTTGCAGGTGAAGATGAGCATTGTTCAGGCGAGTGTGAGAGGGTTGCAAGTGAGCGTGATTACACCGAGCAGGGCACAAGCAGGTGCAATCTCAACAACACATGAATTGACACCATCCTCTGATACCCGCACAATGCCTATCGCTGTAGGTACATTAAGTTTTGACACGACATAGTAGCTAAAGTAGGTGGTCCACTGGTATCATAGAAAGTTGAATATTGTCGCGCTACCACTAAAGACTTTGCATGAGTTCCACTAGGGCATTGATGAGGAATTGAATATCAGGGAACAATGTGCCCTCATGATCATTCAGGATGTTAAGAATGAAAGGTAGAGCATGACTGAGGAAAAACAGATTGTTTTCTAAGAGCACGAGGCTCAAATAGTGAAAATACAAAATCTAGAGGAAGCCATCTCTAAGGCTTGCAATGAGCTACGATATCTCCAGATTCAGGCTACAGCTATGGCAGAAGAAAAAGTGGCCAAGCTTGCCACAACAATTAAATACTATAAAGACAAAGTCTACGAAGCTCACCTTGAGTTATAGATGAATATAGTTGAGCTGTAGATGCAATTGCATCCTGACACTCCTTTAGA
This sequence comes from Pinus albicaulis, assembly GCA_034641835.2. Classification (NCBI taxonomy): domain Eukaryota; kingdom Viridiplantae; phylum Streptophyta; class Pinopsida; order Pinales; family Pinaceae; genus Pinus; species Pinus albicaulis. Next base: position 1,614,941,670 of record CM076575.1, on the reverse strand, counting down.
AATCTGGGAGCAATGCGGAGGAGAGATCAAAGTTGCCACAGAATAGATTGAGTCCTGTATACAAGAGTGCATGAATGCATTCAGAGAATTTATGGATGTATGGGCGTCACTGTAAGAGGACCCTCTCGTGTAAAAGATAGAGGCTGAAGTGTGAAAAAATTTAGAGTAGATGGATTGGATTAAGGTAACTTCCAAGACCTTAGCACCAATACAATGGTTTACCCACCTCCAAGAGCATAAAATTTTACAAGGATAGGTCGATGAGTTGTGCAGGAAGGAGAAAATACTTATAGACATAATGAATCCATGGGAAGTTGAGGCCAACCAACTCTCCCAAACTACAGAAAATAAGTTGGAAACACTGTGCATGACATAAAGAGGATTCATGCATAAGGCAACCAAGAAAGTCACAGAGACACTGCTTGGAGAGGTCGGAGAGTTTGAAAAATAGTGCGTCGAAGTGGTTTCACCATTGAAGGATGCCTTAAGAGGCATCAAGGCAAATATTTATGGTGCACCACCTTTGTGACTCGGGACGAGTCATAGTTTTGTGTTGGGGGCCTCTTACACATAGGATCCCCTCGAAGAAAGTAGTAGAGAAAGACTTCGCAAATTAAGGAGCGGAGCGCACAACACGGAGTCCATTTTGAGTCTTAGGGGCTTTGGGGTGGGTCAAATCCCTTTATTCTATAATGTAATGGGAATATTTTACGAATGTTGAACTCTACCCATGGTTTTGGACCATGGTATTGTAGATGCAAATTCTATATAAGGAGTCTAGATAGAAGTCATAGGCAGGCTGAGAAATGTAGAAGTTGATGAAATGCATTTGAATGTAAGACTATTTTTGAGTCAGAGTGTGTGTTTTATGTTAGAGTAAAGGCACTTGCAGTTGAGTGCATAGAGACCTTAGGAAGTCTGCGGCTGTGTGCGTAGACCCCTCAACTGAGTGTGTAGGGTGAAAGTGAATGCATGGGAAAGATCTGAATATGAATGAAAGACCCTTGAAGATAGATCTGAGTGTTTGTTGATGTGTTTTACTTTACTTGTTGTTCATAAATATTTGTGTTGAATAAGGGTTTCAATCTATAATTGCATAGTGAAGTCTGGTTTATGATTATTTATGTTATTTTCTGTAGGATTAAGCAAGATCACGTAGTTTGGTAGTAAGTTCAATAGATGTGTTGAACAACAATTGTATAATTGATAGATCTATTATGTGAAGCTCTATCAAGGAAGAAAAAACCCTAAAACCATAGTCCATTGTCCCTATGGATGCAAAAACCTGGTTCTAGCATCCCCCTATATTGCCTCGGGTGAGACTTCAGTCTACGCAAGCGGATCATTGCCGAAAGGTCCCATAATAATGGTTTTTGTTGGTTTTCACAACCACATTTGAACTTGGGTCTAGGCTCCATCAAGCCAACATTTGGTTAACTTTCAATGGTCATGATTGATTATGGTTACTCATGTTTTACTATGGTTTTTTGTAGTTGACCATGATGTTACACCATTTTTTGGTCATCTAACCCATTTTCGTTAGATGAACCCAAGTACACCATGTAAGACCAATTTTACCCCAAGTAAAATTGCTTTCACCACATTTGTTTACGTTTCTTGGTCATATTTAACCAAAACAAGGTAATCAATTAAATAAATCATTATTTATTTAATTATTGCCTAAGAATAAGTTATTTAAATCATTATTTAAATAATATTCTTAGTTAAATTTGACTAAATCACATATAAATAATTAAATAAACCATTATTTATTTAATTATAATTATATCCTCATAAATATAATCAATCATTTATTTCTTTTTATTATTATAAATAATGAATTAGCCCAATCATGCTCCCTCCAACAAATATAATAAAATATTCCTAAAAGGTGATTCTAGAATTTGATTAATAATATTTTATTCATGCACCAAGTTCTAGATCGCCCTAATATTTTGTTATAAATAGAAGGGTTTTCCCCATTCATTAAATCTTTCCAGTACATCAGATCACCTTCAGATCTTCTGTTCTGTTTATTGTTGCATTTTAGATACATTAAATTTCCATGTTTATTAGTTTTTTCACATTAACCAGAAGAATTTTAGATGAAGCTCTTGAGGACTTCCAAGAACCCATGCCACCGAGGAGAACTGGAAAACACCTTTCTTGTTTTCCTCTCAGGTGCCCCATTCTTTAATATAATATAAGATTCTTTTTATACATTGTTCTTGTCTTGTTCATTGGATGCATGGAACCATTTTATATCTTATCTGCTTAATATCTTTTATGCTTAGATCAAATTTTATGCAGAAGGATATTTTGCAGCCATATTTGATGTTAGGGCTACTTGATATGCATAGCTAAAGTGATCTTTTACGACAAAAGAATTATACTAACAATTGGCGACTCCACTGGGGATTGAACCCAGAACTTCCACGGTAGCGTTGACAACTTCCACCCCTCCTCGCCTTCCAAAACATCCCATCCAGTGCGCCTTGTGCGACGTTTTCGGCCATGCCACCCATACCTGTCCTGAATTACCACACCTCAAAACCGTGGTCAATGAAACGTTTCCAGAATCTGATATTCCCATGGTCCAGGTCACCCTCCCTGGTTCCCTTCCCAAACTTAAAAACTTGCGCACCAATCACCCTTGTTCTTTATGCGACTTCCATGGGCATTATACCCACCTTTGCCCCCGTCTTGATGCGTATCGTGCTTCTTTGGCCGCTTACCGCCAATTCGAAGCCGCGCTTGCCCGTCCCCATTTTTTAACCCCCGACCACGCGTCCACCCCAATTACCATTTCTCATCTTGATACTGACATGACCGAACCTTCCGCCACTATTTCCTACCTTGCCTAATCACCGCGTTCCCCGACATCCAACCCCTTAGCCCCGTCCCCCGTTGTTTCGCCTACCCATTCATCTATTGACCCCACTGTCACTTATCATATCGACACAAACATAAGCCTTTCCCCTCAACATCAGATATCTCATATTTCTACCTCTTCGGGTCATCCTATGTCATCCACTATTCCCCTCTTCCAGTCCGATGAAGACATCATGGAAGCCATGACCGAACCTGACTTTCCATGGGACGATATGCACCATCGTGCATACCTCCTACCCCATCAATCACATGACCAATATGCTCTCGAATCCAAAGACTTCATTCCCAATAAAGTTGATTGGTTCAAAAACCCCATCCCTGCCCCTGACGCTTTCGAAGAAGGCAATATGGCTAACATCTCCCCTACCATCAAAATAGACATTTCTGTCAAACCAGGTATCGAAGAACACATCACCATGGGCGCCCACTGCACTCCGAAAGAGATTGAAGCCTACACCAAACTCTTCAAAGAATTCTGTGATGTTTTCGCCTGGTCCTACTCAGAAATGCCAGGAATCGATACAGCCATTGTCGAACACCACATCGACACATGGCCTGACGCCATTCCGGTTCGTCAAAAGTTAAGACCCATTCATCCATCTAGACGTGAAGCCATCAAAGCTGAAATCGATAAGCTCCGGCAGGCTGGTTTTATTTACCCCATTGAATACACCACTTGGGTGTCCAACCCAGTTCCTGTTCTCAAAAAATAAGGCACCATTCGTGTTTGCACTGACTTTCGCGATCTGAACAAAGCTTGTCGCAAAGACAACTTCCCCACACCATTTATTGACCAAATCATTGATGAGTGTGTGGGGCACGAGGTCTTATCCTTTATGGATGGCTTCTCAGGATACAAGCAAATCGTTATCCGCCGTGCTGATCAACTTAAAACCGCGTTCATTAGTCCGTGGGGCACTTTTGCATACCGAGTCATGCCATTTGGTCTTAAAAACGCTGGTGCCACTTTTCAACGAGCCATGTCTTATTGTTTCCATGACTTAGCTCATATTATCCTCGCCTATTTAGACGACCTTACTGCGCGTTCTAAACATCGGGCACAACACCTCCATGATCTGCATACCATTTTCCTCCGCTGTCACAAGTATAACATCCGTCCTAACCCTTTGAAATGTGTCTTCTGTGTTCCCGCCGGTCATCTCCTCGGCTTCATCATATCTAAAGACGAGATAACTCTTGACCCTTTGAAAGTTCAAGCCATTCTTGAACTGCCTATCCCTCGAACCTTACGACAACTCCAAAGCCTCCAAGGCAAAGCTAATTTTCTTCGCCGATTCGTTCCAGACTATGCGACCACCGCGCATGGTTTCCTTCAACTTCTTCGCTCCCGCACTTCTTTTGTCTGGGATACCTACGATCAACAATATTTTGATGCCCTCAAACATGCTCTCACCTTTGCCCCCTTGATCCGTCGTCCTGACTTTGACCGAGATTTCATCCTTTACATCTCCGCTTCCACCCATTCGGTTGCTAGTGTCCTTATTCAAGAAGATGATAACAGCCTCGAGCATGTGATCTATTATGTCAGTAAAAACCTTGCTGGCCCACCTGTGTCCTACTCACATGAAGAAAAGTTAGCACTAGCTGTTGTGTTCTCAGTCCAAAAACTGCGTCATTATATCCTCTTGCGTTCCACCAAGGTTGTGACTGATTCCAACCCCATGGCTTTCCTGTTGAGTCGACGCATCCTCAGTGGGAAGTATGCTCGTTGGGTCATTATTCTCCAAGAATTTGACCTTGAATTCATCACCCCAAAAAGTAAGAAAGGTTTAGCCCTCGCTGAACTCATTTCCGATTTGCCTACTGGGACGCTAGACACTCCTATTAATGATGCTCTTCCCGATGAACATTTATTTGCCATCATCACTGATGATCCTTGGTACGGTGATATCCTTAATTACCTGCGAACCCAAAAGTTCGCCCTTCATCTTGATTGCGTTGCCCAACGACGCATCCAACACCAAGCCTCTCGCTAGCTTCTAATCGGCGACGACCTTTATCATCGTGGAGTAGATACTGTCCTTCTTCGTTGCCTCACACACGTTGAAGTTGAACAAGTCCTCAATGCCTGTCATAGCGGTGCTTGTGGGGGCCACCTTTTCGGCCTTGCCACCGCCCAAAAAATCACACGCGCCAGGTATTTTTGGCCTTCTTTCTTCAGTGATTGCATTGAAGCAGTCAAACACTGTTCCAATTGCCAACATTTCGCCCCCAAGGCGCGAGCTCCTCCCGCTCCCCTCCATCCTGTCGTCACAGCTGGCCCTTTTTTCAAATGGGCCATTGACTTTATGGAATGTCGACCTCCCTCCACCGGTAACCACAAATACATCATCGTGGCAGTTGACTATTTCACCAAATGGGCTGAAGCTATGCCGACATTCAATAATATGGCAGCCACCGCAACCCTCTTTTTCTTTAACCATGTCATCACTCGATTCGGAGTTCCAAAACAGTTAGTCTTTGAGCATGGCTGACATTTCGAAGATGAGATCTAGCATGAGCTATCCTCACTCTTGGGTTTTGAGCACCAATATTCATCTTCCTATTACCCCCAAGGTAATGGCCAAGTTGAAGCGGTCAACAAAATTCTTAAGACCATGCTTCAAAGAACGGTGAATAAGCACAAAAAAAAATTTCACCTTATGCTCTTCCCTACTTTGTGGGCTTATCGGACTTCGGTTAAAACTGCCACTGGTTTCACTCCCTTCCACCTTGTCTTCGGTGAGGAGGCATTCCTACCAATCGAGTGTGAAATCCCTTCCCTTCACCTAGCCGTTGAACTCCTCCCTGATACCCAACCTCTAGAACAACGACTTATCATGCTCGAGCATGCCTCTGAAGACCATCGTGTTGCATTGCAAACTCTTGAAGCGGCCAAAAAGTGCACCAAAGCTCAGTATGACATAAAAGTACACCCTCGCCAATTTCACGAAGGTGACCTTGTTCTAGTCTATGACCAGGCCCATGATACCCTTGGTCATGGGAAGTTCGACTCACTATGGCTTGGTCCTTACATTATCAGTAAAGACCTTGGGAAGGGGGCCTATCTTTTAGAGGACTTTGAAGGCCACCCCCTTCCTAATCCTCGCAATGCACTCTATCTCAAGAAATATTACCCCTAGCATTTCCCGCTCGAAATGCACGTTTTATTTTCTTGTAGATAGCCAGCATATATTTGTTTTCACATTTCGCTACTTCACCAGGACACCCACTATCCACGAAGTCTTCCCTCACATCCCCTTAAAACCGGATTTTCTCACTTACACCACAGTTCAGTGGGGGGCACCACTTTTCCCACACACTCATCTCCGTTCGTGATAATTTCCGTCATGAGTTACCAGTTTGTACTCATGATTTTTATGGTCCCCATTGGCACCATCCCTCATTTCATCATCATTCTTAGTTACGTCTATGCGTCGCTCCACTATTTTCTCCCATGCCTTAATTGAGATTCCCTTACTACCTCACCTATGGCGGACCTACTTCTGTCGACATCAGCCCATTTACTTCAGAAGTCGGGTCTAGGAGGGAAGTGTACCTTGGTTCGAGCTCTTTTCAACCCGATCGCGATCTACACACTTGATGGTTCAGTGATGCCGCAGTAGCTATTGGTGATACCCGAGTGTGTGTGAGATGTCTCAGCCCTCATGAGGGGGTGGCCCTGCAGGTAGCCCCCCACATACCCGACTGAATTCTTCATTCCAGCCCTTGATGAAGCTCCTCTCCTTTGATGATATCGGCCTTCGTCGCTTGCAGCACCTCTTCGATTTGCACGTGTCGGTCCGATTTCGTGAGCCCTTCCCCGAGTACAGGGGGAATTTGGGTGTATTTATATCTCATGTACTATAAAACTATTGTATGAGTCCTGACGATTATTCCAGGCATAGCATGTATGTGGGATTCATCCTTCTTGTTTTCTGGCTCATGTTTAGGCCAGCATTGGCTTTACTATTGCGTTCCGTGGTTTTCCGGGCACCTTATCCTTTGTACTATTGTCTCGGCGGGCATAAGTATGCCTTCCCCACCGCCTTTCACATTGGTACCATATCATACACTTGAGACTTGTTGCACCTGTAAGTCTCGTCTCCTCTGGGTCTAGTCCTCCACCACTTTAGATTACCTTACATTCCTCTCCTTCATTTCTATCTTATTGTCTAATGCTTAAGTTCTTACAATGTACTTCAGTCATACGATTTTCTCCTAACACTCGTACGTTTTGGGGCAATCTGTTCCACCATTTTTTGGTCATCTAACCCATTTTCGTTAGACGAACCCAAGTACACCATGTAAGACCAATTTTACCCCAAGTAAAATTGCTTTCACCACATTTGTTTACGTTTCTTGGTCAAATTTAACCCAAAACAAGGTAATCAATTAAATAAATCATTATTTATTTAATTATTGCCTAAGAATAAGTTATTTAAATCATTATTTAAATAATATTCTTAGTTAAATTTGACTAAATCACATGTAAATAATTAAATAAACCATTATTTATTTAATTATATTCCCCTCATCTCCCTTAAAATAATAAATAAATCATTTATTTATTTGTTATTTATAAATAAAGGAATTGACCCAAGTCAAAAACCCTTTTCCCTCCAACAAATATAATAAAATATTCCTAAAGGGTGATTCTAGAATATGATTAATAATATTTTATTCATGCACCGAGTTCTAGAACACCCCAATATTTTGTTATAAATAGGAAGGTTTTCCCCATTCATTAGTCACCTCCATTGCATTAGATCACACTTGATCTACTCTTGGTCGCCATTTTCATTTGTTTGCATTTTGAACTCCCATTGAGTTCCATGTTTGTTAGGGTTTTCCACATTAACCAAAGAGAGGAATTTTAGATCTGAAACACTGAGGACTTCCAAGAACCCATCCCACTGAGGAGAACTGGAAAACACCTTTCTTGTTTTCCTCTCAGGTGCCCCATTCTTTAATATAACGTAAGATTCTTTTTATACGTTGTTCTTGTCTTGTTCATTGGATGCATGGAACCATTTTATATCTTATCTACTTAATATCTTTTATGCTTAGATCTAATTTTATGCATCAAACTTAAGGATATTTTGCAGCCATATTTGATGTTAGGGCTACTTGATATGCATATCTAAAGTGATCTTTTACGACGAAAGAATCATACTAACACATTATTTATCAAAAATTACCATGTCCACTATGATTGGACATGCTTGACTTTGATTTAATGAATATGGTTAGTTATGGGTGATAACAGTTTATTATTATTAATTATAGAACATATCAACGTGGTTCACCATGTTTGACTATGGTTTGACTTATATTGAATTATGACCTTAATTAATGGTTATGGTTGGATGGTGGTTTTCATTGACGATTATGTCATAATGTGAGAAGATAATTTTTAAATAAGAAAATAATCTTTTATATGTTTGACCATGGTTGACTATATTAACTTTTGTTGACTATGTTTGATTATAGTTACTTTGCTTCATAATTATGGTTTACTATGTTTTATTTTTATTGATGATGTATGATTATGATTAATCATGATTGACTATAAAATATTATTGTTAACTATGTGCTACTATGTTTGGTTATGGTTGACCATGTTTGACTATTGTTTACTATGGTTTACTTTGGTTACCATGGTTGAGCATGTTTGTTTATTGTTTGACTTATTTCAACTTATAATATTAATCCATTATTATGATTGGATAATAATGTTCATCAACGATTATGTCACTATGTGAGATACGTTGTAAATAATAAAATAATTTTAACTATATTTGACCATGTCTCCTTGTGGTTTACCATGGTTAACTATATTAACTTTTATTTTATGTGTTTAACTATAGTTGAATTTGTTTAATAAATATGGTTAACCATGCTTTGCTATGATTGATTATGATCTATGCAAAATGATTATGATTTACTATGGCCAACCATGGTTGACCCCAAATGACTATTGCTGACTATGTTTTACTATGCTTGACCATGTTTCACTTTGATTGGCTATGGTTGACTTCAATTACCCATGGTTTATTATGGGCGCCTTTAGCTAGCCATGGTTAATTATGATTACTATGTTTATCCATGAATTATCATTTTTGTCGATGGATTGACATATTAACTGACCATGTTTTATTATGGTCAACCATGGTTGATTATGTGTGGGTATGTTTATAGTGGTTGACCATGTTTGACTATGGTTAACAATGGTTAGAAATTTTTTACCATGATTGGCTATCGTTCACTGCATTTGACTATGGTTAATGTTGGTTCAACTATGTTTAACCACAGTCCACTATTATTAACCATGGTTGACCATGTTTGACTATTGTTGAATATTGTTGACCATGTTTAACTATGATTGAATAAGGTTCACTATATTTTATGGTCATTGACTATAGTTGAACAACAATCACTATGGTAACTATGGTTGACTATATTTGACAATGCTTGTCCATTTATGCTATATAGTCGACAATGGTTGAATATGATTGACTTTGGTAGGTCATTTTGACTACAGTTGGCTTTGGTTGACTATGGTATACTTTTCTTAACCATGTTTCATTATGGTTAAATAGAGTTATCAACTTAAGAATAAATGTGACCTTAAAAGAGAGCTCTGGCCCAAAAAGTTTATATTTTTATGTCAAAAACACCAAAATAAAAAAAAATGGTATCACTAGTAGCATTCTTTTTCTAGAAGTGGTTTAAATTCTAACCTATTTCCTTAATGATCCATGTCATTGTAGATGAAAACCTTAAAATTAATCCTCTAATTGAAAAATGATGCTACAAATGGAACCACTTTTTTTTAGTTATAATTACAACTACGTTGAAATTGCGGCCTTTAAAATTAGTGCCATCATAAACAACAAACTCAATATTAACTCTTAAATTGTCACTTAAAAAATTACCTAATAAATAATTTTTTTAATTTAGATTTGAATATAAATAAATTAAAAACATAAAAAAAAACACTAGAAATGATTTTTTTTTAATGAAAAATGCACTTTTATAAAAGTTGTATTCCAATTTTAAAATTAAAAAAATAAAAATAAATAAAACTAGAAAAGAATTTCGAAACATCTTTTTAAAAAACATAAAAATGCAAACAAATATTGAAAAAAAAAAAACATATTGATAAAATTTAATAATAATAATAATCAAATAACTAAATTTATTTAAATAAAACAATTCAATTTAATAAAATAAAAACCAAAATAATTTTAATTTAAAAAAATAATAATAACTTATTTATTTAATTTCATGTTAGAGTCCAAAGTGAGGATATAATTTTGAAAATCACACCACCGTTTCTTGTCCACCTAGCTCACCCTCTCCTCCATCCCATACCAGCGCATCCTCCCCCTTGTGTCACTACCTCCCCCTCCTTGCACCACCTCTCAAACATTGCAACTAGTGGTAGGTGTCAAACATGTTGCGCTTGCATAACTCTCACGGTTGCAACACCCACAAGGTTGTGAATTTTTTAAATTTTTTTAAAATTAAAACTATTTTCCTAAATTTTTATATTTTGTAATTATTTAACTATATGTTTTAACGTAGGTTTTTTTATTAAAAGATAAATTTATTTTTTTAACATAATTTTTTTTTTTTTTAAACAGTAATTATTTTTTTTAGAATCCATTATTTCGATAAATTAGTGGTAGTTATTTCTTTATATACAACTATTCTAAGAAAACAAATAGTTCACCAAACTACTCAAACTAAAATCTTTAATCTTAACATCCAAATTGTTCAACAATTCAATTTTTTAATTTTTAATTAATTAATTATTTTATTTTATTTTTTGGAAATTTTTTTTTTTTTTTTAAAACCTTTTTCATTCATTTTTTTTAAATTATGAAACAAAATTTTGGGGTATTTTTCATTAAAAGAAATAGTTTGTAAAAGTATTGTATTTTTTTTCAATTTATTTATTTTAAATGTAAATTTTAATTTAAAATAAAATTAATTACTAGATAAATTTTTAAATAATGGTTTACAAGCTAATTTTGAGTTTGTTGTCTATTGGCATCTAGGGGTGAAAATGTGAAGTTGGGAAACACTTTTTGCCCTTTTTTGACGTTGAAAATTGTAATTTTCTATGATTTTCAACTTCAACTCCACTAAACTCATATTTTTATTGCAAATTATGCTTTGACATAAAAACAAGAATTGTAGAGAATTGTCTTACCTCCATACCCATATTTAAAAAAAAAAAAAAATATTGACATATAGAGGGGTAAATTTCTTGTTTACTAACTGCATATACTTGAAATTTTCAGGCAAAAATAAATAGTCACTTTATTATCCTTTACTTTTTTTAGGGAAGGTTATTCATTTTTTGGAAAAAAACCATAGCATCATAATCTACATATATTGCACTAGTGCACAGACTATTTTTCGGTAATTTTCGGATTAAATCACTATTTTTTATTATTTTTTGAAATGGACGAAGACAAAAAAACAGTGATGTTTCAATACATTTTATCATCCTTTGATTTTCTTTTCAATGTGATCGTCAATAAGAAAAATGAGAGTACCCTTTTGAAGTAGACAGGGAGAGGAAGTGCAGTATGATTCTTTTGAATTTTTTGGTGTCCTCATTTGAAAGTTATTGAATTTTCATTCAGTGCAATTTTTCGAACAATGAAATTCCACAGTGACACAGTTTAGTAAAAAATTAATAAAAAATTGAATTTTTTAATGAAACTCCACAAATCTCATATCATCAGAAACTAGATTCAGAGATGAATCTAATGGTACTTTGTCCGACATATAAAAAAAAAAATTTTTAGGTGTTCTGCCCCTCCAAAGTTGCAGGTTCCTGAAAACTACAGAATTTTCTGTGTTTTTCGTTGACCAGAAACTCTCGGCCAAGATAATGTCTCGGACGAGAAATTTATAAAACTCTCGACCGAGAGTTTAACCCGCCTAAAGTTACATTTAAATGCACGGCCAAACTCTCGGCCGAAAGTTTAAAAAAATCTCGGACGAGAGTTTGCGCCCGAGAGTTTACCCGATGAAACTCTCGTACGAGAGTTTTGAAAACTCTCGTCTCTCATCCAAGAGTTTTATTCCTATAATAAAACACAAACAAATTAAGTTTTTAGAATTGGTACGTTATATAATTTAAATAGTACTTTATTAAAATTAAAAAATGATATAAAATTATAAAATTATAATTTTATTTTAAATTATTTTATTATTATTAATGATAAAAAATACATGAAGATTTAATTAAATAAATTTTGTTACAATATTTTGTAATATCAATGTTATATAAAAAACTAAAAATATTTTTATATAAAACTAATTGATATATTAATATAAATAAAATAAAATTCTAAAACATAAATCAAAATAAAAACAACTATATATAATTTATATAATTTTTTTTTGAAATTAATGAATAAATTTAAATTTAAAAAACAATTGACTAAATGCAATGAGGTGATAAGGGAGACAATGCATAGCCCCTTAATATCGTTATAAATTCTTGGAAATATCGAGAAATTTTTGAAGTGAGATGAGCTTCTTGGAATGGGTCACTTTATCTTCCACTTCAGTTTCACACAATTAACTTGAAAGGAAATCTATTTTCCTAGGTATGGATGTAAGGGAATGAACAATATTATTTGAACATTGAGTGAGATGCCCTTCTTGGAATGGGTCCTCCTATATTCCACTTTAGTTTCACAAGATTAAATTAAAATGAAGTTTATTTTCCTAGGTATGGATGTAAGGGGATAAAGAATATTATCCGAAAAGGAAATGAATGTTAAGTGTGACATTCCAAGCAGAAGTGTATGGGATTGGAGAATTATGTTATTGCAGAAAACTAACCCTTGACCCCATAACCCTTGACCCATAACCCTTGACCCTTAAACCCTAATTCCTAACCCCTAAACCCTTAACCCCCTAAACCTTAAATCTCTAAACCCTTAACTTCTAACCCATTTACCCCCACTAAACCTCTAAATCCCTAACCCATTTAACCCCTACCCCTAACACGTTAACCCCTAACCCATTTAAGCACCTAAACCCCAAAACCCCTAACTCTTAACCCCTAAAATACTTAACTGCTAAATCCCCTAACCCCCTAAACCTCTAAACCAATCCTAACCCATTTAACCCCCTAAACCTCAAAACCCCTAACCCCTTAAACCCTAATTCCCAACCCATAACCCTTGACCCCTTAAACCCTATTTCCTAACCCTTAAAACCTTAACCCCTAACCCCTTAAACCCTAATTCTCAACCCCTAACCAATTCAATACCCTAAACCCCTAAAAACCTAACCCATTTAAGTGTTTATTCCATTTAACCCCCAAAACCCTAACCCCTAACCCCTAAAATCCTTCACTGCTAAATCCCCTAAACCTCTAAACCTATAACCCATTTAACCCCCTAAACCTTAAACCTCTAAACCCTTAACCCCTAACCCCTTAAACCCTAATTCCCAACCCCTAACCAATTCAACACCCTAAACCCCGAACAACCTAACCCATTTAACCCCATTAACCCCTAACTTCTAACCCCTAAAATCCTTAATTGCTAAATCCCCTAACCCCCTAAACCTCTAAACCAACCCTAACCCATTTAACCCCCTAAACCCTAAACCTATAACCCCTTAAACCCTAATTCCCAACCCATAACCCATTCAACCCCTTAAACACCTAAACCTCTAACCCATTAACCCTTGACCCCTTAAACACTAATTCCTAAATCTTAACCCATTTAACCCCCTAGACCCTAAACCTCTAAACCATTAACCCCTAACCCATTTACCCCCACTAAACCTCTAAACCCCTAACCCATTTAACCCCTAAACGCTAAACCTCTAAACCCTTAACCCCTACCCCTAACTCGTTAACCCCTAACCCATTTAAGCCCTTAAACCCCAAAACCCCTAACCCCTTAAACCCTAATTCCTAACCCCTAAACCCTTAAGCCCTAATTCCCAACCCCTAACCAATTCAACACCGTAAACCCCTAAAAACCTAACCCATTTAAGTGTGGATTCCATTTAACCCCCAAAACCCTAACCCCTAACCCCTAAAATCCTTCACTGCTAAATCCCCTAACCCCCTAAACCTCTAAACCTGTAACCCATTTAACCCCCTAAATCCTAAACCTCTAAGCCCTTAACCCCTAACCCCTAAAACCCTAATTCCCAACCCCTAACCAATTAGACACCCTAAACCCCTAAAAACCTAACCCATTTAACCCTATTAACCACTAACTTCTAACCCCTAAAATCCTTAACTGCTAAATCCCCTAACCCCCTAAACCTCTAAACCAACCCTAACCCATTTAACCCCCTAAACCTAAAACCTATAACCCCTTAAACCCTAATTCCCAACCCATAACCCATTCAACCCCTTAAGCACCTAAACCTCTAACCCCTTAAACCCTAATTCCTAACCGGGCTAACCCATTTAACCCCCTAAACAAAACCCATTTAAGTGTGGATTCCATTTAACCCCAAAAACCCTAACCGCTAACCCCTAAAATCCTTCACTGCTAAATCTTGTAACCCCCTAAACCTCTAAACCTATACCCCATTCAACCCCCTAAACCCTAAACTTCTAAACCCTTAACCCCTAACCCCTTAAACCATAATTCCCAACCCATAACCCTTGACCCCTTAAACCCTAATTCCTAACCCCTAAACCCTAAACATCTAAACCCTTAACCCCCAAACCATTTACCCCTACTAAACCTCTAAACCCCTAACCCATTTAACCCCTAAACCCTAAACCTCTAAAACCTTAACCCCTACCACTAACCCGTTAACCCTTAACCCATTTAAGCCCCTAAACCCCAAAACCTCTAACCCCTTAAACCCTAATTCCCAACCCATAACCCTTGACCCCTTAAACCCTAATTCCTAACCCCTCAACCCTTAACCCCTAATCCCCTAAACCCTAATTCCCAACCCCTAACCAATTCAACACCCTAAACCCCTAAAAACCTAACCCATTTAAGTGTGGATTCATTTTAACCCCAAAAACCCTAACCCCTAACCCCTAAAGTCCTTCACTGCTAAATCCCCTAAACCCCTAAACCTCTAAACATGTAACCCATTTAACCCCCTAAACCCTAAACCTCTAAACCCTTAACCCCTAACCCCTAAAACCCTAATTCTGAACCCCTAACCAATTCAACACCCTAAACCCCTAAAAACCTAACCCATTTAACTCCATTAACCCCTAACTTCTAACCTCTAAAATCCTTAGCTGCTAAATCCCCTAACCCCCTAAACCTATAACCCCTTAAACCCTAATTCCCAACCCATAACCCATTCAAACCCCTAAACACCTAAACCTCTAACCCCTTAACCCTTGACCCCTTAAACCCTAATTCCTAACCCCTAACCCATTTAGCGCCCTAAAACTTAAACCTCTAAACCCTTAACCCCTACCCTTAACCCGTTAACCCCTAACTTCTAACCCCTAAAATCCTTAACTGTTAAATCCCTTAACCCCCTAAACCTATAAACAAACCCTAACCAATTTAACCCCCTAAACCCTAAACCTATAACCCCTTAAACCCTAATTCCCAACTCATAGCCCATTCAACCCCTTAAACACCTAAACCTCTAACCCCTTAAACCCTAATTCCTAACCCCTAACCCATTTAACCTCCTAAACCTTAAACCTCTAAACCGTTAACCCCTAACCCATTTACCCCCACTAAACCTCTAAACCCCTAACCCATTTAACCCCTAAACCCTAAACCTCTAAACCCTTAACCCATAACCCCTTAAACCCTAATTCCAAACCCATAACCCTTGACACCTTAAACCATAATTCCTAACCCCTAAACCCTTAACCCCCTAAACCCTAAACCTCTAAACCCTTAACCCCTAACCCATTTACCCCCACTAAACCTCTAAACCCCTAACCCATTTAACCCTTAAACGCTAAACCTCTAAACCCTTAACCCATACACCTAACTCATTAACCCCTAATTCCCAACCCCTAACCAATTCAACACCCTAAACCCCTAAAAGCCTGACCCATTTAAGTGTGGATTCCATTTAACCCCCAAAACCCTAACCCCGAACCCCTAAAATCCTTCACTGCTAAATCCACTAACCCCCTAAACCTCTAAACCTGTAACCCATTTAACCCCCTATACCCTAAACCTCTAAACCCTTAATCCCTAACCCCTAAAACCCTAATTCCCATCCCCTAACCAATTAGACACCCTAAACCCCTAAAAACCTAACCCATTTAACCCCATTAAACACTAACTTCTAACCCCTAAAATCCTTAACTGCTAAATCCCCTAACCCCCTAAACCTCTAAACCAACCCTAACCCATTTAACCCCCTAAACCCAAAACCTATAACCCCTTAAACCCTAATTCCCAACCCATAACCCATTCAACCCCTTAAACACCTAAACCTCTAACCCATTAACCCTTGACCCCTAAACACTAATTCCTAACCCTTAACCCATTTAACCCCCTAAACCCTAAACCTCTAAACCCTTAACCCCTAACCCATTTACCCCCACTAAACCTCTAAACCTCTAACCCATTTAACCCCTAAACACTAAACCTCTAAACCCTTAACCCCTACCCCTAACTCAACCGTCAACCCATTTAAGCTTCAACCCCAAAACCCCTAACCCTTAAACCCCACTCCAAACTCACAACTCTCAGACCGATAACCCTAATTCCCAACCCCTAGACCCAAGCCATAATTCCCAACCCCAACCAATTTAACACCCTAAACCCCTAAAATCCTAACCCATTTAAGTGTGGATTCCATTTAACCCCCAAAACCCTAACCCCTAACCCCTAAAATCCTTCACTACTAAATCCCCTAACCCCCTAAACCTCTAAACCTGTAACCCATTTAACCCCCTAAACCCTAAACCTCTAAACCCTTAACCCCTAACCTCTAAAACCCTAATTCTGAACCCCTAACCAATTCAACACCCTAAACACCTAAAAACCTAACCCATTTAACCCCATTAACCGCAAACTTCTAACCCCTAAAATCCTTAACTGCTAAATCTCAACTTCTTGAACTCATAACCCTTAAACCCTAATTCTCAACCCATAACCTATTCAACTCCCTTAAACACCCAAACCTCTAACCCTTAACCCCCTCGACCCTTAAACCCTAATTCCCAACCCCAACCCATTTAACGCCCAAACCTTAACCCCTTAAACCCTTACCCCTACCCTCAACCCGTTAACCCCTAACTTTCTAACCCTTAAAATCCTTAACCTGCTAAATCCCCTAACCTCTAAACCTATAAACCAACCCTAACCAATTTAACCCCCTAAACCCTAAACCTATAACCCCTTAAACCCTAATTCCCAACGCATAGCCCATTCAACCCCTTAAACACCTAAACCTCTAACCCCTTAACCCTTGACCCCTTAAACCCTAATTCCTAACCCCTAACCCATTTAATCTCCTAAACACTAAACCTCTAAACCCTTAACCCCTAACCCATTTACCCCCACTAAACCTCTAAACCCCTAACCCACTTAACCCTTAAACCCTAAACCTCTGAACCCTTAACCCCTACCCCTAACCCGTTAACCCCTAACCCATTTAAGCCCCTAAACCCCAAAACCCCAAACCAATTCAACACCCTAAACCCCTAAAAACCAAACCCAATTAAGTGTGGATTCCATTTAACCCCAAAAACCCTAACCCCCAACCCCTAAAATCCTTCGCTGCTAAATCCCCTAACCCCCTAAACCTCTAACCCTATAACCCATTTAACCCCCTAAACCCTAAACCTCTAAACCCTTAACCCCTAACCCCTTAAACCATAATTCCAAACCCATAACCCTTGACCCCTTAAACCCTAATTAACCCCTAAACCCTAAACCTCTAAACCCTTAACCCCTAACCCATTTACCCCCACTAAACCTCTAAACCCCTAACCCATTTAACCCTTAAACCCTAAACCTCTAAATCCTTAACCCCTACCCGTAACCCATTAACCCCTAACCCATTTAAGCCCCTAATTCCCAACCGCTAACGAATTCAACACCGTAAACCCCTAAAAACCTAACCCATTTAAGTGTGGATTCCATTTAACCCCAAAAACCCTAACCCCTAACCCCTAAAATCCTTCACTGCTAAATCCCTTAACCCCCTAAACCTATAAATCTGTAACCCATTTAAACCCCCTAAACCCTTAACCCCTAACCCCAAAAACCCTAATTCCCAACCCCTAACCAATTAGACACCCTAAACCCCTAAAAACCTAACCCATTTAACCCCATTAACCACTAACTTCTAACCCCTAAAACCCTTAACTGCTAAATCCCCTAACCCCCTAAACCTCTAAACCAACCCTAACCCATTTAACCCCCTAAACCCTAAACCTATAACCACTTAAACCCTAATTCCCAACCCATAACCCATTCAACCCCTTAAACACATAAACCTCTAACCCATTAACCCTTGACCCCTTAAACACTAATTCCTAACCCTTAACCCATTTAACCCCCTAAACCCTAAACCTCTAAACCCTTAACCCCTAACCCATTTACCCCCACTAAACCTCTAAACCCCTAACCCATTTAACCCCCAAACGCTAAACCTCTAAACCCTTAACCCCTACCCCTAACTCGTTAACCCCTAACCCATTTAAGCCCTTAAACCCCAAAACCCCTAACCCCTTAAACCCTAATTCCCAACCCATAACCCTTGACCCCTTAAACCCTAATTCCTAACCCCTAAACCCTTAAGCCCTAATTCCAAACCCCTAACCAATTCAACACCATAAACCCCTAAAACCTAACCCATTTAAGTGTGGATTCCATTTAACCCCCAAAACCCTAACCCCTAACCCCTAAAATCCTTCACCGCTAAAATCCCCTAAACCCTAAACCTCTAAACAGAATCTATTTAACCCTAAACCCCAAATGTCTAAACCCTTAACCCTAACCCCTAAAACCCTAATTTCGAACTCCGTAACCAATTCAACACCCTAAACCCCTAAAACCTAACCCATTTAACTCCATTAACCCCTAATCTCTAACCTCTAAACCCTAATCGCTAAATCCCCTAACCCCCTAAACCTATAACCCCTTAAACCCTAATTCCCAACCCATAACCCATTCAACCCCTTAAACACCTAAACCTCTAACCCCTTAACCCTTGACCCCGTAAACCCTAATTCCTAACCCCTAACCCATTTAACGCCCTAAACCTTAAACCTCTAAACCCTTAACCCCTACCATTAACCCGTTAACCCCAAACTTCTAACCCCTAAAATCCTTAACTGCTAAATCCCCTAACCCACTAAACCTATAAACCAACCCTAACCAATTTAACCCCCTAAACCCTAAACCTATAACCCCTTAAACCCTAATTCCCAACCCATAGCCCATTCAACCCCTTAAACACCTAAACCTCTAACCCCTTAACCCTTGACCCCTTAAAGCCTAATTCCTAACCCCTAACCCATTTAACCTCCTAAATCCTAAACCTCTAAACCCTTAACCCCTTACCCATTTACCCCCACTAAACCTCTAAACCCCTAACCCATTTAACCCCTAAACCCTAAACCTCTGAACCCTTAACCCCTACCCCTAACCCGTTAACCCCTAACCCATTTAAGCCCCTAAACCCCAAAACCCCTAACCAATTCAACACCCTAAACCCCTAAAAACCTAACCCATTTGAGTGTGGATTCCATTTAACCCCAAAAACCCTAACCCCCAACCCCTAAAATCCTTCACTGCTAAATCCCCTACCCCCTAAACCTCTAAACCTGTAACCCATATAACCTCCTAAACCCTAAACCTCTAAACCCTTAACCCATAACCCCTTAAACCCTAATTCCAAACCCATAAACCTTGACACCTTAAACCATAATTCCTAACCCCTAAACCCGTAACCCCTAACCCATTTACCCCCACTAAACCTCTAAACCCCTAACCCATTTAACCCTTAAACGCTAAACCTTTAAACCTTTAACCCCTACCCCTAACACATTTAAGCCCCTAATTCCCAAACCTTAACCAATTCAACACCGTAAACCCCTAAAATCCTAACCCATTTAAGTGTGGATTCCATTTAACCCCCAAAACCCTAACCCCTAACCCCTAAAATCCTTCACTGCTAAATCCCCTAACTCCCTAAACCTCTAAACCTGTAACCCATTTAAACCCCCTAAACCCTAAACCTCTAAACCCTTAACCCCTAACCCCTAAAACCCTAATTCCCAACCCCTAACCAATTAGAAACCCTAAACCCCTAAAAACCTAACCCATTTAAACCCATTAACCACTAACTTCTAACCCCTAAAATCCTTAACTGCTAAATCCCCTAAACCCCTAAACCTCTAAACCAACCCTAACCCATTTAACCCCCTAAACCCAAAACCTATAACCCCTTAAACCCTAATTCCCAACCCATAACCCATTCAACCCCTTAAACACCTAAACCTCTAACCCATTAACCCTTGACCCCTTAAACACTAATTCCTAACCCTTAACCCATTTAACCCCCTAAACCCTAACCTCTAAACCCTTAACCCCTAACCCATTAACCCCCACTAAACCTCTAAACCCCTAAGCCATTTAACCCCTAAACGCTAAACCTCTAAACCCTTAACCCCTACCCCTAACTCGTTAACCCCTAACACATTTAAGCCCTTAAACCCCAAAACCCCTAATCCCTTAAACCATAATTCCCAACCCATAACCCTTGACACCTTAAACCCTAATTCCTAACCCCTAAACCCTTAAGCCCTAATTCCCAACCCCTAACCAATTCAACACCGTAAACCCCTAAAAACCTAACCCATTTAAGTGTGGATTCCATTTGACCCCCAAAACCCTAACCCCTAACCCCTAAAATCCTTCACTGCTAAATCCCCTAAACCCCTAAACCTCTAAACCTGTAACCCATTTAACCCCCTAAACCCTAAACCTCTAAACCCTTAACCCCTAACCCCTAAAACCCTAATTCTGAACCCCTAACTAATTCAACACCCTAAACCCATAAAAACCTAACCCATTTAACTCCATTAACCCCTAACTTCTAACCTCTAAAATCCTTAATTTCTAAATCCCCTAACCCCCTAAACCTATAACCCCTTAAACCCTAATTCCCAACCCATAACCCATTCAACCCCTTAAACCTAAACCTCTAATCCCTTAACCCTTGACCCCTTAAACCCTAATTCCTAACCCCTAACCCATTTAACGCCCTAAACATTAAACCTCTAAACCCTTAACCCCTACCCCTAACTCGTTAACCCCTAACTTCTAACCCCTAAAATCCTTAACTGCTAAATCCCCTAACCCCCTAAACCTATAAACCAACCCTAACCAATTTAACCCCCTAAACCCTAAACCTATAACCCCTTAAACCCTAATTCCCAACCCATAGCACATTCAACCCCTTAAACACCTAAACCTCTAACCCTTTAACCCTTGACCCCTTAAACCCTAATTCCTTACCCCTAACCCATTTAACCTCCTAAACCCTAAACCTCTAAACCCTTAACCCCTAACCCATTTACCCCCACTAAACCTCTAAACCCCTAAACCCATTTAACCCCTAAACCCATTTAACCCCTAAACCTTAAACCTCTAAACCCTTAACCCCTACCCTTAACCCATTAACCCCTAACTTCTAACCCCTAAAATCCTTAACTGCTAAATCCCCTAACCCCCTAAACCTATAAACCAACCCTAACCAATTTAACCCCCTAAACCCTAAACCTATAACCCCTTAAAACCTAATTCCCAACCCATAGCACATTCAACCCCTTAAACACCTAAACCTCTAACCCTTTAACCCTTCACCCCTTAAACCCTAATTCCTTACCCCTAACCCATTTAACCTCCTAAACCCTAAACCTCTAAACCCTTAACCCCTAACCCATTTACCCCCACTAAACCTCTAAACCCCTAAACCCATTTAACCCCTAAACCCTAAACCTCTGAACCCTTAACCCCTACCCCTAACCCGTTAACCCCTAACCCATTTAAGCCCCTAAACCCCAAAACCCCTAAATAATTCAACACCCTAAACCCCTAAAAACCTAACCCATTTAAGTGTGGATTCCATTTAACCCCAAAAACCCTAACCCCCAACCCCTAAAATCCTTCCCTGCTAAATCCCCTACCCCCCTAAACCTCTAAAATTGTAACCCATATAACCCCCTAAACCCTAAACCTCTAAACCCTTAACCCATAACCATTTAAACCCTAATTCCAAACCCATAAACCTTGACACCTTAAACCATAATTCCTAACCCCTAAACCCTTAACCCCCTAAACCCTAAACCTCTAAACCCTTAACCCCTAACCCATTTACCCCCACTAAACTCTAACCCCTAACCTTATTTAACACTTAAACGCTAAACCTCTAAAGCCTTAACCCCTACTCCCAACACATTTAAGCCCCTAATTCCAACCCCAATCCGAATTCAACACCGTAAACCCCTAAAAACCTAACCCATTTAAGTGTGGATTCCATTTAACCCCCAAAACCCTAACCCCTAACCCCTAAAATCCTTCAACGGCTAAATCCCCAACCCCCTAAACCTCTAAACTGTGAACTCATTTAAACCTCCCTAAAACCCTAAACCTCTAAAACCTTAACCCTAACTCCCTAAAACCCCTAACCAATTAGGCACCCTAAACACCTAAAAACCCAACCCATTTAACCCCATTAACCCCTAACTTCTAACCCTAAAATCCTTAACTGCTAAATCCCCTAACCCCCTAAACCTCTAAACCAACCCTAACCCATTTAACCCCCTAAACTCTAAACCTATAACCCCTTAAACCCTAATTCCCAACCCATAACCCATTCAACCTCTTAAACACCTAAACCTCTAACCCATTAACCCTTGACCCCTTAAACACTAATTCCTAACCCTTAACCCATTTAACCCCCTAAACCCTAAACCTCTAAACCCTTAACCCCTAACCCATTTACCCCCACTAAACCTCTAAACCCCTAACCCATTTAACCCCTAAATGCTAAACCTCTAAACCATTACCCCCTACCCCTAACCCATTTAAGCCCATAAACCCCAAAACCCCTAACCCCTTAAACCCTAATTCCCAACCCATAACCCTTGACCCCTTAAACCCTAATTCCTAAATCCTAAACCCTTAAGCCCTAATTCCCAACCCCTAACCAATTCAACACAGTAAACCCCTAAAAACCTAACCCATTTAAGTGTGGATTCCATTTAACCCACAAAACCCTAACCCCTAACCCCTAAAATCCTTCACTGCTAAATCCCCTAAACCCCTAAACCTCTAAACCTGTAACCCATTTAACCCCCTAAACACTAAACCTCTAAATCCTTAACCCTTAACCCCTAAAACCCTAATTCTGAACCCCTAACCAATTCAACACCCTAAACCCCTAAAAATCTAACCCATTTAGCTCCATTAACCCCTAACTTCTAACCTCTAAAATCCTTAATCGCTAAATCCCAACCCCCTAAACCTATAACCCCTTAAACCCTAATTCCCAACCCATAACCCATTCAACCCCTTAAACACCTAAACCTCTAACCCCTTAACCCTTGACCCCTTAAACCCTAATTCCTAACCCCTAACCCATTTAACGCCCTAAACCTTAAACCTCTAAACTCTTAACCCCTACCCTTAACCTGTTAATCCCTAACTTCTAACCCCTAAAATCCTTAACTGTTAAATCCCCTAACCCCCTAAACCTATAAACCAACCCTAACCAATTTAACCCCCTAAACCCTAAACCTATAACCCCTTAAACCCTAATTCCCAACCCAAGCCAATTCAACCCCTTAAACACCTAAACCTCTAACACCTTAACCCTTGACCCCTTAAACCCTAATTACTAACCCCTAACCCATTTAACCTCCTAAACCCTAAACCTCTAAACCCTTAAACCCTAACCCATTTACCCCCACTAAACCTCTAAACCACTAACCCATTTAACCCCTAAACCCTAAACCTCTGAACCCTTAACCCCTACCCCTAACCCGTTAACCCCTAACACATTTAAGCCCCTAAACCCCAAAACCCCTAACCAATTCAACACCCTAAACCCCTAAAAACCTAACCCATTTAAGTGTGGATTCCATTTAACCCCAAAAACCCCAACCCCCAACCCCTAAAATCCTTCACTGCTAAATCCCCTACCCCCCTAAACCTCTAAACCTGTAACCCATATAACCCCATAAACCCTAAACCTCTAAACCCTTAACCCATAACCCCTTAAACCCTAATTCCAAACCCATAACCCTTGACACCTTAAACCATAATTCCTAACCCCTAAACCCTTAACCCCCTAAACCCTAAACCTCTTAACCCTTAACCCCTAACCCATTTACCCCCACTAAACCTCTAAACCCCTAACCCATTTCACCCTTAAACGCTAAACCTCTAAACCCTTAACCCCTACCCTAACACATTTAAGCCCCTAATTCCCAACCCCTAACCAATTCAACACCGTAAACCCATAAAAACCTAACCCATTTAAGTGTGGATTCCATTTAACCCATAAAACACTAACCCCTAACCCCTAAAATCCTTCACTGCTAAATCCCTTAACCCCCTAAACCTCTAAACCTGTAACCCATTTAAACCCCCTAAACCCTAAACCTCTAAACCCTTAACCCCTAACCCCTAAAACCCTAATTCCCAACCACTAACCAATTAGAAACCCTAAACCCCTAAAAACCTAACCCATTTAACCCCATTAACCATTAACTTCTAACCCCTAAAATCCTTAACTGCTAAATCCCCTAACCCCCTAAACCTCTAAACCAACCCTAACCCATTTAACTCCCTAAACCCAAAACCTATAACCCCTTAAACCCTAATTCCCAACCCATAACCCATTCAACCACTTAAAAACCTAAACCTCTAACCCATTAACCCTTGACCCCTTAAACACTAATTCCTAACCCTTAACCCATTTAACCCCCTAAACCCTAAACCTCTAAACCCTTAACCCCTAATCCATTTACCCCCACTAAACCTCTAAACCCCTAACCCATTTAGGGGTTAAGGGTTTAGGGGGTTAAATGGGTTAAGGGTTAGGAATTAGTGTTTAAGGGGTCAAGGGTTAATGGGTTAGAGGTTTAGGTGTTTAAGGGGTTGAATCGGTTATGGTAGGTTGGGAGCCAAGTTTAGTACAAGATGAGGTTTGGAGTTTAGAGAATTTAATGGAGTTAAGGTGGTTGAGACATTTAGGAATTGAAAGTTGCGATTAAGGATTTTAGGGGTTAGAAGTTAGGGGTTAATGGGGTTAAATGGGTTAGATTTTTAGGGTCAGGGGTTTAAGAATGTCCTGAGGTGGTCGGTTAGGAGTTAGGGTTTTAGGGTTAGGGTTAGGTTTAGAGGTTTAGGGTTTAGAGGTTTAAATGAGTTCTGAGTTGAGAGGTTTAGAGGTTAGAGACAGCGATGAAGATTTTAGGGGTTAGGTAGGAGTTAAATGGAATCCACACTTAAATGGGTTGGAATTTTAGGGGTTTACGGTATGCCTGAATTGGTTGGGGTTGGGGAGTAGGGTAATAGGGATTTAGGGGTTAGAATGCTAGGGTTTAAAGAGTCGGAGTTATGGGTTGGAAATAAGTTTAAGGGGTTAGGGAGTTTTGAGGTTTGGGGCTTAAATGGGTTAGGGGGGGGTTAACGGATTAGGGTAGGGGTTAAGGGTTTAGTGGTTTAGCGTTTAGGGGTTAAATGGGTTAGGGGTTTAGAGGTTTAGTGGGTGTAAATGGGTTAGGGGTTAAGGGTTTAGAGGTTTAGGGTTTAGGGGGTTAAATGGGTTAAGGGTTAGGAGTTAGTGTTTAAGGGGTCAAGGGTTAATGGGTTAGAGGTTTAGGTGTTTAAGGGGTTGAATGGGTTATGGGTTGGGAATTAGGGTTTAAGGGGTTATAGGTTTAGGGTTTAGGGGGTTAAATGGGTTAGGGTTGGTTTAGAGGTTTAGGGGGTTAGGGGATTTAGCAATTAAGGATTTTAGGGGTTAGAAGTTAGGGGTTAATGGGGTTAAATGGGTTAGGTTTTTAGGGGTTTAGGGTGTTGAATTGGTTAGGGGTTGGGAATTAGGGTTTAAGGGGTTAAGGGTTTAGAGGTTTAGGGTTTAGGGGGTTAAATGGGTTATAGGTTTAGAGGTTTAGGGGATTTAGCAGTGAAGGATTTTAGGGGTTAGGGGTTAGGGTTTTGGGGGTTAGATGGAATAAACACTTAAATGGGTTAGGTTTTTAGGGGTTTAGGGTGTTGAATTGGTTAGGGGTTGGGAATTAGGGTTTAAGGGGTTAGGGGTTAGGAAATAGGGTTTAAGGGGTCAAGGGTTATGGGTTGGGAATTAGGGTTTAAGGGGTTAGGGGTTTTGAGGTTTAGGGGGTTAAATGGGCTAGGATTGGTTTAGAGGTTTAGGGGGTTAGGGGATTTAGCAGTTAAGTATTTTAGGGGTTAGGAGTTAGGGGTTTTGGTGTTTAGGTGCTTAAATGGGTTAGGGGTTAACGTGTTAGGGGTAGGGGTTAAGGGTTTAGGGGTTAAATGGGTTAGGGATTTAGAGGTTTAGTGGGGGTAAATGGGTTAGGGGTTAAGGGTTTATATGTTTAAGGTTTAGGGGGTTAAGGGTTTAGGGGTTAGGAATTAGGGTTTAAGGGGTCAAGGGTTATGGGTCAAGGGTTAAGTGGTCAAGGGTTAGTTTTTTGCAATAACATAATTCTCCAATCCCATACACTTCTACTTGGAATGTCACACTTAACATTCATTTCCTTTTCGGATAATATTCTTTATCCCCTTACATCCATACCTAGGAAAATAAACTTCATTTCAATTTAATCTTGTGAAACTAAAGTGGAATATAGGAGGACCCATTCCAAGAAGGGTATCTCACTCAATGTTCAAATAATATTGTTCATTCCCTTACATCCATACCTAGGAAAATAGACTT
The DNA here is from genome assembly GCA_034641835.2 of Pinus albicaulis. NCBI lineage: Eukaryota > Viridiplantae > Streptophyta > Pinopsida > Pinales > Pinaceae > Pinus > Pinus albicaulis. Next base: position 1,614,914,841 of record CM076575.1, on the reverse strand, counting down.
CCTTTCAAGTTAATTGTGTGAAACTGAAGTGGAAGATAAAGTGACCCATTCAAAGAAGCTCATCTCACTTCAAAAATTTCTCGAGATTTCCAAGAATTTATAACGATATTAAGGTGCTATGCATTGTCTCCTTTATCACCTCATTGCATTTAGTCAATTGTTTTTTAAATTTAAATTTATTAATTAATTTCAAAAAAATATATTATATAAATTATATATAGTTGTTTTTATTTTGATTTATGTTTTAGAATTTTATTTTATTTATATTAATATATCAATTAGTTTTATATAAAAATATTTTTAGTTTTTTATATAACATTGATATTACAAAATATTGTAACAAATTTTATTTAATTAAATCTTCATGTATTTTTTATCATTAATAATAATAAAATAAAATTATAATAAAATTATAATTTTATTATTTTATATCATTTTTTAATTTTAATAAAGTACTATTTAAATTATATAACGTACCAATTCTAAAAACTTAAAATTTTTTGTGTTTTATTATAAGAATAAAACTCTCGGATGAGAGTTTTTAAAACTCTCATACGAGAGTTTTTAAAACTCTCATACGAGAGTTTTTAAAACTCTCATACGAGAGTTTTTAAAACTCTCATACGAGAGTTTTTAAAACTCTCATACGAGAGTTTTTAAAACTCTCATACGAGAGTTTTTAAAACTCTCATACGAGAGTTTTTAAAACTCTCATCCGAGAGTTTTTAAAACTCTCGTCCGAAAGTCTTCCCGAGAGTTTTCGTCAATAAAACTCTCGGACGAGAAAATGCATAACTCTCGTCCGAGAGATTTTTAACTCCGGTTAAACCCAATAAAACTCTCGGACGAGAGTTTTTAAAACTCTCGGTCGAGAAATAGAGTTGACTATTTTCTCGGACGAGAAATTAAAAATTTCTCCCATATTCTAGCCGTCCGCCAAAAAGTGTTTCCCAACTTCGCGATTTCACCCATAGATCCATCTTAGCTCGGATCTTCCAAGCGTCAAGAGGGATCAAATCTCTTGAGGTGTAAACCTCTAAATTAGAATGTATAAATTAAGAAAAGGTTCGCACATCCAAAACTTTAATCCCTCTAGCTCTTTGATAGATCAAAGCTAATATGGATGTGCGTGTGTGTGTGTGTCAACTCCTTGCTAATCATAAAAAGAATTGACATTGAAATATTTGTAAATAGATTCTTTGTAACATACTACCACACCAATATAAAAAAAAAATTAACTTTACACTTTTACATTAAGTTGTATACACTTTTGCATTAAGCTATATACACTTTTACATTATGATATGTCTAAATTTTTCACCTTCCATGTCTCATATTGAGAAGTACAACACTATGAATAAAAATCAAATGTGTATACATAATGCCTCATAAGGGTTTAGGGCTTGTTTCACAAGTTGTAAAAGGTGTGGGCTTGTCAACGAATCTGGCATTGGTTTATGTTTGATTGTCTGTCCTATATCTTTATTGTGAAGGGAATTTGAATTAAGGTGACAAGTACCTTTCATTCATTAGCGTCCTTCATGATTTTGATTATGAGTACATTGATTTTGGTGTAACTCTTATTATGAAATTTTTTTTCAAAGGTGAACGAATTAATTTAATCCATACCACCTGGAAAAATCTCCACTGGAGGACATATGTGGCTCCTTTCACCGTCAAACTCCTTAGATTCTAGATTTATGGTCATAGCCGGTTTAGGGTTTTCGATTAGGGAAATGACTACCCTAACCCTAACCGTTCACCATTTGCTCGTGCGCCTTCGCCATGAAGCTTTGAAAGCATGCTTCAACTTTCCGCTGCCGACAGGCCTTCCTCCTGGCTCTCCTTGCTCCCATTTTCGGAAACTCATGGCAGACGGTGATTTTTTCATCCTTCTAGTCCTATGTACTGTAAGTTTCTCTATGCATTGCGGTTCACTGGTTTTTGTTTAAGGAATTCTTGGCTATAGATAATTCCACAGTAGAAGATTCAATTTTATTGCCATTAGAAATTTCATAGTTTTCCTTTCAATTTCTTGGAACATTATTCTCCCTTAATAATTATTTTTTTCTTACCGTGTCAACATCGATGGTTTTAGTTCCTCCCTTAGGGTTGAGCACCTCGGCTTCTCTGCCGCACCTTCCTATGATGCTTACAGGTAAGCCGTGAAGGTTAGAGGTGTATGTAGTAGTTTAAATTCGTGTTTTCATTGTCTCCTTATGCCGGCAGATTGTTGACTCTCTTTTCTTCGTGGTATACTTGCAGGTTTAACCTGCGAATTTCTGTAGCAGCAAATTCCACAGGTAATGGTTCTCACCTTTCGTTTATCTCTTTACAATGCTTATTTAATGCTTTTCATGGCTTCATTTTAGTTACTGACATTTTTTTCCAACTCGTATTCTTGCACATGTAATCTCCTTTGTTAGAGCTGGGTGGGTTTCCTTTAGCAAGCTCATTCCGGTTCTTTTCCGACTTTGTTTTCATGCCCTGCCAGGTATCCTTCTCCGCTGTAGGTTATGGCAAGGGTTTCTGGTTACCTTGAACCCTATTGCAACTTCGAAGCTCAGGTTTTTACCGTAGTGCTTTACTTATTATTTCACTCTTACCAGAATATCTCGGCTTTGCCCAGTTTGTAATTATTGAGGAATTTTTTATAACAATTGAACTTATAATTTTTTCTCCTAAATATAAATATATTGGTTCTCTGGGCATTTCGATTCTATATCACTGTGTTTGTATATCTTGAGTTTTAATTTCTTGTTTCGGCTCTACCTCTTTTGGGTGGGGCGAACCCATCTCATCTTAAGGTTACTGCTCATGTCTTCTAAGAATTGGCAGACAAGGGTTCTTTTCTACTTCTCTCACTTATGTAAACATATATTTTTGGTTTCAGTATTGGTACATAGTTTTCTTTCTCTAGAATTTCCGCTATGTATTTATTTGCGCAATTTTAAGTAGTAGTACTACCGTATATCCTTTCCAGTACTCTGTTTACTTTTACTTTTGTACACATACAAGAGTGGTATTACAGTTGCCCTTCCATTGTTCTATTTTTCATATAAATTTAAATATTTCAATAATAATAGTAACGAATTTTTCAGTTTGAGGTTCATGTATCTTTACGCACCTCTCTATTTTTTGCGTTAACAATGTCTGTACAATGCTCTATTCAGCCATTAGTTAACTAGAGTTTCATTAAGATTTTTGTATATTCATCCGTTGTCCACAGATTTCTTCTTTCCAGTTTCGTTATGATTCTGAGTTTACTTTTCCTTCAGCTTAGATGAATGTCCAGACCATTCTGTCCGTGTCTATCATAGATGCAAGGAACGACCAGCTCGGAGCTTTCGTCCCGAAAGCACTAAGCTAACAATTCTCTGTTTTTAGTTGTTGAAAGAGTAGTTTATAGTTTTATTTCCTATCTGTGAATTTTTTAATCTAAACTTGATTTTATTTCCTACATGCTCTGTGTATTCTAAATATTTTTCTAACTATCCAATTTACTTAAAGATAAATACACGGAGATACAATAACAATTGTAGACAAATAAAATATAACTAATCTACACAATCACAATCCAAAACTCAGTTTTCCAAAGTCTTGTTTTACTTATCTGTCTTCCTAAATACCGATGATGTTGTCCTCCCTATCTTGAGAGAGGAAATTACGTCCCCATATATCCCTTGTGCTCGACCCCTGAGTTAAGTGAGTTTACAGAGGATTCTGGAAGAGACCTCAGGACCCCAAGTCTGGTCTTCTATTCCAGGAATTTCAGGAATTTGAGTAATTCCACTGTTCACCACCAGCTTAGGAATTCTTCACTCTAGTTCCTCTCCTCTCCTTAGCTACCAAGTAGAACCCCTCTTCCTCACTGGGATGTACTTTTATCCTTAGAGGAAAGGGTAACTGTCAGAAATTTTTTCTGTTTAACCACTTCTCAGTTCTTGGAATACTTTTACCATCAGACTTTTACTTTTTATGGAACCACTTTCCAGAACTAATTTTTATTTAATCAAAGAAAATTAATTTATGTTCATCAAGTAATATTTCTCAAGAAAGAAATAAATGTTAGTTTCATAACATAAAATAACATAACCATTAGTTGGCACTGAAGCCAGTTGTCACAACTTCCCCCCTGGAAGTAAACATTGTCCTTGATGTTTTAATCTACCTCAGCAAACAGTTCTGGGTAAGCATCCCGAACAAATACTTCATCCTCCCAGGTAGTGTTAGGGTCTCGTGATTTGGCAGATTGGTAGACCAAATGATAGGGTAACATGGAACCAGTCTTTAGAGTCCGAGGACCTAGCCTTCCTAGACTTAGAGAGGGATCTCTCTATTGGGTGCAAAGGATGTGTTCTTTGCTCTAGGGTTTTTATTTTAGGCTAGTTGTTAAGTGTAGGGTTTGTTGATTGTTTTGGTTAGGCAAGATGGTGAAGTGGAATAGGTGGAGTGAGATACTGTCAAAGCCATTGGGCTATGGAGTCAAATGAAGTCAAGAGTGTCTAAATTATGAAACCGAGTGTGTTGCAGGGTCGATTTAGCAAGGTTAATGGATCCTTAAAGTGATGTATGAGGTGTAGTGAACATCAAGTTTGGGAAAAACTAACATGTCTTAAACATATATAGTTAAAAGTTACAACTCATGAGGTAGGGAAAACCATTAAGCTCAATGAACAATACTTAAACTGATAAACATTCAAGATAAACATTCCAGTGAAACATAGATAGCATAAGAGCTTCTAACTTTAGAAATTCACCTTCAGATTTTGGGAAAACATATAAGATGAAACAAATAACTCAATTTATAAATAGGGAACTCCTAAATATCATATTTCAAGCTATTGGGAACTCTGAAAAAAGTTGGTAAGCATGGACAAAGGGAAAGATCGAACGAGACCTCTTTGACTTAACCTAGCAATCAATATTCCACAGAAAGGCTTCAAGATAGGGTTTTGAAAGCTTCAAATAAGCAGGGCATACCATGAATCATACTTGTAAACTAGCATAATAACCATACATGAAACAAAAACAAGTTTTGGTGGACCTAAGGAGCAATCAATAATTCCTTAAGATGGCCAAAAGAGGAAAACATCAAAGCTATAACAAACAGGAGGACTGAGGTGCCTCAAAGAACATGTCTCAACCTATAGTTTTCTGATTTATAGCAGCCAAGAAGAATGAAACAAAATGAGAACAATAAACATTAACAAGTTAAGAAGACATCACCATTCACCAAGCTATGGAATCCTGCAAACAAGCTTCTCCATCATCAAGCCAAACAAGCCATTCATCCACATCACAAAACCAATTTCTTCTCCAAGCTCATGAAACCATGTATATTTATCTCAAAGCTCATCAAATGGAAACAAAATACATAGGGGCCTCATGCTCTATTTATGGAGAAAAGGAGGATTAAAACCTTAAATGTGGTAGTAAAATGTCAAATTTAACCATAAATGTCATTTATGGCCAAGAGACCATGGAGGGCCCAAGGCACATAATATCCTAAGAAATAAATGCCAAAATAAATATTTGCACTTAATTCTAGATTAATTTGTCTCAAAAAACTCAAAAATATCTATTTGCAATAAATGAGTGTGTTTTCTTGACTTTTGGTCCAAAACACACTAGGCAGTCTCTGTGCACAGCGCCACTTCAGTAGAAGATAGGGTCTCTTGTGGCTAAGTTTTGGACCCCTTCTCGACACTGGATTTGGCTCTGTGATGGATCGTTGGAAATATTAATGAGTCTAATTTCCATAAATGCTTGAGTTGTGCTGAGTGAGTGCCATTTACCTGTTCAAAAATCAATTTTCCCAACACGAATCTGTGTGCAGCACCTGGTTTGAAAATGAGGCAGAAAGGTCAAAATTTTGATTTTTTTGACCTTTTGGGGGGTTAAAACAACTCCAAATGATCTGAAATTTGGTGAGAAGACTGCCGGTGATGAGAGGAATCCAAAAATGAAAAGTTTGCAAGCTAAGGATGCAACAATTTTGTGCATAGTGCCTAGGGTGTTGCGCACAGAGGGCTCAAAATTTCAAAAAGACAAAATTATGTTCAATTTGGCTCAAAATTGGTGGAGAGGTCCCTCAAGAGGTTTTGGACACCTGTTGAGAAGCCTCAACCAAAATTCCAAGGCTATCATGCACCTTTTCCCTTTTTAGGTTTTCTAGCTCAATGAGGACCTCCTTCAGTTTGGCACAAGCAAGCATGTTTTTCTTAGCATAGTGCTTGGTCATTTTCTTTTGGAGAGAAAGGCCTCTCTTTACCTTCTTAAAATTATTTTTCTCCTCTTTGTAATACTGAATGACACATTGTGCCATCTCAAAATCTCTTTCCCACTCCCTAAGCTGTGCATCTTTGGTTAAGAGTAGCAATCTGGTGCTCATCTCCTTGTCCTGATTGTCACTGTCTAGATCAATGAATTGAGGCTCTTGATGGGTTTTCCTGATCCTCTTACTCCTCCTCACCTTTACCTGCTATTAAATCCTTTCTATCTTTTCCTTGCCTTTGTCTTTTGGCTTGATAACTGGAGAACAGATGGCCCTTTGCCTTTTTGAGGCAGCAAAGACATCTCTTTTTCCTCTGTGGTATGTGCATGTGAGAGGAGTGATCATGGTAGTTTTGATAGTGTATCCATCATTGCTATGACCTTTAGTGTTGTCACAAGCTCTTTCATCTTTGCCATGGCTTCCATGACTCACCTCATGCCCCATTGGGTCACTGCTTTTTTGACCTTTAGCACCACTATCATCTTCATTTCCCTCACTATTTTATATACTGTCATTTTGGCCTTCAAACTGATCATTACCCTCTTCACTTGCCTCATTTTGATTTTTTTCTTCATAAAGGTCTTTTTCTTCATGATCCTCTTGGCTATATTCACTTCCATCATCATTAGGAGGTTGATTTGTGTCATGATAGTCATGACAGTTGTCATGACTGTCATGACTATTTTCTTAGCTGCCTTGCTCATCATTGACTGTCTTATCAGTGATATTGCCATGGTCACTGCCTTTCTCTTCAAAATCTATTTTAGCCTCATTATCTACCTGTTCTTGGTTTTTTATTTCCTCATCATCACCTTCTGTTTCATCATATTCATCATCTTCATTCATTTCAGCACTGTTTACACTATCATTATGCTCACTGTCATACTCATGTAAATTCTTCTCTTGGCTGTTTTGTGCACTTTCTTGCTGACTATCATCTTTATCATTCCCTTCATTATCCTCTGTGTCTTCATCTTGTTCATCAGAAATATCCTTTTCTGTACTTGGGAGTGATTTATTTGTGTCATTACTATCACTGTTGGTACTGATTTCTCCTTTAGACATGGTGACTGATTATAGGACAAAATGAATTTTAGCTTGGTGAGGGCCTTTAGGTTTAGGGAGGGAAAATGAGAGATGTGACGACAGATTTTAGCAAATGAGGGTAAAATGAAGTAGTTCTAGGAAAGTTTTCAGAGCTTTAGGAGGAGGCTTGCTTGTATTTGAGTGTCTTCAGGCTAATAACAACTCCCCAATTTGTAAACCCTGCCCTAGAAGGTCAAATATTCGATTTTTCTGAAGACTAGGTTTTGGGCACATTAAGTCATTGAATTTCTCCTTTGGTTTTGCATGTAAAAAGATCAATTTGGAAGGCAAAAAGAGGGACCACCAACCTTGTCTAACTTTGTGCAGGGGCTTGGAGGAAAAAAATTTGATTTTTAGAAATTTTTGAGAAAATTGGACCAAAATCTGTCTCTACACAACATCACTCGACAGGTTGTTCCTGTCGGGCCCTTCTGTGTGTAGCGCCGGGTCAGGTCGGGCTATTTGACCGGTCTATGCATAGCGCCAGAGAGTTTTCGGGTGAATCGGGCCGAACCTGGGCCTGTGTGCATCGCCTTCACCGATGCATAGTGCCTTCCATCCAGTGCATAGTGCAGTGTATTTTAACGCTGCAACTGCCTCCTCTATGCACAACGCCGACGGCCAGGTAAGTAGCACCTCCGTCGGTGCGTAGCGCCTGAATTTTTTTTAACTAGAGTTGCAGAAAAACTTTAAAAAACTCTTCAATGACTCTCCTTCTTTTGCAATCACAAATGAGGTGGGGAAGAGGTCAAGGAGACCCTTATATCCTTTTTTGAAAAATGATTTCATGCCAAAACCCACTTTCCTAATGTCTATTTCCTTCTTACCTTTTCCACTGTCTTTTTGGCCTTTTTTGGTCCTGTAGGTGGCAGAGTCTCAAAAATATCGTTTTTTGCCTTGCTGGAAGCATCTTTATGTTCTTCTTGTACTAACAAACATTTCATCAAGCTCAAACATGTGCCCTTTACCCATACTTGAAACCATGAGCCCTCTCAAAAAGGTTATTTTTGACAAAGTTTGATGAAAATAGGCAGATAGTGAAATTAGTGTTTGCTGAAGGTCTTCCTTCACTTTCCCTTTCTCATGAACTTCAAAACTTGTAAACAACAAGCTTGTGACCATTGTGGCATTTTCACCTTGGAGTCTTCAGTCACATATTCTTTAAGCCTTTAATTTTCTTGGTGGATAGACTAAAAGGATAAGTTTGCCTCTTCCTCTAACTGCCATTATGTCATGTTTTTTACTGTGAAGCAGTGGAAAACCTCTTAGTGTGCAAACCCTAGTAGGTGGTGTCAACAACTATTTTAGTTTTCATGGGTGCCATTATGGTGAGAAACAGTTCGTTTGTTTGTCCTTACCAATTTTCCTATAGGTAACCTTTTGTGACAGTCCTGCAGAAGTGTCACTCAGGGTTAATCTATCTCTTGCAGAATACACCTTTGATAAGGAAACCATATTTGGAGGCTTCTCTGCTTTTTGGAATAGTTACGTGTTTGTCTCTTTGACCATGTTGACAGTGATATATCTCTAGTGGGGGAGGTGAGCAATTTAAACCATTTTTGTTTTCTCTTGGCCACTTCTGTTCTTGCAGGTGCCCACACAACTTCTGCCTTAGATCACTGTCTTTTTTGGATTTTGACACCCTTTTTTCTTCAACAATGAACCTATGCTTGTCATAATTAAGGTAATTTTTTAACTCATGCTTGCCTCCTTTGACCATTTGAAAATGCCTCTAACTGTTCTTTTGAGAAGTCAAACCCTTGCACTGATATTCCTGGCCCTTTTTGCTGATACTCTTTATCATCTTTCTTCAATTGGTGTAGTGGATTATTGGTGTTTATTTCTGCCTCCTTTGATCCCTTTAAGGCCTCTTATTTTACCTTTTGATGAGGTGGAATCAGTGCCTCTTTGCCAAACCCTAAAACACATCTTGAAACCCCTTGAAGCCATCTACTATTATGAAGGAGGCTCTTTGTCATCATTTTACCTATTTGTCATTCTTCTTAAACTCCTAGGTTTTAGGGCTGCTTAGAAAAAGTAAATAGTGTTGTATTCTAAGTTCTCAAAAACTTCTCAAACTCATTAATTATTTCTAAATAATCTTCAATGTGTACTTAAAGGAGTTGAGGTCACCTTTTCCCTTGTAGATCTAGTACTGATTCCTTGTTTGGTCAAAGCTATCACAAACCTTGATTATTTTCAAACACATATGTTGTTGCCTTCTCTTCTTTGTTGTGTATGGTCTTCTTGTGATGATTTTCCCTTTTACCTTACCCATTGCCAGGTTGATGGCCATTTGATCCTTTTTCAAAAAAGTGAGAAAGGGGCAGCTGTCCCCTTGCAAGATTTGTGCTCTAGGCCAAAAATCTTTTTTGAGTGACCTCTTTTGATTAGTTTGGACAAGATAATCTTTATTTTTCTTCTTTGAATGCAGTTTCTTCATGCAGGAAAATAAAGTTGTTAGGATACCAAATCCACCCTATGACTTTGTGAAACCCTAGGTGACCTAGTGGAAGCTTTCTTGGACTTGGCTTTTGTACTGAGACCTAGGATTTGGGATCATAAAGTGTAAGATAGAGTTTATGATAAACTAAATGTATTGTGCTAGTCATCAGTATTTTTCACCTGTTGATTATGACTAGTTTTTAAAGCCAAGTTTTCTAGTAGCTGATCTCCAATTTGTCAAATTTGTCAGCTAGAAAACACCCCTAAACATTTTTTCTCTCCTACCTTTTCAATCATCCTATGATGAGAAAAAACATAATTGTCAAGTCCTATCTAGTCTCAGTCATACAAACTTGTCCATCAGCTGTCATAAGCTAAAGTCATCTGTTGTCATTCGCCCTCATCCCCAGCTCATTCATTAACCAACTAATTGATAAGAATGTCAGATACCCTACCTCTGGTCATATCTCATCTTGAGATCTGATCATACCAAAGAGAATACTCCAAATCTATCAAAAATCTCCCCTAAGTTAGGTAGTGGCACTTTAGGTAATCCTCCCTTAACAAACTATCCTACGCTAAAAGAACCTCTGTCTAATACTAACTAGTCATAGATGACCCTCCTATTCTGCAAACAAAGCTTGATACACCCTTAGGTCACTCCACTAAAAAGCCTTGATGTCTCAACATTGCATATACCAAAAGCCAAATTGATATTAGGTGGATTTACAGTGTTTCAATGTATTTTTCAAAAGTAGAGATGTTCAGGTATTCCATAAGACATTGTCAAAGAAAACATGAGAAGACAGCTGCTTCTCATGTTGTTTTGAGCCTGGGATGCAAGTACTATTCAAAGAAGTAATTCAATAAACTTCTACAACCATAGTAAAAAAGGGTTAGTAGTTAAGAACAAGCAAGTAATACTCTGCAGACAAAAGTCAAGTTGCTCCTGGGGTCAAAAGATTTACAAGGGTATTTTATCCACATGATACATATCTCAGAGAATGCCTCTCATAGCATATTGCTAAATTTGCACCTTATTACTTACTATGATATACCAAGTAGAGATATAAATTACAAGGAAAGATGACACAACTTGAGAAAGGGATGAAATGTCACTTGCTGTTAACCTCCTCCAAACATGAGCAGATGGTTGGGTGACTGTGTAAAACCTCCTCCATGCAAGAGCAGATGGTTTGGAAATATTATGTTAACCTCCTTCATACAAAAGCAGATGGTTAGGAACATAATAAAGACCTCCTTCATTTAACAAGCAGAGGGTCAGCAACAAATATATAATCTCATTTAAAGAGCACAAGGCTAACAACGCTCCAAATTTCCTAAAAAACTTGTTTAACACCTTTTTCTACAATAGATGAAACCACTAACACAGCAGTGGTGTTTCAAGGATTGCTTATATGGTTTCACTGTTTGAAATACAGAATTGAAGTGCAATGGGAAAAAATGGGATGATTATGAGTGGAAAAATGTTGTTAAGCAGATGGCCAAGTAGTGATACTATAATAATCAAATAGGTTTTGTTTTTCTTCTATCAAAGATCTCCTTTAAAGGCAATCTGAAGCTAAAGTGAACAAAATTTGGACAGGCTCATCAATGTGAGGAAAGGGTATGAAAAAATGTCTCAAATTCAAAACAATATTCAAAGAATCAAGCCATATCACTATCACATACAAAGACCTCTTTATGTACATATGAAAAAACCCTGTTGTTGTATGTATTTGCATTAAGAGTTTCCAAAGGTTTTTCTCCTTGATAAACAAATATGAATCAAGCCATGGGTTAATGCAAATAAGGTTCTTCATCCACAGTCAAAGGAAAATATCCAAGGGCACGTGGCAGTTTTGATCAACTTCACAATGGGCATAATCATCATCAAACACCAATAGATTTGAAATTGTCAAAGTAAGTTTTAGAGTTGTGAATCATCTCCTTCCAAGATATGGGAAAGGATGCATCAAAAATATTGGATTTGACTCTTAAGCAGTGCTCCTTTAAAGGTTAGAAATAGACCAGCAGTGGTACTATGATGAGTATAGGGTTATTTTCTTAATGAAGAAACAGTGAAAGGATCTTGCTTTCCAAGGAGTTTGCTTTACTTCAGAAGAATCATGACTATGGTGTCCTCAAAGAGAAGTTGTCCACAACACTTTGTTATTAAATTGATCAAATATGGGTCTTTGTAATGTTTTAAAAGTGATGAAATTACAAAAACAGTGATTTGTGTTTTGAAAAAACAAAAAGGGGCCTTTTCAAACATATAAACCCTCCAAAGCATGATGTGAGCACATTTGAATCTTCTTTCAAATAAAAGGCGGAGAGACCATTTGGAAAATCCCATTTGCAAGTTCAAACAACCAAGGCAAATGCTCCCCTAGCTGTTTATCGAAGCAATAGAGGAAAATTTGGGCATTTTTCAAAGTTTTTTAGGGCTCAAGCCTGCGGGGCGTGCCTGTAAAAGTGTGCAACGCGCCTGTGAGAGAAAATACAAAGGATTGTAATGCTTGCGTGGCACGCCTGTAGCGCCTGTTCACTCACCGCTCGAACATCAACCCGACACCCCTCATTGCGCGGCGCCCTCCTGTAGTGAATGTGCCGCTCCTTTTTTGAACGTCGAAAACGCCTTCAAAGACTCTTTGGAGCTGCTCAATCGATCAACCAAATCCACAAAGCCATCTTCAAGGTATTTTCCATTACCCCTTGGTACATTTCAAATTCTAAAGGGGGTATTGATACCGTGTTTTCCAAGAATAAACAGTGGTGAAGAAGTTGGGATTTTTGGTCAAAATCAAAATTTTTTGTTGCTGTAGGTGTCAAGAACAATATAGTATTAGAAGAGGTTTTGTGACGGTCTTAAGAAGCCCTTATTTCCTTTCAAAGACAATGATAGCAAAGGAGTAGGGTTTTAAGGGAAAGGAGTTTGTGCCAAGACGAAGGGGGATCTTTCTTCAAACAAAAACCACCAACACACCCTGTATAAGTCTTTTTTCTCAAACACAGTGGTCAAAGGAGATAGGTGGTTCATCAAAATTGAAAATAATCTCCTTAGTCATGACTAGAAAATGATAAAACAGTGAATGAAATTGGGATGTTTCTTAAGCCAATTTTGAAAGCTCTTCTAGGGTTATTAAAAATATAAAACTAGCCCACAGCTGCTAGATAGATAAACAAAGGTGCAGAGATCACAAAACATTTTTAGGTGATCATCTATATAGTGGCAAAGGGATGAAGGCTTGGTAAATATAAAAACTTCCCTTTTATGTTATGAGATAGCAAACTCTGTGCAGCCTCCATAGTTCAAAAAGAAAAATCTGTGTTGAAAGGTCTTTTAAGTTAGTTGAAGGATGTTTTGTCTACCTTTGTGAAGAGAAGTGAACAGCAAAAGAACAATGAGGAGGGAAATGATGAAGAAATTGAACAGTTTGATGAGGATATTGGTAGCCCTTACAATAGCAAAAAAGATGAATATGAAGCCCAAAAAATTGAAGAGACAGAGCTTCAAAGTCATAAAGAAAGCAAGGACAAGAGTAAAGAGGGCAGCCCTCAAAAAGACATGCAAGAGGACAGTCAAAGCATTCATGAAGAAACTCAAAACAGTGGCAAGGATGATGAGGGAAGTAACAAGGGAAAAGAGAAAATAGAGCATGTGCTAGCTGCCTCTCCTAGGCAAGGGGCCATGCTTTCTTCTCCAAAAGTGGCCAAGCCCCGGACATCAAGGAAAAGGGTGCCTCCAACTATAACTCCAAATGTTACTAGGTCCCTCTGAAGTAGGGAGAAATGGCCCAAGCAACCCATTTTTGAATTACCCAAGAAGAGGAAGACCAAGAAGGCCACCCAAAGCAAGGGAAAGGAGAAAGAAGAAAGCAGCCATGAAAAGGAGAGGGATTTTGACATAATTCAGATCCAAAGTGATGATAGTGACAATGAGGCCCGAATCCTAGAGTCTCTATTGATCAATAGAGAAAAACAAATTGATGCTTTGAGGACAGATCTAGAGAGTTCTAGAAACTTCAATCACTTTTTGCAAACACATAATAAATAGATGAGTGTCCACATGGCGGTATATGAGACACGGGCCATCAAATATAAAAAAGAGGCCTCCAAGGCACAATTTAAGTTGGAAGAACTCATGGGCGAGTTCAATGATAGTGAAGATGAGGATCAACCAAGGAGAAAGAGGCCAAGAACCATGGGACTCAGAAGAGCCCTTGAGAAACAAAAGGAGGAAGAAGCTGCCCTTTTCCAATCTTTTCCTCTCACTACTTTGTTCACCCAAGAGATAGAGAACAATCGAGAAGCATGGCTTGAGAGGGTGAATGATCACTTGGAAAAGAAGTTGGAAAAGGCCAATAGAGATTTGGAACTTCAAAGGAGGATGACCGGGCACTATAAGAAGCTCAATCAGTTCGCCCGACGGAAATTGAAGGCCACACAAGAAAAACTCAAGGAAGCTCAAAAGAGGCGTCCGACACCAAAAATGAAGAAAGACACCTCAAAGCTCCAAATTTTGGCCTCAGATTCTTAGCATGTTTCTTAAAACCCTTGAGGGTCATGCTCGCCAAAATTGGGCGAAATTCAACATTTTTTGGTTTTTTGTCATTTTTGGGCTTTTGGCTAAAAATCATGGGCATCGCCATTTCTGTTTGGGACATCCTCAAAGGATGAAAATGGTATCATTGGATGCCATAATTTTAGGGGCATATACTCAGTTATTTTTAGATCAATTGAAGATGAATTTCTCCCCCAAAATGGCGAAAAACACTCACTTTTTCCACACTTTGCCCCGTTTATCAACAAAGTCTATTTTTTGGGTTTTTACACACAGGTTATCTTTTGATAGACATCCATTGATCAGTTTGGATAAAACTAAGAATTTTCAGAAAATAGACATTTAGAGCTTTCCAACGAGCCATCACAGGCCTCGTTTCGACATCGGGAAGGCATCCAAAAGTTGCCTGCAAGACAGAGGACTTTCTGTTGATATATTTTTTTAAGTATTTTTGTGAAAAATGTACTTTTCTAAAGTGGCTTTTCCTCATGTGCGTTTAGCTATTTTTGGGCATGGTTAGTTAGGAAAAGTCAATATATTTTCCTTTTTTAGCATTTTTGAGATATTTTATTAGATATTTTGTGCCTTGGGCTTTGCAAAGCCTCAAGGAAAAAATCAGATATTTTTGATAGGCCAATGAGATTGCAAGTTGCACTAGGAGGTTTTCCCTCATCTTGGCCTATATATTCCAAGAGACTTCATTGTAATTAAGGCTTAACTTGATGATATAGAGCAATATATGGTTATACAAGCTTGGAAGAAATACTTGTCTCATGCATTAGATAGTTTCTTGAATGTTTTGGATGATGAAAGAGGTCTGTTGTTGGATTCCTTGACTTGGTAAAATGGTATAGTGTCCCTCTCTGTTATGTTTCTTAGTTTTCATACACATTTCATGCTCTTGCTTGCTATAAGATAGTAGAGAATAGATTTGAGACATGCCCTTAGAGGCACCTCAAATTTCTTGTTTCATTATAACTTCTATGTTTTCTTCCTTCTTAGTCATATCAAAGAATTCTTGATTGCTTTTTGATCACTGAATAAATTGTTTTCTTGTTTCATTTATGGTTTTATGCATGCTAAGTATGATTCACGGTACGCCCTGATTACTCATGAATAGTCATAGCTCCACCTCTGAAACCTTTCTTTGAATGATTGATTGTCCTAGTTGAACCAAAGAGGTCTTGTATTGATCTTACCATTTTCCTAAAACTCTACAATCTTAGTTCAAAGTGCCCGATAGCTCGAAATACTATGTCTAGGAGTTTCCTCTTAGTAGCTTGAGTTATTTGTTTGTCTTAATTGTCTTTCCCCAAATTCTGATAGCAATTTCCTAAAGTTAGAGAGTCATATATCTCTATGTATTGCTTGAATGTTTATTTCCATGCATTTATCAGTTTTTAGTTACATTCATCATGATTAATGGTTAGCCCTACCATATAAATGTCAGCTACTGAACTATTTATGTTTGAAAACCTTTGTCCTTCACAAACTTAGTGTCCATCCCACTTCATTTTACCTTAAGATCCATTTTACCTTGATCAAATCGGCCCTTCAACATACCTTGTATCACCATCTGAGGCTTTCTCGACCTTTTCGACCCCATAGCCCAGTTGATCTAACAATATTTTTATCTATCTTAGTCTTTGATTAGTTCCTCCCTCAAAAACGTAAAAACAAAACCAAAAACCTACTTCACAACTAGCCTAAAATCAGAAACATAAGAAGAAAAACACATAGATATCCCTTACACAAATAGAGAGAGCCCTCTCTGAGTCCAGGAAGGCTAGGTCCTTGGGCTCCAAAGTTGGTTTGATGCTACCCTGTCACTTGGCTTGCCAATCAGCCAAATCACGGGACCCTAACATATTGAAGATCCAAAATCCAATGTACTTGATTTATTTAAGAGCCTACAGAGATGGTTTGAGACCATTAGTGTTTGGGAGTATTTTGGGAGACACAACAAAGTTGTTTGATTGGTGGGCTTAGGTAGCAGTGGGGGGTTTCTAAGCAAAATAAAATAAAGGATTTGGGCCAAAGGTGAATACATATAGATATAAAGAGTGAAATAAGCCTCTAATGGGTTTTTTTGGGACTGGTAAGCAAAGCTAGACATTATGGAATGATGAAATAGTGAAAAATTATCTTGAGGATAATGAAGACAATGAGATTTCTAGAACTCACAATGCTTATGAACCTTGTTTCTAGAAATCTTGGGATAATCATTTAGTCATCAACAAAGAAAAAAATTACTGATGAATAACAGTGGCTCGACTTGGGGAGGTCAACTCCTTTTGAGGAGGTGTCTAGAACTTCATATCTCTAGCTTTATGGAAACTAGTGCCTCATCCATTGGGAATATTTTTACCTCTTTTCATTTGCTAATTTTTTCTTGAAGTTATGATCTCAACAATATGAAAGACATGATTAGCTCAAATTCATCTCTACCTACCCAACCTACTTGCTTATCTTTTTTTTTTCTTTAGGTGCATTTGGGCTAGCAACCTTGACATCTTCTTGTTTTTTGAAAGAAAAACAAACTATCTACTTCTACACTTATTTCTTCCAGGAGTTCATGTTAGGCTAATCAACTCCTTTTATTCTCTACCTAGACTACTCAACTGTCAAGATTAATCTATTTGGCAGGATTCATTCACTAAGCTATAAACATGAAATTGAAAACATGGATAAATCAGGATTAGACAATCTAAATTACCATGGGTTTGTGGCATAAGAAAAAGCTGCACACAGATGTTATTTTTGTACAAAATAAGACTAGAAAAATCAGGGCTAGGATACCTTGTTTGCTACTCATCCCTATTTTTCTCTTTGGTTCTGTTTTAAGCATGTGGAACTAGTATCTTTCTACCTGATATATTTTTTGACAAGTCAAGCTTGAATAATTTGACCCACTATCTTTCACTAACTTATCAACAATAAATTTAAAACATATCAACAATAAATTTAAAACACGTTTTAGCCATGATTAGGCTAGATGACTGAAACAAGACTTCTTTATGCACTAGTAGTGGTATTTAAGCTTACACACTTTCAGTAGTTATATTTTTTGGGTATGTGGCTTTACCTCTTTTCAAATTTTCCCTCTTTTCCATTTTTCTGTTTTGTATAATTTTTTTTTATTTTTGTGATTTCTCTCAATACCTTTTCATCAAATAGTGGTATGTACAATGAATGAGAAATTTTAACTAAGATTCCAAATGGCCATGGTATTTAATTACCATGTCTTCCATAGGATCATCCACTAATTCTTTCTCATTCAGCTCTTGTAGATGAGGAACATGGTTATCTATTTTTGAGGGCATGGTACAAGATTTCTACCAAGAATTATCAAACATGCCAAGTTCTCCTTTATATTTATTCTTTGAGTTTTGTTTCCAAACCTTGTTTCTATGAAAGAAACTATCTAGGTGAAGAAGGAATTTTTCGTCAGCTCCCAAACCAATGACAATGTCATCAATGTACATCATAGTGAAAAAGTTGGTAACAGGTGCCATGGCCTCTTGGAAGGTGTCTTTAGCATTCCTTATTCCAGGAAAAATTTGGTCAAGAATGTAGTCATCCCAAGGAACTTTGAAAATGTATTTGTGTTGATTGATTTGAAGTGGTATCATCTCATGAAAACCTGAAACACTACCAATCAAAGTCACCTTGTTAGAAATTCCTATTTTTGGCATAGGATGATTTATCTTGGGAAAAGGGTGTTTGGAATCCATGGAGGCTTTGCCTAAGTGTCTAAAGTCCATACATAGTCTGCATCCTTTGGTTTTATTTGTTAGTGATGTAATTTTCCCAAAGGTTTCATAGTTATTTTTAGAAAGAGGCCTCTTCTAAACAATGTCTATGTCATCAGGCTTGGAGCTTTTACTTCTATATACAAGAGCATCCTGAAATTTCTTGTGTAACATCAAGTATTTGAGTTTTGTGTGTAATGGAAAGGCTTTGGATAAGTTAATCACCTTAGGTCTTCTTAGGCTGCCTATATTGTATCCCTCTATATTAGTTTCAACAGGCATCCCTTTAGGATTGATGGAAACATCAGTGAGAGTCAAAATCCTTTCTGGAGGAACAAGACTTTGATAATGAGGTGTCTAGATAAGGTAAGAACATAAGACTCCTTTGATTTAGATCACCCAAGATTTTTGTTCTGTGAGGGCATCTTAGCATTTTGGGATAGGTAAAAGGGAAGGGTTGTGTTTCTGATATTTTTCCTCGCTTTGAGGAACTTGATTCATATGTCAAATTGACTATTGGTTTTGAGGTTTTATTGTTAGTTTGTGGAGATTCAAGTTTTATTTATTCATAATGTGTTTGTTCAAGACTGCTATAGTTCTGAATAATAAGTTCTTCATGCAAAGAATGGTTTGGATGTTGTAGTGTGTCTTGATGTGTTTCAATTTCATATACCTGCTCATTATAATCTTCCTCGTTATATAATATGAAAGAATCAAGATCTGAGTGAATAGAATAAAGAGGAGTGTTGTCTGGCTTGTCTTGACTGCTAACCATATACTTCATATGTGACTCTCGGTATAATCTGCTTGTATGATTGAAAACAGGGATGGTTGCATAGGAGATATCTAGTGAAGGTTCCCTTGAAGCTTGGCTCCCCAAGATTTGGATAAGAGCATACCATACTTGGGAGGAATATCTACCACTACTATGTCCATGACTAAATTATTAGCAAGCACTTGTGCCAGGTTAACACAAAGTTCCTTGATCAGGCCCAAACATTTGACCCTACTCGAATCGAAGGAGTATAGGTCTTTGTAAGGTTTAGTTATTTCTAGACCTAACCTCTCCATCACAAATTTGGGCATGATATTGTGAGAGGCACCGGAATCCAGCATGGCATTATGTAAGATTTTGTCATGTATGTTTAAGTTGCTATAGAAAGGGGGAATGGCTCCTTCCTAATACTTTCCTTCTATTTTGGGTCCAAACAAAAACTTAGGTGTGTCATCAGCCAAGTGAAAAGTGTCAACATCATTTCCTATGTTTAGTACCTTCAACATCTAAGACCTATACATTGGTTCAGTAACCAGTTTAGTGAGGGGCATATTTATCTTGATTTTGGAAATCTCTCCCTCAAAAACGAAAGGCAATAGTGTTTTGGATATATTAACATTAGCTTTCTCAGCCATGATCTTTTCTACATTCCTAATTTGTTGATCCTGATTTGGATTTTTTGTCAAAATGGTTTTCTTAGGGTCAATGGTGGAGGTACTAGGGTAACTAAGGTCATTGTTTGGCTGGCTGATTTTTCTTTTGTTTGCTTCAACTTTCTTAACCATAGTGTTAACATTCTCTATTGTTTTCTTAGGGGTGTTTTCAAGTACTTTCCGAACAGAAGTATCTATTTGGTCTTTCTTGGCTGAATCTAGGTATTTTTTGCTCCTAAGATCATATTGCTTATGGATTTCCATGATGGAATTTTCAAACCCCAAGCGGTAGTCAGTTTGATATGAGGAAAATAAGCCTTATTCTTCTTTGGTGAGAAAAACATCTTCTTCATTATCATAACCTATTATATTTATATGGTTTTCCTCAGGTTTTATAATTTCTCCTTCTTCCTCATCTACACAGTTTTGTTGAAAGGGAGGTATGATTTGTTGGTCATTTTCCCTTTGTTTGATTTGAGGGGTATCTCTTCTGAAGTTTTGAGCTCTGTTTCGATTTTGGGAGTTGGCTTGGTTGTCCCTAGGAGGTGTCCTTTCATTCAAATATATTCTTTCTATCATTCTCCCCATAGTTCTCATTAGGCTATCCATTTTGGTGTCAGATGAGGAGGTTGAGGGCATGGTTTGACCTTATAGGCTACTCTCTTCTCTGATTTCAACCTAGCTCTATTTTCAATTAAGTTTACCTCTGCACTAATTGCTGCTTTTTGCATTTCTTCTAAGGTTTCAGGGTCTCTTTCTCTTAATTGGAAAGTCATGTCAGGATCGAAACCTTCAGGGAATTTCACTAGTGCTAGGCCTTGTGGAGGTTTCATGTGAGGTTGGAGGGCATTATACATAATGTTAAGCCTGGTGCAATAGTCTTGCACACTTTCCTTTTAAGGTTGTTGTATTCAGACAGGGTTTGGAGGGGATTTTCTTGATTTCCCACTTGTTTATACAAGTTTAGTAGAGGGAAGGGAGGTCATGTATTGAATTAGGAGTTAATGCTTTGAACCATTTTTTGGCCTCTCCTCCTAAACTTTGTGCAAAGATCCTCATTTTAATGGTCTCTTCTTCTATCTTCATGTAATCAAAAGCATCATTGATTCTATCTACATGCTGTTGGGAAGTGATGGATTCGGCCCCTGTGAAATGAGGGATCTTAGAATGATAGTCATTTGGCAGAGGTACTAGGGGTTGAGGTAAGGCAAAGGGAGCATACCAAGCTGCCATGATGGGAGCTAATGGAGGATAGATAAGAGGTGGGTTTGTGATAGGGGGTGTATGATGAAGTGGAGTGGTTTGCACAGTGGTGGTATGGATGGGTGTGGTGGAAGTACTTGGACCAACAAACTGATTTTGAGTAGACTTGGTATGGAAAGAGTTGAAGTGATGGAAGAGATGAAATTCAAGTGGTGTGGAATGAGAGGCTTCTCTACTAGAACTCTGGTGCAAATCTAAAGGTTCAAGGTCAGTTTGGTAAATATCAGTTTGAGACCTGTTTCTGGAGAGGTTCCTGGTATGGTGCAATTCAAACTAGGGATCTTGCAAAGCCGTAAGATGTTAAGGTACAGAGCTTGCTCTATGGATGGTCCTAACATTGGTTAAGTGTCCAGATCTAGAAGTTTGCACAAAAATCTTCTCCGGGTCATCAACTATGTTGGGAGGGTTTGGGTCCAAATGAGATCTGGTACTGATCCTATGTGAAGCCAGATTTCAATTTTCAAAATTCAGAGAGGCTGCAAGTTTTTAGGACTGTTTTCTTAGGGCTATCCTCTCTTAATGCTTGGTACTTATTACAGTATATGAATGGGTTCATAAGATTCTAAGGGTTGGTGTGAAACAAATCTAGGAAGTCAAATGAGTGCTAATGAAGTAATAGGCCTACTGGAGGCTAGTGGAGTTGCCAGGTGGATATTTTTTGTTGTTTTAAGGATGTATGTTTATGGTCCACCACCAATAATTGAAAAGAAACCAATCTAAGGGTGTTTTGGGGTTTTCTGAGTCTCTTAAAGTTTGTGAGACTGTTTTATAGCCGAGTCATCATTTTTCTAGGATGATGAAACAAATAGAGTCTACTCTTTGGCTGATAATGTGAGTTATTAATGATTTGATAAGGGTATCTAAAGTCCTAAGGGTTACTTAGTTTGTCATTGATTCATATTTTCCATCATGATCACCATTGTGTTAGTGTGATGTTGAGGTAGCAGATAAACCACCATATACTATCAGTCAATTTTCTAAGCTTAACTGAAAGTTTAAATGAGTTTATAGGAGTTTGCTAGGCAACTATATACTCAGAAGGTCTCACTGTGATCGCCAGAATGTTAGTGTGGCGATGAGGTGGCAGATTCACTGGATTTTCTAAGTCAAATTGAGGGTCTAAAGAGTCTTAAGAGGTATTTAGGCAACTATATACTCATAAGGTCCCACCGTGATTGCTAGAATGTTAGGGTGGCTATGAGGTGGCAGATTAATCACTGGATACTCTTTAACAAGGGATTATGGAGTCCTAAGGGATACTTAGATTGTCACTAACTCAGAAGGCCCCACCGTGATCACCAGAATGTAGGGTCCCGTGATTTGGCAGATTGGTAAACCAAATGACAAGGTAACATGGAACAAGTCTTTAGAGTTCAAGGACCTAGCCTTCCTGGACTCAGAGAGGGATCTCTCTATTGGGTGCAAAGGATGTGTACTTTTTCTCTAGGGTTTTGATTTTAGGCTAGTTGTTAAGTGTAGGGTTTTTTTATTGTTTTGGTTGGGTAAGATGGTCAAGTGGAATAGGTGGAGTGAGAGCCTGTCAAAGCCATTGGGCTATGGATTCAAATGACGTCAAGAGTGTCTAAATGATGAAACAAAGTGTGTTGCAGGGCCGATTTAGCAAGGCTAATGGATCCTTAAGGTGATGTATGAGGTGTAGTGAAAATAAAGTTTGGGAAAAAATAAGAGGTCTTAATCATATATAGTTAAAAGTTACAACTCATGAGGTAGGGAAAACCATTAAGCTCAATGAACATCCAAGATAAACATTCCAGTGAAACATAGATAGCATAAGAGCTTCCAACTTTAGAAATTCACCTTCAAATTTTGGGAAAACATTTAAGATGAAAAAAATAACTCAATTTATGAAGAGGTAACTCCTAAACATCATATTTCAAGCTATTGGGAACTCTGAAACAAGTTGGTAAGCATGGAAAAAGGGCAAGATCAAACGAGACCTCTTTGACTTAACCTAGCAATCAATATTCCACAGAAAGGCTTCAAGATAGGCTTTTGAAAGCTTCAAATAAGCAGGGCATACCATGAATCATACTTGTAAACTAGAATACTAACCATAAATGAAAAAAAAAACAAGTTTTGGTGGACCTAAGGAACAATCAAGAATTCCTTAGGATGGCCAAAAGAGGACAACATCAAAGCTATAACAAACAGGAGGACTGAGGTGCCTCAAAGGACATGTCTCAACCTATACATTTCTAATTTATAGCAGCCAAGAAGAATGAAATAAAATGAGAACAAGAAAACATTAACAAGCTTAGAAGACATCACCATTAACCAAGCTATGGAATCTTGCAAACAAGCTTCTCCATCATCAAGCCAAACAAGCCATTCATCGACTTCACAAAACCAATTTCTTCTCCAAGCTCATGAAACCATGTATATTGCTCTCAAAGCTCATAAAATGCCAACAAAATACATAGGGGCCTCATGCTCTATTTATGGAGAAAAGGAGGACTAAAACCATAAATGTGGTTAGAAAATGTCAAATTTAACCATAAATGTCATTTATGGCCAAGAGACCATGCAAGGCCCAAGGCACATAATATCCTAAGAAATAAATGCCAAAATAACATTTGCACCTAATTCTAGAGTAATTTGCCTCAAAAAACTCAAAAATATCTATTTGCAATGAATGAGTGTGTTTTGTTGACTTTTGGTCCAAAACACACTAGGCAGTCTCTGTGTGCAGCACCACTTCAGCAGAAAATAGGGTCTCTTGTGGCTGAGTTTTGGACCCCTTCCCGACACCGGATTTGGCTCTGTGATGGCTCGTTGGAAAGCCTGATGAGTCTAATTTCTAGAAATTCTTGATTTGTGCTGAGTGAGGGCTAGTTACCTATTCAAAAATCAATTTTACCAACACTGCTCTATGTACAACACCTGGTCTGAAAATGAGGCAGAAAGGTCAAAATTTTGATGTTTTGTGACCTTTTGGGGTGTTAAAACTGCTCCAAATATTCTGAAATTTGGTGAGAAGACTGATGGTGATGAGAGGAATCCAAAAATCCAAATTTTTCAATCTTAGGATGCACCAATTTTGTGTGTAGTGCCTAGGGTGCTGCGCACAGAGGGCTCAAAATTTCAAAAAGACAAAATTTTGTTAAATTTGGCTCAAAATTGGTGGAGAGGTCCCTCAAGAGGTTTTGGACACCTGTTGAGAAGTCTCAGCCAAAAATCCAAGGCTATCATGCACCTTTACCCTTTTTAGGTTTCTAGCTCAATGAGGGCCTCCTTTAGTTTGGCACAAGCAAGCATGTTTTTCTTAGCATAATTCTTGGTCATTTTATTTTGGAGAGCAAGGCCTCTATTTACCTTCCTAAAATTCTTGTGTTCCTCTTTGTAATACTGAATGACACGTTGTGCCATCTCAAAATCTCTTTCCCACTCCCTAAGCTGTGAATCTTTGGTCAAGAGTAGCAATCTGGTGCTCATTTCCTTGTCCTCATTGTCACTGTCTAGATCAATGAATTGAGGCTCTTGATGGGTTTTCTTGATCCTCTTACTCCTCGTCACCTTTACCTGTTGTTCACTCCTTTCTATATTTTTTTTGCCTTTGTCTTTTGGCTTGATAACCGGAGAAGAGATGGCCCTTTTCCTTTTTGAGGTAGCTAACACATCTCTTTTTCCTCTGTGGTATGTGCATGTGAGAGGAGTGATCATGGTAGTTTTGAAAGTGTCTCCATCATTGCTATTAACTTTAGTGTTGTTACAAGATATTTCATCTTTGTTATGGCTTCCATGAGTCACCTCATGCCCCATTGGGTCACTTCTCTTTTGACCTTCAACACCACTATCATCTTCATTTCCCTCGCTATTTTCTATACTGTCATTTTGGCCTTCAAACTTATCATTACCCTCTTCACTTGCCTCATTTTGATTTTGTTCTTCATAAAGGTCTCTGTCTTCATGATCCTCTTGGCTATCTTCACTTCCATCATCATTAGGAGGCTGATTTGTGTCATGACAGTCATGACTATCATGACTATTTTCTTGGCTGCCTTGCTCATCATTGACTGTCTTATCCATGGTATTTCCTTGGTGACTGCCTTCCTCTTCAAGCTCTATTTCAGCCTCATTATCTGTTTGTTCTTGGTCTTTTATTTCCTCATCATCACCTTTTGTTTCATCATATTCATCATATTAATTCATTTCAACACTGTTTGCACTATCATTGTGCTCACTGTCATGCTCACGTACATTCTTCTCTTGGTGGTTCTGTGCACTTTCTTGCTGATTGTCATCTTCATCATTCCCTTCATTATCCTCTGTGTCTTCATCTTGTTGATCAGCAATATCCTTTTCTGTACTTGGGAGTGATTTATTTGTGTCATTACTATCACTGTTGGTATTTATTTCTCCCTCAGACATGGTGACTGATTATAGGACAAAATGATTTTTAGCTTGGTGAGAGCCTTTATGTTTAGGGAGGGAAAATGAGGGATGTGAGGGTAGATTTTAGCAAATGAGGGAAAAATGAAGTAGGTCTAGGAAATTTTTCAGAGCTTTAGGAGGAGGCTTGCTTGTATTTGAGTATCTTTAGGCTAATGACAACTCCCCAATTTGTAAACCCTGCCCTAGAAGGTCAAATATTCGATTTTTATGAAGACTAGGGTTTGGGCACATTAAGTTTTTGAATTTATCCTTTGATTATGCATGTAAAAAGATCAATTTGGAAGGAAAAAAGAGGGACCACCAACGTTGTCTAACTTTGTGCAGGGGCTTGGTGGCAAAAAAATTTATTTTTGGAAATTTTTGAGCAAATTGGACCAAAATCTGCCTGTGCACAACACCACTTGACAGGCCGTTCCTATCGGTCCCTCCTGTGCGTAGCGCCGAGTTGGATCGGGTTGTTTGACTGGTTTATGTGCAGTGTCGGAGAGTATTCGGGTGAATCAGGCTGAACCTGGGCTCGTGCACAGTGCCTTCACCGGTGTGTAGCACCTTCCCTCCAGTGCACAACACAGTGTATTTTAACACTGCGACTGCCTCGTCTGTTTGCAACGTTAACGACCAGGTGTGTAGTGCCTGAATTTTTTTTAACCAGAGTTGCAGAAAAACTTTAAAAACCTCTTCAACGACTCTCCTTTCTTTTGCAATGAAAAATGAGGTGGGGAAGAGGTCAAGGAGACCCTTATATCCTTTTTTGAAAAATGATTTCATGCCAAAACCCACTTTCCTAACGTCTATTTCCTTCTTACCTTTTCCACTGTCTTTTTGGCCTTTTTAGGTCCTGTAGGTGGCAGAGTCTCAAAAATATGGTTTTTTGCCTTGCTGGAAGCATCTTGATGTTCTTCTTGTACTAAAAAACCTTTCATCAAGCTCAAACATGTGCCCTTTACCCACACTTGAAACCATGAGCCCTCTCAAAAAGGTTAGTTTTGACAAAGTTTGATGAAAATAGGTTAATAGTGAAATTAGTGTTTCTTGAAGGTCTTCCTTCACTTTTCCTTTCTCATGAACTTAAAAACTTGGAAACAGAAAGCTTGTGACCATTATGGCATTTTCAACTTGGAGTCTTCAATCACATATTCTTTATGCCTTTAATTTGCTTGGTGGATAGACTGAAAGGAGAAGTTTGCCTCTTCCTCTAACTGCCATTCTTTCATGTTTTTTACTGTGAAGCAGTGGAAAACCTCTTAGTGTGCAAAACCTAGCAGGTGGTGTCAACAACTCTTTTAGTTTTCATGGGTGCCATTATGGTGATAAATAGTTGGTTTGTTTGTCCTTACCAATTTTCCTGTAGGTAACCTTTTGTGACAACCCTGCAGAAGTGTCACTCAAGGTTAATCTATCTCTTGCAGAATACACCTTTGATAAGGAAACCATCTTTGGAGGCTTCTCTGCTTTTTGGACTAGTTACATGTTTGTCTCTTTGACCATGTTGACAGTGATATATCTTTGGTGGGGGAGGTGAGCAATTTAAACCACTATTGTGTTTTCTCTTGGCCACTTATGTTCTTGTAGGTGCCTACACAACTTCTGCCTTAGATCACTTTATTTTTTGGAGTTTGACACCTTTTTTCTTCAACAGTGAACCTATGCTTGTCTTAATTACCTTCTTGGGAAATTTTAACTCATGCTTTCCTCCTTTGACCATTTGAAAATGCCTCTCACTGTTCTTTTGAGAAGTCAAACCCTTACACTGATATTCTTGGCCCTTTTTGCTGATACTCTTTATCATCTTTCTTCCATTGGTGTAGTGGAGTATTGGTGTTTATGTCTGCCTCCTTTGATCCCTTTAAGGCCTTTTATTTTACCTTTTGATGAGATGGAATGAGTGCCTCTTTTCTAAACCCTAGAAGACAGCTTGAAACTCCTTGAAGCCATCTTCTGTTATGAAGGAGGCTCTTTGTCATCATTTGACCTGTTTGTCATTCTTCCCAAAATCCTAGGTTTTAGGGCTGCTTAGAAAAAGTAAATGGTGTTGTCTTATAAGTTCTCAAAAACTTCTCAAACTCATTAATTATTTCTAAAGAATCTTCAATGTGTACTTAAAGGAGTTGATGTGACCTTTGCCCTTGTAGACCTAGTATTGATTCCTTGTTTGGTCAAAGCTGTCACAAACCCTGATTCTTTTCAAACACATACCTTGCTGCCTTCTCTTCTTTGCTGTGGATGGTCTTATTGTGATGGTTTTCCATTTTACCTTACCCATTACCAGGCTGATGGCCATTTGATCATTTTGCAAAAATGTGAGCAAGGGGCAGCTGTCCCCTTACAAGATTTGTGCTCTAGGCCAAAAAGCCTTTTTGAGTGACCTCTTTTGATCAATTTGGACAAGATCATCTATATTTTTCTTCTTTGAATTTTGTTTCTTCATGCAGGAAAAACAGATTTTTTAGGATACCAAATCCACCCTATGACTTTGTGAAACCCTAGATGACCTAGTGGAAGCTTTCTTGGACTTGGATTTTGGACTGAGACCTAGGATTTGGGATCATCAAGTGTAAGATAGAGTTTATGATAAACTAAATGTATTGAAGATCCAAAATCCAATATACTTGATTTATTTAAGAGCCTACAGAGATGGTTTGAGACCATCAGTGTTTGGGAGTATTTTTGGGAGACACAAGAATGTTGTTTGATTGGTGGGCTTAGGTAGAAGTGGGGGGTTTTTAGGCAAAACAAAACAGAGGATTTGGGCCAAAGGTGAATACATATAGATATAAATAGTGACATAATCCTCTAATGGGTTTTTTTTGGATTGGTAAGCAAAGCTAGACATTATGGAATGATGAAATAGTGAAAAATTATCTTAAGGATAATGAAGGCAGTGAGATTTCTAGAACTCACAATGTTTATGAACCTTGTTTCTAGAAATATTGGGATAATCATTTAGTCATCAACAAAGGAAAAAATACTGATGACTACCAGGTAGCCTCATCCGCACTGAAGTGCTTCCACTACACTTTAACCTGGGTGATGGCTTGCCTCGGGAGCATGATTTCTCTCTGATCTATTATACGCTGAGGCTCGACCAGGAATTGGTTGTCTGACTCAACCTGAATGCTTTGCCAGTGGATTACATGCTTTGGATCATGCACATATCATTTTAGTAAGGATGCATGAAACACATTATGTGCTCAAATATGGTTGGGTAAGGCTAGTTGGTATGCCACAAATCCCACCATTTCCAATATCTGGAAAGGTCCACAGAACCTGGGAGCCAACTTGGCACAGGAGGCCCACTTAGTGTGCTCTTCTTTGGTTTAATCCTTACATACACATGATCAACCACTTCATATTCAAGATAGGTACTTTTCTTATCTGCATACATTTTTTGTTGATCTTGAGCTGCCTTCAGATTTTTCCTGATCTTTCTTACTTCTGATTCCATCTTTGCTAACATTTCTGGTCCAAGCATCAACTTGGTTTTGGGGCTACTCCAATTAATACGAGTACGACATTGTTGTCTATTTAATGCTTCAAAATGACTCATATTAAGAGATTCTTGATAACCATTGTTGTACACAAAATCTACTAAGTGCAGATATTATTCCCATCTCATTGGCTGTTGCATTACGTACATGCGTAAAATATCCTCTAAGATCTGATTTACCTGCTCAGTTTGTCCAACTGTCTGTGGATGGTAAGCAGTGCTGAAATTTATTTAGGTTTCCAAACCTGTAAATAACGTTTTCCAGAATGCTGAAGTAAACTTCACATCTCTGTCTGATATGATATTCTTTGGAATGCCATGCAATCTAAAGATTTCTCACATAAATATGTCTGCTATTTGCACCGTTTTATAAGTAGACTGTACTGGTATGAAATGTGTTGCCTTGCTTAAGTGATCAACTACCACCATAATGGATTAATTATGCCACTTTGATTTTGGTAACCCAGTAATAAAGTCTAAAGATATAACCTCCCACTTCCATTCAGGTTCTAGTATAGGTTGCATCAATCTGGCTGGATGTCGATGCTCCACCTTCACCTGCTGGCACTCCAAAAATTGTTCAAATATTCTGCAATATATCTTCACATACATGGCTAGAAATAGCTCTTTCTAATTGATGTTAGCATTTTCTGATACCTCGGGTATCCTGAGCAGTTACTCCGGTGGTATTCGTTCAATATTAGCTCCTTCAATTCCATTCGATTTGAAACATATATATTTTCCTTAAAGGTTAGTAACTGATCTTTGCTATATCCATAATCAAAATATTTTTCTCGTCTTCTGGCATCCTTTGCTTGATGCCATATAAATTTGTTTTTAGGATCCTTCTCAGCTTCCGATTTTATTTGATCTAGAAACTTGCATTCAATCTCGTTGTAGTACAATTCATAAACACCATGCAACTTTCTACTGAAAGCATCTGCCACTCTATTTTCCTTACCCTTCACATGCTGCATATCAATGTAAAACTCACTTAGGAAGTCATTCCATCTTGCCTAGCGAGAATTAAGATCAATTTGCTTAAAGTAACTGGTTAAGCTGCTATGGTCGGCTTTTAGTACAAATCTCTTTCCAAGCAAGTAGTGCCTCCATACTCGGAGTGCATGCACTACCGCTGTTATCTCCTGATCATAAGCTGAGTATCATTTTTCATGCTTTAACTTCATCGATTCATAAGCAACAACTTTACCCTATTGCGACAGGATTGCCCCAAATCCTTCCTTACACGCATCCGTACAAACTTCAAACTCTTTATTGGGGTCATCTACCCTCAATACTAGTGCAGTAGTCAATAGAATCTTTAACTTTTCAAAACTATTTTGACATTCATTAGTCCATTTAAATACTTTTCCCTTACTTTGTAAGGAGGTAATTGGAAAAGAAATTTTTGAGAATCCTTTAATGAAACGTCGATAATATTCAGCCAATCCCATAAAGGATCAGATGTCTGCCACATTTTGGGGTACCCTCCATTCCATAATTGTCTTAATTTTCTCTGGATCAACCGCTATGCCCTCAGCAGAAATAACGTGGCCTAGGTATTGAATTTCATCTTTGAATAAATCACACTTGCTGAACTTAGCATGCAATTGATGCTTTTGTAACATCTCCAACACTATCCTTAAATTTTCCTTGTGCTCTTCCACATTCTTCAAATAACTTAAGATATCGTCAATAAATATCAACACAAAACTATCCAGAAAAGGGTGAAATATACCATGCATCAACCTCATAAATGTTGCTAGTGCATTAGTCAATCTGAATGGTAACACCACAAATTCGTAATGCCTATACCTGGTATAGAAAGCAGTTTTGTATATGTCTTCATCTTTTATCCGGGTCTGATGGTATCCTAACCTTAATTATATCTTTGAAAATACAGTGACCCCCTTCACCTGATCAAATAGATCATCAATCTGTGGTAGTGGGTATTTATTTTTGATGGTCAGCTTGTTGAGATGTCGATATTCCATGCACATTCGCATGGTTCTGTCCTTCTTTACAAACAACACTGGTGCGCCCCAAGGGGACAAACTTGGTCGGATATACACCTTATCCAAAAATTCTTGTAATTTCATTTTCAGTTCTGTCGACTCTGGTACACTCATTCAGTAGGGTTCCCTTGAAATCGATGATGCTCCTGGCATCAACTTGATAGTAAAATCAATGTCTCTTCTTGGTGACAAACATGGTACATCCTTTGGAAACGCGTACATAAACTCTTGCACTACCGGTATGTTTTCCATCATCGGAGTCATTTCTTTGGAATCAGTAAAACCCACTTGAATAGCACATATCTAACATCCTTCCTCATACACTTACTCATTTGAGAGGCTATGATAGGACGCAGCTGTAGAGGTTTCTGTATTCCTTGTATCTCCTTGCAAGTTCCATCTCACATTCCATAATATATAACCTTTTCTTTACAATCCACCAATGTCCAATGTTTCTCCAACCAATCCATGCCCAGTAGCACATTGTAGGATCTCAAGGGTAATATATTCGGATCCACAATTAGCTCCTGTTCGCTAATTTCCAGTTTACAGTTTTGTATTTTGGCACAAAATTTTCTCTTTGCTCCAATGGCTCGCTGTACCAACCATGGAGTTTTGAATTTCAGACTTTGTGATTTACATATTTCTACTAATTTGGGATTTACATAGCTTAAAATTTCACCTGGGTCAACCAAAATAGAAACATGTTGCGAGTGTAGCTTACCTTCCAACTCTATCATCGTTGGTTGGTAATCCGCCTGACGATCTTCCAACACTGCATTAATTCTGGGTATATTTCAGGCTACATCTCCCACTGTAGAAGCTTCCTGTAGATTAGCAACCATTTCGATCCTCCCCCGTTGTAGACAGTTCCTATAATAGTCAGCCTGACCACACCCCCAACACTGTAGGGGTGGTTTCTGATTTTGTCCTTGATCCGGCTTGCTGGAAGCCTCTATGGGCTTATCTTCCAAAGGCCACCGGGTTCTTTGATGGTTTCTGCTAAATTATTTACTTATTGAACTCCTTGCAACATTCTTAAAATTATTGGCCTACCCTTTTTGAAATTTGAGCTACTTTTATGCTCTTTCTTTGATTGCCAGTTTTTACCCAGCTTTCCTTTTTCCTTAGATTGCTGATAACACATTATTTCCTTCTGAATTGCCTCATCCATGGTCTTTGGATTCAAGAAATCAATTCATTCCTTCATGTGAGTTGGAAAACTACTTAGGAACCGCTGAACCTTAGCCTTTTCGTCCCTTAGATAAGGAATGTAGCGGAGTAGGGAAGTGAACTTAGTTATGTATTCATCCATCATCATTTGACCCAATTTCAAATCGTTAAATTCTCTGGACTTTTCATCATAGAAGCGTTCATTTAGGTACTTATATTTAAAATATTATTGAAATGTATCCTAAGTCACGTTCTGATCTTCTATGCTTCAGACACACTTAACCTCCTCCCACCATAGTGTGGCCTTTTCCCTCAATTGATAAATGGATAATCTGGCTTTAAGATTGCTGCTATGCTTGTAGACCTGAAAGTAATTTTTCATATTTATCAACCATGCTTCAGCCACCTCCTCCGCTTCTCCATCAAGTGTAGATGGTTTTATCTTCCGAAAATCACCTTGCAGTTCTACTTTTTTTTCTTAATTTCTTGTTGTTCCGACACATTACCTAACTCAACCTCATTGTAATTTCTATTTTTATTACTTCACTGTGAATGACTTCTTTCCATTATGTCAGTGGTTTGGTCCCTTTCTTTTTGTTTATTTCCTTCCTACATGTCTCTATCAGGACTAGGTTGTACCACTTTCTGATTCTATTTGTCAGAGAGGCTCTTGAGTATCCTTTCTTGCTCTTGCATTAAGCACTCATTGTCACTCCTAGCCCGGAACATTTCTTCTTGTAGCTTCTACACTGTGTTTAGCAGAATACTAGTCTGGTGCTGTTGTTCCTCCAACAATCTACTATTTTACTGGTGTTGATCTACACTCAGCTGAAACCACATCTCAAGGTTCATTTCCATTCATGGTTGGGGTGTAGGTTCCCCTGTGTGCTGGGGTGTTTGCTGCGTTGACCCCCTTCTCATATCGTCTCCTGCTATGCTTTTTCTTTGCTGTGCATCATTTACACACAATTTGTCATATTAGGTGACCCTTATGGTCCCAACGTGAAAATGCTGCTCTGATACCACTTGTAACATACTACCACACCCATATAAAAAAAATTAACTTTACACTTTTACATTAAGCTGTATACACTTTTACAAAGATATATACACTTTTACATTATGCTATGTCTAAATTATTCACCTTCCATGTCTCATATTGAGCAGTACAACACTATGAATAAAAATCAAATGTGTATACATAATGCCTCATAAGGGTTTAAGGCTCGTTTCACAAGTTGTAAAAGGTGTGCGCCTGTTAATGAATCTGGCATTGGTTTATGTGTGATTGTTTTTCTTATATCTTTATTGCAAAGGGACTTTAAATTAAGGTGATAAGTACCTTTCATTCATTAGCATCCTTCATGATTTTGATTATGAGTATGTTGATGTTGGTGTAACTCTTATTATGAAATAATTTTGCAAAGGTGATCAAATTAATTTAATCCACACCACCTAGAAAACTCTCCACCGGAGGACATATGTGGCTTCTTTTTCCATCGATCTGCTTAGATTCGAGATCTACAGTCATAGTTGGTTTAGGGTTTTTGATTAGGGTAATGACTACCATAACCCTAACCGTTTACCATTTTCTCATGCGCCTCTGCCACAGAGCTCTACAATCTTGCTTCATCTTGCCATTGCTAACAGGCCTTCCTCCTGGCTCTCCTTGCTCCTGTTTCCGGAAACTCATGGCAGACGGTGACTTTTTCATCCAGCTAGTCCTATGTACTGTAAGTTTCTCTATGCATTGCACTTCACTGGTTTTTGTTTCAGGAATTATTGGCTATAGATAATTCCACAGTAGAGTATTCAGTTTTCTTGCCATTAGCAATTTCATATTTTTCCTTTCAATTTCTTGGAACATTATTATCCCTTAATGATTTTATTTTTATTACTGTGTCAGCATCGATGGTTCTAGTTTCTCCCTCAGGGTTGAGCACCTTAGATTTTCTGCCACACCTTCCTATGATGCTTACAGGTAAGCCGCGAAGGTTAGAGGTGTATGTGGTAGTTTAAACTCACGTTTTCATCATCTCCTTATGCCGGCAGAGTGTTTACTCTCTTTTCTTCGTGGCCTACTTGCAGGTTTAACCTGCGAATTTCCGCGGAAGAAAATTCCACAGGTAATGGTTCTCACCCTTCGTTTCTCTCTTTACTATGCTTATTTAACGATTGACATGGCTTCATTTCAGTTACTGGCATTTTTTTCCAACTTGTCTTCTTACACAGGTAACCTCCTTTGCCAACATTGTGGTGGGTTTCCTTTAGCAAGCTCATTCCGGTTCTTTTCTGACTTGGTTTTCATGCCTTGCCAGGTATCCTTCTCCACTGTAGGTTATGGAAAGGGTTTCTGGTTACCTTGAACCCTACTGCAACTTCGAGGCTTGGGTTTTTATTGTAGTGATTTACTTATCATTTAACTCTTACTGGAATATCTCGGTTTTGCCCAGTTTGTAATTATTGA
>CM076575.1:1614486778-1614880368 GCA_034641835.2 Pinus albicaulis | reverse complement strand
GAATTTTGTATAATAATTGAACTTATAAATTTTTTTCTCCTATATATAAATATATATACATTATTGGTTCTTGGGTGTTTGGATTTTGTATCACCGTGTTTGTATATCTTTGTTTTTAATTTCTTTCTTCAACTCTACCTCTTCTGGGTGGGGTGAACCCATCTCATCTTAAGGTTACTTCTCCTATCTTCTCAAGGATCGACAGAAATTGGGGTTCTTTTATACTTCTCTTGCTTATGTAAACATATATTTTTGGTTTCAGTATTGGTACACAATTTTCTTTCTCCAGAATTTCTGTTATATGTTTATTTGCGAAAATTTCAGTAGTAGTACTATTGTATATCCTTTCAAGTACTCTGTTTACTTTTACTTTTGTACACATAAAAGAGTGGTATTACAATTACCCTTCCATTGTTCTATTTTTTGTATACATTTAAATATTTCAATAATAATAGTAACGAATGTTTCAGTTTTAGGTTTATATATCTTTACGCACCTCTCTGTTTGCTGCGTTAACAATCTCTGTACAATGATCTATTCAGCCACCGGTTAACTAGAGTTTCATTAAGATTTTGGTATATTCATTCATTGTACACAAATTTCTTCCTTCCAATCTGGTTATGATTCTGAGTTTACTTTCCCTTAAGCTTATATGAATGTCCAGACCATTCTGTCCATGTCTATCATAGATGCAGAGAATGACCAGCGCGGAGCTTTTGTCCTGGAAGCACTAAGCTAACAGTTCTGTATTTTTAGTTGCTGAAAGAGTAGTTTATAGTCTTATTTTCTGTCTGTGAATTTTTTAATCTAAACTTTCTTTTATTTCCCACATGCTTTGTGTATTCGAAATATTTGTCTGACTGTCCAATTTACTTAAAGAGAAATACACAGAGATATAGTAACAATTGCAGAAAATAAAATACAACTAATCTACACAATCACAAACCAAAACTCAGTTTTCCAAAGTCTTGTTTTACTTATCTGTCTTCCTAGATCCTGCTGATTTTTTCCTCCCTACCTTGAGAGAGGCAATTACATCCTCGTCTCTCCCTCGTTATCCACACCAGAGTTAAGTGATTTGATAGAGGATTCTAGAAGAGACCTCGGGACCCTAAGTCTAATCCTATGTTCGAGGAATTGCAGGAATATGAGTAATTCCATTGGTCACCACCAGGTCAGGAATTCTTCACTTTAGTTCCTCTTCTCTCCTCAGCTACCGAACATAACCCCTCTTCCTCACTGGGACATAATTTTATCCTCAGAGGAAAGCGTAATTGTCTAAATTGTTTTCTTTTCAACCACTTCTCAGTTCTTGGAATACTTTTACCATTAAAATTTTAATTTTTGTGGAACCACTTTCCATAACTAATTTTTATTTAATCAAAGAAAATTAATTTATGTTCATCAAGTAATATTTCTCAAGAAAGAAATAAATGTTTCAGTTTCTTAACATAAAATAACATAACTATTAGTTGGCACTTAAGCCAACTATCACACTCTCTCTCATATTGAAAATTTGAAAGCATGTAATATGATCTCTCTCTCTCTCTCTCTCTCTCTCACACACACACACACACTAAATAATGGAGGAAGTACACAGTAAGCTCATATTGCAAAAGTAAAATTATAAGAATTAGTTTATATTCAGTTTCTTTATCTCTCTATGTATATAAAATTCATATAAAATTATGTTACTTAATATGATTTGATAATGTAGACAACTTAATACCTTTAATTTCCATATATATATATATATATATATATAATCACTATTTATTATTATTATTATTATTATTTTAAATATTACATGCCAAATGAACATGGAATAAATTATAAATCACACTTAAAAATAAAAATTACACATCATATTAATTTTTTTTTTTCAATTACTTTATCTCTCTATATAGTTGATGTAAAATTAACATGAAAATTGAAGTATTTAATTTATGACCAACATTGATTTTTGTTTTTTATTACTATTTTTTAATTTGTTAATGTAACTATTATTTTATCACTTTTAAACGTAATGTTACATGACAACCTCTCCATGATATTGGGTTGTACAGTGCCTATTGGCCATATATATATATATGTTTTTTTAAAATAATACATCTCTAAATCTATATTAAATATACAAGAAATTACAAATATCTGATGATACCTTGAATTAGAAATAAACTATACACATCATACTAAAAAGTTTTTTTTTTTTTTAAACTTGCAATTACTTTATTTATATATATAAAGTTGATGTAAAATTAACATGGAAATTGAAGTATTTTCATGACCAACATTGATTTTTTATTAATTTGTTTTAATTTTTTAATGTAAGTATTATTTTATTATCTTTAAATTTAATGTTATGTGGCAACATCTCCCTCATACTTGGCTATAAAGCGCCTCTTGATGCAACAATAATACTAGTTTTCAAGGACATGAATTCATTTACGTTAGAATTATAACTCGCAAAAAAGATGAGGTGCTACTAGTAGCATCATTTTTCGATTCAAGGGCCAATTTTAAGGTTTTTTTCACCTCATACTAATAGCTAGTATTTTTTCATCTCTTAAATATTTAAAAAAGAATAAGAAGTTGGGACTATAATTGGGAGGAGGAATTAACAAGGCTATCCTTTAGAGTTGATATAGATAGATAAGACTACCCACATTTGTCCTTATAACTTAGTCAAATATTTTGGAGTTAGATGCTTTCACTTGGGATGATGCCTTTGGTGGGGTAAGGGAGGGTATAACATCAATACTCCCATTTAAAATTACTAAAAGGATGTGAGAATTCCTCGTTTGATTCAATTCATTCCTTTTTTGTAGAGGAATAGAAGCCATTAAAATCATGAGATTTCTTGGTCATATCTAGCATTGTTGATGAAGAGGGATCTATCCAAATGCTTAGAAGTGAGATTTACCTTCTCATTTACTAAACCATTGTTCTCATGTAGAATATTGAACCATTTAATGGTCTCAAACCTTCTCTAGATTCTATGAATCATATTGATTATGGTTGCTAGATAATTTTCAGTCGAGGAAGCCTTTGAGAACATATGTTTGATTATTAATTGTGAATATCCCAACGTAGTAAGATTTTATAGATGTAAACTGAAGGCTACTCTGAGGCCTCGAAGAAGAGAATATGCTTTCACTTTATATTTGACATATCACCAAAGATCTATTCATAAGTGGATTCAATATTTCCCCTGGGGTTGAGAATATACCCCTCATTCACTTCCCTTCCCCAAAAAAAAGATAATATATTTATAAATGAATGAATTATGATATATTTGTACATATATCATAAGTATAAAATACATAATTTTTTTTTAAAAACTTCTAATATCCTTTCCTATTTGAAAAACAATAGGTGCACAAGTATGGACTAAAACCTACACACTTAAAAAAGAGAGAAAAAAATAGATTAAATATGTTGAGATCCTCAAACATAGCCTTCACAATTGAGCTTATAATTTTAGTGATTGAATAAATTTATTAATTTCAAAAAATATAAAAAGCTAACCTTTAAAAATATTAAAAAATAATGGTGAATAGAATTTCACTATTATCTACAATTTTGTAAATTTTCTTCAATAATTTCCATTATTTAGATACTAAATTGCTATCTTAATGTGAAGATATGTATTATATTTTAGTGGAGAAGTAGTATACCATTTTTATAAGAAGAAGATTTTTTTAGTGCTATATAATTTTTTTCATAAATAAAAATTATATATTCAAAAAGCTAATTTGATTTGTTACATTTTTTCTAGATTGATTAATTATATAATTTGTCATATATCTCAATACAATGTGGGTGGAAAAATTGGAGGGATTGGTTTGTAGTGACTATCTTAGTGGTGGGTCTCAATTTGGAAAATTATGGTTAGGAACCCTCTAGGATAATTTTGAGGCATAAAACAACAATTTTTGGGATAAAAAATTGAAAGCATAACTTGCACCCCCAAAATGTTTTTTTGCGCTCTAAGACCTTTACAACAATGAAATATCACTCAATCATAGCTTATATGTGAAATTTATGTCTCTCACAAGTTAACCTACCTAAATAACCACCATGGTATGAGTGTATGCCAAGTTAGACCCCATTACTCATAGGTGTGGGCATAACCATGTGATGAATTTAAAGAAGATTCTAGAAGGTTTAAAATTACCATGCCAAGAATTAACTAAGTCAAACCCCTAATCTTAGATGGATATTAGGCTATGTTATATTGGGCCACTAGGAGGAAATGAGGTTCAATTCCTTTGCATTATTTTTGTTCCATAGTTGAGAAAAAAAATATGTAGAGTGGTATTTTCATAGCATAACAGAGGAAGAGGAGGGATCTTATAGTAGTTGTTCATTCCATTGTGTCAAAAGGTAACTTCATAGGAATTCTCATTTCTTTATATGTCCATTTTTATAATTGAAGCAAAGATAAAAGATAAAGCTCACCTTTTAACTAAGTTTTCTCTTATATTGAGTTTCCAAAGATAAATATTATTTTCATTTATGTCAATGTTGTTTTTATGTTCCTATTATTTCCATTTCTTAATTTAATTATTTCATAAATTCAAAAAATCTAGTAATTAATTAATCTAGAATGTAAGGAAAATAAATATGCACAAGCGAATATTTCATAATATTACAAAATCTATTGTAATTATTTGTTCCACTAGAATATCCATAAGAATTTTTAGATCAACGTTTTATCTTGTTTACACCATAGTTTAATAAATTATATATATACCATGAAGAATTACTCCTACTAGATATATAGTGAAACTAATGTGTCATGAGTGATAATGTGTCATGAGTGAGAAACATTAGCTAACACCGACCCTTAATTGAAGCTACATAATACCTAAAATAATGTATGGTGATATAGATAAAGGCATGAATTAAGTTATGTTATTTTTCCTTATTAGTGGTTTCCATGTTAAATGTTGTGTATTTTGTGTAAATATGCTATTATTATTCTTTTGTTTTAGATTACATTAGTGCTCCTTTTTTGGCACATGATTTTTAGACTCTTCATTTGGTATCGAAGTGAATATATCAGATTTATGGGATTCCTTTATCTCTATGAAGAGATAAAGGGTATATTTAGTCTACGATAAACCCATTATCAAGTGCCATCTTTCTGCAAAGAGTTGTGTGAAGGAAATTAACAAGTAGTTCAATAACATAGTGAGACTAAAATACGACTAAAATACGTTTGATATAAAAGTGAAGAGTGTTATCTAGTTGCGTCTTCAAGATTCAATGCCATTATGTGTATTAAAAGAATTCAAAGATAAGGATTTATGGGACAAGTTAGGGATCTTATATTAGTATAATTCCTTAATAAAAAAATTATTCCTTTGAAAGAAGTTGTATCATTTTAGAATGAATGATGGCAACTCTATGATAAAGCATCTAAATGCATTTATCACCAGTAATTTAGTTAGCTTTGTTTGATATTAAAATGTTTGAAGAAGTTTATTATTATTATTTTGTTTATTAGATTTTTGGAATAATTTAGTTCTCGCTAATGGTAGGACTATTCCAACTCTAATAAAGTTTGAGGATGTAGTTGCATCATTTTTATAAGGATAGATGAGGAAAAATCAGAGTCTGTTTTAAGGAAGTAATACCTATAATAAGTTGTCCCTAAAGTAGAAATAAAAGTAAGTATTGGGGGTATAAATATAGAAGTATATATAAATCTCTAGAACAATCTATAAGGAAATGTAGTATTAAATCTAGGAATTATAAGAAATATTGCATGTATAAAAATGGTGGTAAAATTAAGGGATATAATGATGCCCAAATGGATGTGATCTATACTCAAATTCTACAAGTGCACATTTAGATCATGTTGTATGGATGATTGACTCAAGTGCTTCATTTCATATGACTCCTCAAACAAATTGATTTTAAATTATGCTCAAATATGGAAGGATTATAATTTTCTATGGGGTATTGTACATTCCAAGGTTGGAAAAAAAGTTGGTATCCATAATTAAGATGAATTATGTAGGCACGGAAATTATATTTTAGAAAGAAAATTGCAATATGGTGGAAAGAGTAACGGTTTTTTTTAGGGGAGTCCACTTTGGAAGAGTATATGAGCTATCGAGAATCAATTTTGTTGATGGTTGTAATAAGTATGTTTTTCATAAGGGTATCAATCAAGAAGACAAGATATATGCCATCCCTTAAGAGAAAATGGTGTATTTTCATCAAAGGATATGGCATATTGAACATAATGTCCTTTGAGACAGTAAAGGTATGGTTAAAGATATGCCTGATTACTCATTATATTTTGATTTATATGAATATTGTAGATATGGTTAAAAAAGTCAACTAAAATTTTCATCTAGTGCCACAAGAGAAAAATGAATTTTGGATTTGATACATAGTGAAGTTTATGGACATGTGACTCTTCCATCACTAATAATTAATAGATGATTTCTCAACGAACACATGGATCCATTTCATCTTAAAGAAACATGAGGTTTTTAGTAAATTTTAAAAATTTATAAATCTTGTATGAAACTATATAGAGAAGAATATAAAGGTATTGAGAATAGATAATGGTGGAGAGTTTTGTGAAAATCTGTGCAAGAAATTTTGTAAGTGTAGAGGAGCAAGGAAAAAAAATTACTCTTAGCACACCTCAAGGGAATGGATTTTTATAAACATGAATAGGATAGTGATGGAAAAATAGGGGTCTAGGCTTAGTGGTGTAGACTTAGAGTAGGATTTATATGAAATGGTAGAAGATATTATAGGTTACCTAGGAAATTAATCAACTACATTAATTTTGGTTGATATATCTCAACATGAGACATAGACTCGTAAGAAACTATTATCATTGCTACAACACCCTCCAAAATTTTGTCCTGCATCCAAATTTCAGATCCTACTTTGAATTTTCATGTTTTCGTTGCAAGTATTAAGAGTCATAGCAAGCATTTTCTACAGGTGTCCTTGTCCCATTTGGAATAAAATGAAATTGTCGTCTTTTAGCATGAAAAGCATCGTATATTGCACAAATGTATTTTTGGCATGTTTCAAGGGGAAATATTGGTGCTAATGACTCATAATTATTATGAAGACATGCATTACACTCATTCCCAAATTTTCAAGCACTATCGTACAAGTGTCGTCACTTTCGTTGCAAAGTGTATCTTTAGTGTCACACTTGGGGAAGGTTAACACATTGTCGTCGCATTGAGGGAATTATGTTGTTCATGTGTTATCAGTGATCAATGTTGTGTTGTAAACTATTCTATGTGTGTGATCATGCTCAACTTTTGTCTTTGTTCACTTTTTCCTTACTCATCCCACACTTAGCCAAATCTGGAAAGAGTGCCTTCCCAAGCAACTTGATCTCACTCAACCTTCCTTAACTGTGCACTGCGTATTCTAAACCCTAAAGCTCAAACACTTCCTATTGGAAATAGGTAATGCACAATGCCTGCCTTCCAGAACTACACATTGTGTAGTCTCGGTGCTCAACCTTGACCCTTGAGCTCCAAAACTACTTAGCCTCTGTTGGAATCACGATTACCATTAGACATAAAACCCTAGGATTTAGTCTCCACTACAATCGCTAGATTTAGGATCCACGAGAGGCGGTTAGTCCATGTCATGAAACACACGAGGAGTGTTGAACCCAATGTCCAACAATCTCCCCCCCAACGCGAGCCGGGTTAGTCTCGAACTCGAGACCTATCGCTATGATACCAATTGTTGGAATCACGATTTCTCTTAGACCAAAACCCATAGGCTTTAGTCTCCGCTACAATTGCTAGAGTTAGGATCCACGAGAGGTGATTAGTCCATGTCGTGAAACACACAAGGAGCATTGAACCCAATTTCCAACAGCCTCTTCCTTCAAATCAGCTTATTTTATGCACTATGGAGTCTCAAGAAACAAGCCTCAACCTTGACCTCTTGAAATGTGAAACTGTGCAAGCCCTAGGCCTATGTCCCTCTAGAAATGCGCAATGGGTAGCCTCAGGCCTCAAGCATCCATCCTGGCCCCTTGATCTCATCAATTGCATAGTTGTCTTGCCCTGGCATGCCTAAACTATACACTACGCAGTCTCAAGGCTTAGTCCTGGCCCCTGACCTCTTGAGTTGCACAACTGTGCAATCCTTGAGCCATTCTCTCAACTTAACACTCGATTCCAACTTAGTTAATGGTTTTCATGAAGCATGTTAGACTAGGATTTTATCAAAATGTTGTTGGATTTTCATGAGTGGATTTCAGCTGCATTTATTATATAATATTACGAGAGGATGATGATGGAGGAGATGAAGAAGGAGACCTTGATAGAATAAACCTTTGTATCCACAAGGACAATTTGAAAATTCAAGAAAATACATAGGGGAATCAGGTTGTGACAACAATTGGTGATCAAGATAATTTTGAAGACTCCCTACTTTCAATCCTTACGGAGGAGGAAGAAGAATAAAATGTTCCATCTTTCAAGAATAAGCAAAGATATTAGCAATAATAGTGGCTTGACATTGCCATATCATCATGCAATCCATGTCATCAATGTCATGTCATTCCTTATCAAGGTGTCATGCAAATATGTATATGACTCATAATTTTCCACATCATTTGTGGATTATGTAATTTCAATGTGTGAGAAATTAAATGTAAAGTGGAAGTCAAAGAGTCATCTATAGAATGTGAAAAGTCATGAATGAATCAAAAGGTTATAGAGAAGTCAAACAATCATGAGGGTAGTCCAAGAGTCACAAGGGAGGTGAATAGTCATCCTATTTTTTATATATACACCCTCATAGCTCATGCAAATGAATTTTCACCTTGGCTCCTTCTATCATGAATTAGAGAGGAAAATATTTCTTTTGGAGTTGCAAGTGGTTACTCTAACGCTCCATTATTGGAGTTAATGGTGTTCATTGTACTGATGCATCTTGGAACTTTTTCTTAATTTTGAAGCTCGTTGAGCTGACACACTTTCATGCGCATGTCATAGATATTGTAAGACTATTCTTTGAATGTTTTTTTCATATATCCTAAGGAAATTGAAACATTTATGTGGCTTTAGTACTTATATTGTTGAAGTCGTGTTGTATGTATTTTAACAATCATTTATGCTATGAGAACTATTTCTCTAGTTGTACAATGATTCATTCATACATATATGCTCATGTGTCTTTAGTAGAACAATACTATTTCTTTTCTTTTAAAGGCTCACTTATATCCCCCTTTCAGTAGAAGAACCTTCGTACAGTATCGTATAGTATGCAGCTGAAAAATCCACAAGGCATACTCGCTTGTTCATCTGAAAGTACATATGCACTACTCTCTTATGATGAGCATTGTATCCAAGGAAAATCGCTAAGAAAATATGACAGTCGAGCCTTATTTCCAGAAGGGCTCCTACGATGCCAAAATGGGCGAAGCCTAATTGGGAATTTTCATCAGGGAGACCCCCTTACATGTCAGCAGTATTCAACACCATCCACATTTTGGTGCTATAAGAGGGGAAG
Organism: Pinus albicaulis; assembly: GCA_034641835.2. Taxonomy (NCBI): domain Eukaryota; kingdom Viridiplantae; phylum Streptophyta; class Pinopsida; order Pinales; family Pinaceae; genus Pinus; species Pinus albicaulis. The sequence continues at coordinate 1,614,870,843 of CM076575.1, read as the reverse complement.
CCGCCTTTTTATGGCTAAAAACTCATCACATCCTAACAAATAGACTTATATGCAAGGTAGTAAAATTCCCATTTCCTCTCCCACTCATACTCCTAAGAACGAAGAAACTGTTTATTCTAGCTCAGGAAAATCCTTTGAGTTTACTTACGACCAACTTTGGACTATTCGAACCAACACTCGTCATTTTGCAAGGGCTCTTGGTTTTATCCCTGTTGATGTGATTATATCTCATGAGAATGTAAAGAAAGAAGTAAATCCTAGTGGTGTATTGGTTTTTTCGGTGGAATATTGGTTATTGCAACCCTCGGGAGTTAGTTGAACCTATAGAAAATCATGGAAAACTCCCACCCATTGATGAGAATCCAAATAGTGAAGGGGAATATTTTTAGTTTTTTGATGAGCAACACCCTGATTGCAAAAAAAAATCTGAAAATTGAAGGAGAAGCTTCTTTAGATTCAGAAGAAGAGGAGGAGGACAAAGACAAATACATGACTAATTCATATTTGGATTGGATAACACAAGGGCCACTTGCTCTTTTGGATAATCTTCACAAGATGTCGAAACATCCAGAAAAGTTGTTGTCAAATTTTTATGTAGAAAATAAGACCAAAGTTGAATACCATATGGATGATTTCTACATGCATTTATAGATTCTTGAGGTACACTTCGATGATGTTAATTTCATACTCTTTCGATACACTTTAGAAGGTAGAAAATATATATGGTGTCACAATATTCTAGCTAATTAAATCTGTAAATGGAGGGATTTTAAGAAGTTATTTCTTGAAATGTTCACTAACGATAAAACTCCTACCATGTTGTTGAAAGAACTTGGGAGTTTGAAAGTAGGGTAAAAATAAATAATTAAATATTTTAATCAGAGATTTATGATTTTGTTGAAATTTTTTCCCACCGATGTGAGACCTCATGATGATAACACTAAGGATTATTATACATCTTCCCTGCCAACTAACATTTCTGTTTTTATTAAAAGAGTTCTGAAGGAAAATTTGGCCTTAAAATTTGCAGAATCTCTTACTGTTGAAAAGTATTTGAAATTTTTTGGAGTCATAGTAGATTATGATGATCTCAAAGGCTTCAAGGAAGATGGTAAGAAAAACCAAGCCTCTTCTAGTAAAACTAAATACAAATACTCTTTCAATATGGAAAGGTTGACCAAGTCTTTGAAGATGCTCATGAATGGAGTATCTGAATTGAAGAGATGGTCAAGTGTGTTAATTTTCCATAAAGCTACATTGTTATTTGTTTTGATATTTACACTTCTCCAATAACATGTTAAGTTCACCCCAAATAACTATATTATTGTAAAGATATACATTATTAAAAATCAGTATATGCAACTATGTAGAAAGAACAACATCATCATCATTATCTAAGAAGAGGAACAAAAAGGAACAAGAGAAGCATGAACACATAGAGACACTAGGATTGGCCTTAGACTAAGGAAAAACACACTATGGGGAAAACCCTTACAAATTCTTCTTCTTAGATCGTAATAAAATGATTCAGAAACAAGAGTAAAATGATCCATATATCCATATCTTCATGATGCAGTAAGACAAATAGCACATATATAATGTGACCTTACACATATCTCTTTTGAAGGAACTTGATTATGAGAATTGAGATGCACTAACACTAGCTGAAGTATACCGATGAATATTGTTTATACTAAGTGAATACTGTAGATACATCTTACATAAGAAATAGATATATAATATCTAAATATATGTGGATCTACAACATCAAGAGCACAGATGTGATGGATCATCAAGTGATCTCAACTACCAAGTCCTAGATATAAATCTAGGTTTATGACAAAGACTAATCTGAAGTGACTGTGACTAAGCGACAGATGTGTGAAGGCACTGCACAAGAAACTGAATGTGATCCAACCCATATCTTCTCATATAATACCTTTAGTCATGACGTTGAATTTCTCAACCCATGATTGAAGCCTCCTTAGCCGCAACCTGGACACTCTATGCTTGTGACTGAGGTCCTGATCAGCCCAGAACCCTAGCCGCGACCTTAACTCCATCAACCCTCGGCTATAGAATCTTTGTCGCTACCTTAATGTGGCATGCCCACAGCTCTAGCCCAAAAATTGTAGTATTGTTCCCGTGGTTCAGGCTTAGAAGACCCAAATCTATGCGAGTCCCTCGTCTTTGATCTCAAACCTTGCACAAGCTTCTCCCAACAAACTTGTGCGGTCCAAGACAAAATGAACGAAACAAACCAATGGATGAAAATCGAAGATCACTTGATCAAGTGTAATAATGAGCTTGAGGTCACTTCTATTTATAGCTTTAATTTTTGACCACTTGGGGTTAAGGCTAAGTCCACATGTGGTTAGTCTGACACATTCCATTTCACTTTAATAAATAAATTGATACATAATTTAACTTTTTCCAAACCGATTGGGGTGATCTATAGGTCGATTTTGGTCTTCTCGAAAATATGAATCTAATGTAATTGTAATCATGACCATCCAAGCTATCCATAGTGGAATTTGACCGAAATTTAATAATTTTAAATCTCCCTCTCAACCAGGGAGAATTCCACTTGCTAATATTTTTTCATCGATCAATATGCCATTCTGTTATCTTCATGCATCATCACCTATATTCATTGATCATCTCTGTCATGTAGTCATCATGTTGTGATCCTTTCTCTTGATTGTACCTGCTTGTATGCTAAACATTGTCGGGTCTAGAAGAATAATTTATCACCGGAGGGGAGCTAAGGCTACCACCCTTCGTCTATCAAGATATCATTCAGAATCTCTACCATCGGGTTACTATCCAGACTATCATCATCAATCAACATCAGACATCATACCGTTAAAGAGCATGCCTCAACTTGTAACCACATTGAGGAGTGCATATCTACCCTGAATCTCATGGGGGAGATATATCTCTACAACCCCATATCTAGTAATAGGACATCCATCCACATAGGGGAGCCTCTCTCAACCGTAGTATCACATCAAGGAGCTCACTCTCAACCCAAAAACACATGGGGTTATCTCAACCCATCCTATTTCCTACTGATATTCCCATCGATGACCTTGAATAGTCACGTGGTATAACACCTACATCATAATCGACTTGGGTTTTACACCCCAAGTACATTCTCGACTTGTTGGCCAAATGAGGAGTGGTATTCCCAATAATCCCTACTTTTGGTTATGATGGCAACTGGGGTATACTATACAAAGAACAATCAAGGGAGCATCATTCTCCGACCCTATGAAGATAGGTGAGTATCATCTCAACCCTATGGGTAACGGATAGGGAATACTCCCTATTTTCGAGATTTCCCTCAACTCTAGGAGCCCTCTATCTCAATTCCACATCTTGGGAGCTCAGACAGGGAGGAAGAATTGGCTCAACATCCTCGATCAACGTTGGTCTCATCTGGTATCTGTTGATTCCTATTCATGCAAGACATCAAATCAAGTGTTATGTTAGAACATACATAATCATGTAAATCACAACAAGATACCAATCATAAAAATATACCATAATCATCCTCCCTCTCATGGAGGTGTTAATCACACATGGAAAACATAATCATCCTCCCTCTCATAGAGGTGACAATCAAAAGTATAAGCTTCTCTTGAACAGTTGCACTATCTCAATGAATGGAAAAATCATAGTCCCAACTATATATATATGGGATTCTCTATCATCATAGTGTATCCATGTCTTATCCAAATCATGCTCAGACATCTCTCTAAAGATCTTCTTCATCCTACCTCATAGTTAGCCTTGCTAGCAACATTCTACCCGACCTTGGTCATGCTATGGACCTCTCGTCCAAGATACCATCACAAATCTCATAGTAAGGTAACATACAACTATTATCATCAATAATAATACCAAACATCATCAGCTCATCCATGAATCTACATATCATGGGAGAAAAATATCAACCTTTAAAAGTAGAATTTTTCATGCATATATTTTAAAATATGTTTGGTGGAAATTATGAATGAAGTAGCTCAATCATTAATTTAATCATGTTCTATACACATCATATACAGATGGATGTTCAAAACGGAACAAAAATGCTCCAATCAACTAAAAGATTCCAATGATTTACATTATGCAAAGAAATTTCAACAGTATTGCAACATGGGATTTCTTTCCCGAATTACACAAATTGATTCATCATGCCATGATACATTATTGTGAGATTCAGAATTCATCTCCCTCTTACTCATATTATCAGAGGCTCATCACTTGTAAAGGGTAGACTATTAGTATGTAAAACCAAATCCACAATCAAAATGAAGGTGATACCTTGGAACTTATTATCCTGGCTTCATAGAAAAATCTGAATTGGGGAGCTTTCATCACGCAATGCTCTCGATAAGGATAATTTCTTACTAAGCCAACATACCTAGCCTTACACAAATTAATGTTGTGTCAACAAAATCATCTCATCAGAGTTTTTAAGTCAAACAAAAAATATTGTTAAAGACATTGATCTCACATTATCAATTATTTCAGCCAGGTGATAGGTAGAGCTCATATCAAGTCTTGACTTCATTCCCTATCAAGCCTTCACTTTTTTCATTTAACATGCCTTTTCCATCACTAGATGCAAGTGCATACAAATCAAGGTTAATTCATGCATGTTCATACTAAGTCACAACAACCATTGTGCTAGGAACAAGGAGGCAAATATAGAACCATACTATTGTATACTCACGTACGACACTTAAGGTCACTATGCCCACATAGCATTTTCATCTGGGAAAATCAACTATCACCAGATCAAATCATGTCAAATCTAAATTTGCGATCATGGTAAGATATATAATTATAAACGTATATCAACCATTAAGCATCATGTCAAAAGTTCCAAAGACAATTTATTAATATCAATCAACCAAAACATGTAGCACAATCCTCAAACATAATGACATATCCATATGAATGTCTTGGTCACCTGCAAACACAAGTTCGGTTCAAACATACAAACTTTTCCTATTGAAAGATCTTATTAATATCTATAATATATCTGTAGAATTGACATCTTCCAAGTGACCATATGATTTCATGTTGAGTTCCAAAAATTCCAGAAATCAATTTACAATGGAAAGACATGTCAAAGATCCCTTGTTTCAGAGTATAGACTGAATTCATTGTACATAACTTCAATTTTTTTTACATCACGCATAGTCACATCTATGAGCTTTCCTTTGCACGAGAGAGGCTCAGACCTATATTGTAGATCATAAATGTCAGATGCTCATGTATCATAGAAGGGCATGCAATTTTATTTTCATACATGTCATCAACTTGTATTTATTGTAGTCATGCAACAACAGATTTGTTAGATCATAAACACATATCTGTCATGATCATCAACATCATGTCATCAATCTTTCATCGTGTTCTTTTATTTGATAGTTACACTTATTCCATAACATGTTAAGTTCACCACAAATAATTTTATCATTGTACATATCTCCATTATTAACCATTAGTATGTGCAAATATGTAGAAATAACAACATCATTCTCATTATCTAAGTAGTGGAACCAAAAGGAACAAGAGAAGAGAAGAATGAATACAAAGAGACACCAATATTTCTCCAAGACCAGGGAAAAACCCATTATGGGGAAAACCCTTGCAAATTTTTCTTCTTATATCATCATCAAATACTTTAGCAACAAGAGTATAATGAATCATAGATCAATATCTTCATGATGTAGTAAAAAAAATAGAGCATGCATAATGTGGTCTTACACATATCTCTGTAGAAGGAACTTGATTATGAGAACTAAGATACACTAACACTGGCTGAAGCATAAACATGAATAGTGTTGATACTGATTGAAGACTGTAGATACATATTGTAGTGGAAATACATAGAGAATATATGAAGATATGTTGATCTACAACATCAAGAGAAGGGATATGATGGATCACCAAGTGATATCAACTACTAACTCCTATATCTGAATCCAGGATGTTGATAAAGAATGATCTGAAGCGACTATAACTGAGTAAAAGATGTGTGAAGGAACTGCACAAGCAAATGAATGTGATCTAACCCAGATCTTATCATAAAATCTCTTATCTATAGCCTTGACATGCTTAGCCCACGGCTGAAGCCTCTTTAGCAATGACCTGGACTCTCTGTGCCCATGGTTGAGGTCTTGATAAACCCAAAACCCTAACCGCGACCTTGACTCCATAAAATCATGATTATAATAGCTTATATGCTACCTTTTTTATTGGATAAAACACCCTGGGGCTTGGGTTGGAAACCTCAACAGAGAGAAGGGCATTCAACAACAAGAAGCATGCAAACAAGCAGTCCTAATGCTTAAACTATTAAATAGGATGAAATGATAATACCCGTAGGTCCTACGTTTGAAGGTGATCCTAAAGGATTCAAAACCTTTGCTTCTTCTAGTGCTTCAGAACCTGCAACTCATTCAAGAAAAGAATATATATTATCATTAGTCAAAAAATGTTCAATATATTAGTGTTAGATCATATAAGAATATAGGTATAAAATATGAAATCATTCATAGTAGGAACCTAACATGAGTTAAAGTATAAATATCAGAACTATCCAAAACATGACAGATCTTATTTATTGATGTTTGTAAGGAAATGTGGAGGAATACCACCTTATTCAACCACGGCACCAAGTGAAATTTTCCTCCGGATCCGTACAGCCCAAGCCTCAACAATACTCTTCCAAATGCATACACATATATGTCATATAAAGGGGATGATCATCTCTATGAGTAAATAAGGTTTTCCACAATTTGGGAGTGTAGGAGGCACAGGGATAAATCAGACTTGATCAAGGAATAATTGGCTATAATATCAATATCTTTTCTTTATCTCCCTTTTAGGCCTTCCCATGAGGTGTATTTATACCACCCCAAAAAAATTGTTCTAGTTGGGATACAGTTAGGCCACAAGCTCCATTAGGTAAGCTTCCAGTGTAACCTGTAAATCCCGCCCATAAAATAGGCATTTTTATATTTTTTTCATATTTTAAATTATATACACAGGTTGGGCATAGATGGACCTACGTGTGCACACACTTTTTAGAGGGCAGAGTCACGTATGGAATTTAAAATATTTTTTTTTAGATAAAGGACCAATTTTGAAGGGAAAAGGATACCTAAGGCCATAACTTAAAGCATCAAATATAAAAAGGTGGAAAATAATGCTATAACAGATGCCCCCAATATATGAAGTCAGAAGGGGTAAATGAGGGCCAAAATGTATTAAGTGTATAGGAAGAATCATGCGAGCAATTGAGTGGAGATCACCATATTCCAGCCTACCAAAAACCAATTAAAGAGATAAGAAAGCAAGCTCATGTTTGATGTGGGCATACCCATGCTCAAAGATAGTAAAACATGTATGCATATCAAGTATAAAGCGGATCCAATATGTATACAAGTACAACGGAAACTGAGAAATAAAGACTAGATCATCTGATCATAGCCTCAAAAGTGCATATCAAGGTCATGCTATAGTATCACATATACAAGAACTGATCAATGATGCCGAAGGATATATCTGATCACTAATGTCACATAATTGATCCTCAAAGTACCAAGTCATAAAAGTGGAATAATGGTAATGCACACAACACAGGTTCCAACATATAAGATGTTGTTGTGATGAACTGCAACATATAAGGTGGATGGTGTCACTGGAATAGAACTAAAGGAGTTGAAAAGTGAACCAAAACATGTTGATGCAACCCTGAGGTCTTTAACGATCACCATGGTAAATTTCTACACTATGGGAATAAATGAACCGAAGTTGACCACGTGAGAAATAATTTTATTACCCACCATTGATGTATATCATTAAAAAACGTGAGAGAAGTCACCGATAATGATGATGAGAATCAAGGTACCCCAGTACAATCTAACAAATGTGAATAAATGAGTTGAAGTCAAACACTTGATATAATATACCAATCAGGAGACAATGATGTATTCTCATTGTCGATAATGAAGGAATCAACCACTGATGATTACAAACCCTAAGGTATTGCAAAAGGACTCTAGACCTTATTCCTAGAGCAATGATTTAGAGTCGATGGGGAAATATTTGCTAGAAGGAATGCATTAAGGCATCCCATAACAATCCAATGTGAGTGTAACCCATAGGCCAATCATTTGGAAGGAATCGGATGAAGAAAGATGAAGTAACCAAATTGAAGCATGTTTCCGGCATACAAAATATGTCACTAGCGCACAACATAGACCCTCTAAACTAATCAATAATGAAAGCTGACACAAAGGTGAGGAATCCACCAATAGGGTCAAATGGAAACCAAGGTACTGCATGAATCTCAATGTGTGAGAATGTAAGCTATCGTCGAACAAAAGGGAAACCACTCAGTCAAAGACCCATGGTATTGATTGATGTTGAGCACAAGTTCACATATCAGTGATGGAAATAGGTCCAGGGTGCAGCACTAGGCCTACTCTCAGAGAAATTTTTCGAAGTCGATAAGAGAAAACCCGCCACCAAGAAGTCAATGGAGACCTTCTTAACTAGCACTAGCAAAGGAAAAAATAGCTGATGTGATAGAGCATAACTCTGACAAAATAGGTATGGCCGACTAAAAGTAATTCAAGAGACACTGCAGAAAGGTTGACTCAACTTTAATTCCCTTGAACAAAATCACGACTCAAATGTGACTATATGGAAACATATGATAACTTTGTACAAGTTTTTTATGCAGGAGGCATAAAAAAAACTCTCCATATAATTGGAAGAGATAATCAACCAGGGGAGTATTGACTCAATAATGAGGTTATGGCTTCTCCTAAGTCAAACTAAATCTCATCCCAATAGAGAAAAGACTTGCTTTTGAGTGATTTGTTCAAGGGAAACACAACTGAATCTTGATTCCATCAATTATGGAAGTAATTTCATGTTCCCACTCTTTTTGAAATATATAATTTTTTTTCTTCTTTTTCATATTAAAATCTTGAAAAGGAACAAAATAATTCCTATGGTACAGTGGAAAGAACGAGTGTCTGAATACAGATGCGCTAGTTCATAGGCCTGTAACATTCCTATGCTCAATGCAAGGTGGTGAAAATGGTTAATGAAACTGAAAGGAATGTTTCTTCTATGGTCATAAGTTGTCAAGTTGCAGAGGCTAAGTGATTACAGGGCTTATTTTGCAGAAACTCTTGGTCAAAAAGTGGATTGTACACATGATCCGTATTTATGCAAGAACACAACAAAATACACATATAACCATGAACATAGAGATGCAGTGGAAATAATTCTTCCTTTTATTAAAATCAAATTACTGAAATGTTCTTACAGACATAATGTAAATAAACAGCTAGGGAACTGGTAGGCTTATCTCTGAGAAGAGATGTGGCGGCTACAAACCTCTAAACTATGTTACAAAACAACCATAATAGAAATAAACGGCTAGGGTGCTGGTAGAATTATCTCTGAGAAGATATGTGGCAGCTATAGGCCTCTGAACAATGTTACAATGAGACGTAATGGAAATGAGTGGGCGAGGGCATTGGTAGCGTATCTCTGAGAAGAGATGTGACAGCTACAGGCCCCTCCACTGTGTTACAATGCAGACATAATGGAAATAAATGAGCTAGGGGACTGGAAGTGTATCTCTGAGAAGAGATGTGAAGGCTACAAGCCCCTAAAATCTGTGTTACAATGAGGCTCAAAGGCCTATTTATTTTTGAGAAACAATGGAAAACCCTAAACATCTGAAAACCTAACCCTAGGAGATGAAGCGCCAAAACTGCGGGTCCTGTTTGGGTAAATTGGTGTTTCAATTTCCTGGGGACATAACTATGGCATCCAATATCTATTTGACGCGCTCAATAGCTCGTTAGAAATATCTATCCGAGGACTACAACTTTTGGTGTGAGCAACATCAATCCATGGACCCATCTTGCTCCCTGTTTCCCCAAAAAAGGTTATTTAGGGCCTCAAAATGGCTTCGGAAGTTCAGGACTCGAAAAATTGCTAAAAATAGTAAGTTGTGTTGAAACTTAAAAATGGAAAGAACCGATGGCGGAGGTTAAAATGGAATAGGTTGGTTGTGACCAATACCAACTTGGATCATTAAGGCCCCAAAACAGGTCTGGGAGTGCAGGAGTCGAAAACATGCTAAAAATAGTAAGCTGTTTGAAGTGAAAAGCTGAAAGAATTGATGGTGTGGGTCCAAATGGAATAGGTGGGTGGCCACCGATATCCACCTGGATCATTCCTCCCTCCTTAGGAAGAAATGGTCCCCATTGCATTAAGTTCCTCCCTAAGAGGCGATTCTATTGAACTTGGTATTGGATTTGTCCAGGATGTCGTGGACCTGTTGGTGGACATGCTGGATGTAGATGTGCCGCCGGTGGGCAACCATTCAAGGATTTGGGAAAATTTTTCCATCATTGCATTCCTCTATTTCTCGAGGGCCTCATCAAGAAATATTTTGATAGGATCTCCTGCTCTTTCATCCTTCTTTCATTCTGCCATGGGGGGTCGTCGGGGTTTGCGAGGTTGGTCTTGCAAGGGTGCAACCAGATCGAGCCCGAACTCCTTATCCCCTGACTGTGTTGGGGACATGCAAAAAAAAAATAGAGAAAGAGCAGACTGATCTGATACCACTAATATAGATTTATGAAAGAATACAATAGAATACACATATAACCATGAACACATAGATGCAACAGAAATAATTTTTCGTTTTATTAAAATCAAATTACTGAAATTTTCTTACATACATAATGTAAATAAATAGCTAGGGCGTTGGTAGGCTTATCTCTGAGAAGATATGTGGCAGCTACAAGCCTATAAACTGTGTTACAATGAGACGTAATGGAAATGAGCGAGCGAAATAACTGGTAGCATATCTATGAGAAGAGATGTGATGGCTACAGGCCCCTCCACTGTGTTACAATGTAGACATAATGGAAATAAACGAGCTAGGGCACTGGAAGCGTATCTCTGAGAAGAGATGTGACGACTACAAGCTCCTCAAACTCTATGTTACAATGAGGCTCGAAGGCCTATTTATTGTTGAGAAACAATGGAAAACTATAATCATCCGAAAACCTAACCCTAGGAGATGAAGCGCCAAAACTACGGGTCTAGTTTGGGTAAATTGATGTTTCACCTTCCTAGGGACATAACTTTGGCATCCGATATCATTTTTACAAGCTCAATAGCTCGTTAGAAATATCTGTCCGAGGAATACAAATTTTTGTGTGAGAATAATTGGTCCATAGACCCTTTTTTCTCACGCTTTCCCCAAAAAACTTTGTTTAGGGCCTCAAAATGACTTCAGAAGATCAGGACTCGAAAAACTGCTAAAAATAGTAAGTTGTGCTAAAACTTAAAAATTGAAAGAACAGATGGTGCAGGTTCAAATGGAATAGGTGGGTGGACCCCAACATCCACCTAGATCATTAAGGCCCCGAAATGGCTCCGAGAGTGTAGGACCCGAAAACCTGCTAAAAAAAGTAAGTTGTTGGAAGTGAAAAGCTGAAAGAATTGATGGTGCGGGTCCAAATGGAATAGGTGGGTGGCCACCGATATACACCTGGATCATTCCTCCCTCCTTCGGAAGAAATGTTCCCCATTGTGTTAAGTTCCGCCCTAAGAAGTGATTTTGCTGAACTTGGTATTGGATTTGTCCAGGATGTCGCGGACCTGTTAGCGGATGTGCTAGATGTAGATGTGCGGCCAGTGAGCAACCATTGAAGGATCTGGGCAAACGTATACATCATTGTGTTCCTTTGTTTCTCAAGGGCAGGATCTCCTACTCCCTTGTCTTTCTTTCATTCCGTGATGGGGGGTCGTTGGGGTTTGTGAGCCTGGTCTTGCAAGGGTGAAACCAGATCGAGCCTGAAATCCTTATACCTTGACTGAATTGGGGACATGCAAAGAAAAATAGAGAAATAGCAGACCGCTCTAATACCACTTATCCGGATTTATGCAAGAATGCAACAGAATACACATATAACCATGAACACAGAGATGCAGCAGAAATAATTTTTCCTTTTATTAAAATCAAATTACTGAAATTTGCTTACAAACATAATATAAATAAATAGCTAGGGCGCTGGTAGGCTTATCTCTGAGAAGAGATGTGGCGGCTACATGCCTCCAAACTTTGTTACAAAACAACCATAATATAAATAAACAGCTAGGGCATTGGTGGCATATCTTTGAGAAGAGATGTGGTAGCTACAAGCCTCTGAACTATTTTACATTGAGATGTAATGGAAACGAGTGGGCGAGGGCACTGGTAGCATATATTTGAGAAGAGATGTGATGGGTACAGGCCCCTCCATTGTGTTACAATGTAGACATAATGGAAATAAACGATCTAGGGCACTAGAAGCATATCTCTGATAAGAGATGTGACAACTACAAGCAGCTCGTTCGGGGAATTTTGAGGTCTAAAATGGGCTTGCTAAGGAAATTATAAAATAATAGTGGAAATAATAAAATAAGATTTGATGACATCATCAAATTTTAGAGGGAGAAAAGAGAAAACGACTTTTTCAACTCGTATTTTCAACTTATATCCCAAATTTTTTACTCAAATTTCGAGTGAGAGTACTCGTTGGATGCAAAATTTAATTCCTCATCCAAGGAGTACCCATGTTGCATATTTCGATGGAACCTCCTACACGAAAAATGAGAAATACATGAAAAACATGATTGCAATCATGCTTTTTCATTTATTTCTCATTTCTTTCATAGCAGGGTCCATCGAAATTATGCAACATGGGTACTCCTTGGATGAGGAATTAAATTTTTCATCCAATGAGTATTCCCTCTCGAAATTTGAGTAAAAAATTTGGAAGATAAGTTGAAAATACGAATTGAAAAAGTAGTTTTATTATTTATTATTTATTATTTTTTTTACCCTTTTACTTAAAAAATGGTGAATCATCCCCCATGGTTGACATCATCATCTTATTATAAATTTTATTTTAGTTGTACATTTTTCTTAGGAGGCCCATTTTAGACCTCAAAATTCCCCTAATGGAACTCTGTGTTACAATGAGGCTCGAAGGCCTATTTATTGTTGAGAAACAATGGAAAACCCTAAACATCCGAAAACCTAACCCTACGAGATGAAGCGCCAAAACTGCGGGTCTTGTTTGGGTAAATTGGTGTTTCAACTTCCTGGGGATGTAACTTAGGCAACCGATATCCGTTTGACACACTCAATATCTCGTTAGAAAGATCTATTTGAGGAATACAACTTTTGGTGTGAGCAACATCGGTCCATGGATCCATGTTGCTCTCGGTTTCCCCAAAAAACGTCGTTTAGTGCCTGAAAATGGCTACAGAAGTTCAGGACCCGAAAAACTCCTAAAAATAACAAGTTGTGCGGAAACTTAAAAATGGAAAGAATAGATGGAGGGGGTTCAAATGGAATAGGTGGGTGGCCACCAATATCCACATGTATCATTAAGGCCCCAAAACGGCTTCGGGAGTGTAGGAACCAAAAACATGCTAAAAATAGTAAGCTACTGGAAGTGAAAACTTGAAAGAATTGATTGTGCGGGTCCAAATGGAATAGGTGGGCGGCCACCGATATCCACCTGGATCATTCCTCCCTTCTTAGGAAGCAATAGTCCTCATTGTGTTAAGTTCCTCCCTGAGAGGCGATTTTGCTAAACTTGGAATTGGATTTATCAAAGATGTCGAAGACCTGTTGGCAGATGTGCTGGATGTAGATGTGCCGCCTATGAGAAGCTGTTGAAGGATCTAGGAAAAGTTATCCATAATTTCATTCCTCTATTTCTCGAGAGCCTTCTTGAGCAAGATTTTGATAGGATATCCCACTCCCTCGTCTTTCTTTCCTTCTGCCTTGGGGGGTCGTCAGGGCTTGTGAGGATGGTCTTGCAAGGGTGCAACCAGATCGAGCCCGAACTCCTTATATGCTGGCTGCATTGGGGACATGCAAAGAAAAACAGAGAAAGAGAAGATCGCTCTAATACCACTGATTCAAATTTATTGAAGGATGCAACAGAATACACATTTAACCATGAACACAAAGATGCAACAGAAACAATTCTTACTTTGATTAAAATCAAATTACTGAAATGTGCTTACAGACATAATTTAAATAAACAGCTAGGGTGTTGGTAGGCTTAGATATGAGAATATATGTGGTGGCTACAAGCCTCTGAACTGTGTTACAAAACAACCATAATAGAAATAAATGGCTAGGGTGGTGGTAGGCTTATCTATGAGAAGAGATGTGGTGGCTACATGCCTCTAAACTATGTTACAATGAGACATAATGGAAATGAGCGGGCAAGGGCACTGGTAGCATATCTCTGAGAAGAGATGTGACGGCTACAGGCCCCTCCACTGTGTTACAATGCAGACATAATGGAAATAAACGAGCTAGGGCACTGGAAGCGTATCTCTGAGAAGAGATGTGACGGCTACAAGGCCTAGAACTCTATGTTACAATGAGGCTCGAAGGCCTATTTATTGTTGAGAAACAATGGAAAACCCTAAACATCTGAAAACCTAACCCTAGGAGATGAAGCGCCAAAATTGTGGGTCCCGTTTGGGTAAATTAGTGTTTCAACTTCCTAGGGACATAACTTTGGCATCCGATATCCGTTTGACACGCTCAATAGCTCATTAGAAAGATCTATTTGAGTAATAAAACTTTTTATGTGAGAAACATTGGTCATGGACCCATTTTTCTTCCAGTTTCCAAAAAAAACATCGTTTAGGGCCTCAAAACAGCTTCGAAAGTTCAGGACTCGAAAAAATGCTAAAAATAGTAAGTTGTGCTAAAAATTTAAAATGGAAAGAACATATGGTGGGGGTTCAAATGCAATAAGTGGGTGGCCACCATTTCCACCTAGATCATTAAGGCCCCAAAACGGCTCCAGGAGTGCAGGACCCGAAAACCCGCTAAAAATAGTAAGCTGCTGGAAGTGAAAAGCTGAAAGAATTGATGGTGCTTGTCCAAATGGAATAGGTGGGTGGAAACCGATATCCACCTGGATCATTCCTCCCTCCTTAGGAAGTAATGGTCCCCATTGTGTTAAGTTCCTCCCTGAGAGGCGATTCTACTGAACTTGGTATTGGATTTGTCAATGATGTCGTGGACCTATTGGTGGACATGCTAGATGTAGATGTGCCACAAGTGGGCAGCTGTCTTGAGGGCCTTCTCGAGCAAGATTTTGATAGGATATCTTGCTCCCTCGTCTTTCTTTCCTTCTTCCATGGTGGGTCGTCGGGGTTTGCGAGGCTGGTCTTGTAAGGGTGCAACTAGATTGAGCCAGAACTCCTTATACCCTAAATGTGTTGGGGAAATTCAAAGAAAAACAGAGAAAGAGTAGATCGCTCTGATACTACTGATCCATATTTATGCAAGAATGCAAAAGAATACACATATAAACATGAACACAGAGATGTAGCGGAAATAATTCCTTTTATTACAATCAAATTACTGAAATGTGCTTAAAGACATAATGTAAATAAACAGCTAGGGTGCTGGTAGAATTATCTCTGAGAAGAGATGAGGTGGCTACAGGCCTCTGAACTATGTTACAATGAGACATAATCGAAATGAGCAGGTGAGGGCACTGGTAGCATATCTCAGAGAAGAGATGTGATGGCTACAGTCCCCTCCACTGTGTTACAATATAGACTTAATGGAAATAAATGAGCTAGGGAACCGGAAGTGTATCTTTGAGAAAAGACGTGACTGCTACAAGCCATGGAACTCTGTGTTACAATGAGGATCAAAGGCCTAGTTATTTTTGAGAAAAATGGAAAACCCTAAAAATCCAAAAACCTAACCCTAGGTAGATGAAGCGTCAAAACTACGGGTCCCGTTTGGGTAAATTCGTGTTTCAACTTCCTGGGGATGTAAATTTGGCATCCGATATTTGTTTGATGTGCTCAATAGCTCGTTCGAAAGATCTATTCGATGACTACAACTTTCAGTGTGAGCAAGATCAGTGCATTGACCCATGTTGCTCCCAGTTTCCCCAAAAAACGTCGTTTAGGGCCTCAAAATGGCTTCAGAAGTTCAAGACCTGAAAAAATGCTAAAAATAGTAAGTTGTGATGAAACTTAAAAATGGAAAGAACAAATGGTAGGGGTTCAAATGGAATAGGTGGGTCGCCACCAATATCCACCTGGATCATTAAGGGCCCAAAATGGCTCTGGGAGTGGAGGACTCGCAAACCTGCTAAAAATAGTAAGTAGCTAGAAGTGAAAAGATGAAAGAATTTATGGTGCGGGTCTAAATGGAATAGGTGGGTGGCCACCAATATCTGCCTAGATCATTCCTCCCTTAGGAAGAAATGGTCCCCATTGAGTTAAGTTCCTGCATAAGAGGTGATTCTGCTGAATGTGGTATTAGATTTGTCCAAGGTGTCGCGGACCTGTTGGTGGATGTGCTGGATGTAGATGTGTCGCTGGTGGGCAACCATTGAAGGATATGGGAAAATTTATACATCATTGCATTCCTCTATTTCTCGCGGGCCTCCTCGAGCAAGATTTTGATAGGATCTCCTACTCCCTCGTCTTTCTTTCCTTCCGCCAATGGGGGTCATCGGGGTTTGTAGGGCTGGTCTTGCAAGGGTTCAACCAGATGGAGCCTGAACTCCTTATACCCTAACTGTGTTGGGGACATTCAAAGAAAAAGAGAGGAAGAGAAGACTGCTATGATACCATTGATCTGGATTTATGCAAGAACGTAAAAGAATACACATATAACCATGAACGCAAATATGCAGAGGAAATAATTCTTCCTTTTATTAAAATCAAATTACTAAAATGTGCTTACAGACATAATATAAATACACAGTTACGTCGTTGGTAGGCTTATCTCTAAGAAGAGATGTGGTGGCTATAGGCCTCCCAATTGTGTTATAAAATAGCCATAATAGAAATAAACAACTAGGGCACTAGTAGGCTTATCTCTGAGATGTGGCAGCCACAAGCCTTTGAACTGTGTTACAATGAGACATAATTGAAATGAGCAGGCGAGGGAACTGGTAGCGTATCTCTGAGAAGAGATGTGATGGATACAGGCCCCTCCCCTGTGTTCCAATGCACACATAATGGAAATAAATGAGTTAGGGCACCTGAAGCGTATCTCTAAGAAGAGATGTGACGGCTACAAGCCCCAAAACTTTGTGTTACAATGAGGCTTGAAGGCTTATTTATTCTTGAGAAACAATGGAAAACCCAAACATTTGAAAACCTAACCCTAGGAAACGAAGTGCCAAAACTGCAGGTCCTGTTTGGGTAAATTGGTGTTTCAACTTCCTAGGGACGTAACTTTGGCATTCGATATTCGTTTGACGTGCTAAATAGCTCATTAGAAAGATATATCCGAGGATTGAAACTTTTGGTGTGAGCAACATAGGTCAATGAACCCATGTTTCCCCCAGTTTCCCCAAAAATATTTGTTTAGGGCTTCAAAACGACTTCGAAAATTTACGACTCGAAAAACTGCTAAAAATAGTAAGTTGTGTTGAAACTTGAAAATGAAAAGAACAAATGGTGGGGGTTCAAATGGAATAGGTGGGTGGCCACCAATATCCACCTGGATCATTAAGGCCCCAAAATGGCTCCGGGAGTGTAGGACCTGAAAACCTGCTAAAAATAGTAAGCTGCTAGAAGTGAAAAGCTGAAAGAATTGATGGTGTGGGTCCAAATGGAAAAGGTGGGTGGCCACCGATATCCACCTGGATCATTCCTCTCTCCTTAGGAATCAATGGTACCTTTTGCATTAAGTTCCTCCCTGAGAGGCAATTCTACTGAACTTGGTATTGGATTTGTCCACGATGTCATGGACCTGTTGGCAGACGTGCTGGATGTAGATGTGCCGCCAGTGGGCAGCTGCTGAAGGATCTGGGCAAAGTTATCCATCATTGTATTCCTCTATTTCTCGAGGGCCTTCTCGAGCAAAATTTTGATAGGATGTCCTACTCCCTCGTATTTCTTTCCTTTTGCCATCGGGGGTTGTTGGGATTTGCGAGGATGGTCTTGCAAGGGTGCAACCAGATCGAGCCCAAAATTGTTATACCTTGATTGCGTTGGGGACATGCAAAGAAAAATAGAGAAAGAGAAGACTGCTTTGATACTATTGATCCAGATTTATGCAAAAACACAACAGAATACACATATAATCATGAACACAGAGATGGAGGGGAAATATTTCTTCATTTTATTAAAATCAAATTATTGAAATGTGTTGACAAACATAATGTAAATAAACAACTAGGGCACTGGTAGGCTTATCTCTGACAAAAGATGTGGCAGCTACTGGCCTCCCAACTGTGTTAAAAAATAGCCATAATAGAAATAAACAGCTAGGGCACTGGTAGGCTTATCTCCGAGAATAGATGTGGTGGCTACAAGCCTCTAAATTGTATTACAATAAGTTGTAATGGAAATGAGTGGGCGAGGACACTGGTAGTGTGTCTTTGAGAAGAGATGTGATGGCTACAGACCTCTCCACTGTGTTACAATGCAGAAATAATGGAAATAAACAAGTTAGGGCACTGGAAGCATATCTCTAAGAAGAGATGTGACGGATACAAGCCCCTCATTAGGAGAATTTTGAGGTCTAAAATGGTCCTCCTAAGGAAATTATAAAATAATAAAATAATATTTGATGAAATCATCAAATTTTAGAGGAAAAAAAGAGAAAACTACTTTTTCAACTTGTATTTTCAACTTATCTCCCAAAGTTTTTACTCAAATTTCAAGTAGGAGTACTCATTGGATGCAAAATTTAATTCCTCATCAAAGGAGTACCCATGTTTCATACTTTCGATGGACCTTGCTACACGAAAAATGAGAAATTCATGAAAAACCTGATTGCGATTACGTTTTTTCATGTATTTCTCATTTTTATGTAGCACGGTCCATTGAAATTATGCAACATGGGTACTCCTTGGATGAAGAATTAAATTTTTCATCCAATGAGTACTCCCGCTCGAAATTTGAGTAAAAAATTTGGGAGATAAGTTGAAAATACGACTTGAAAAAGTAGTTTTATTATTTTATTATTTTTAAATTTTTTTACCCTTTTACTTAAAAAATGGTGAATCATCCCCCATGGTTGACATCATCATCTTTAATCCAATTGGTTATTACGAAGTTTATTTTAGTTGTACATTTTTCTTAGGAGGCCCATTTTAGACCTAAAAATTCCCCTAATGGAACTTTGTGTTACAATTAGGCTCAAAGGCCTATTTATTGTTGAGAAACAATGGAAAAACCTAAACATACGAAAACCTAAACCTAGGAGATGAAGCGCCAAAACTGTGGGTCCCGTTTTAGTAAATTGGTGTTTCAACTTCCTGGGGATGTAACTTTGGCATCCGATATTCATTTGACGCACTCAATAGATCGTTAGAAATATCTATCCGAGGAATACAAATTTTGGTGTGAGCAACATCAGTCCATGGACCCATGTCTCCCTTGGTTTCCCCAAAAAAAATTGTTTAGGGCCTCAAAACGACTTCGAAAGTTTACGACCCAAAAAACTGCTAAAAATACTAAGTTGTGCTGAAACTTGAAAATGGAAAGAACATACGGTGAGGGTTCAAATTGAATAGGTGTGTGGCCACCAATATCCACCTGGATCATTAAGGCCCCAAAACGGCTCCGGGAGTGTAAGACCTGAAAACATGCTAAAACTAGTAAGCTGTTGGAAGTGAAAGCTGAAAGAATTGATGGTGCAGGTCCAAATGGAATAGGTGGGTGGCCACCGATATCCACCTGGATCATTCCTCTCTCCTTGGGAAGCAATGGTCCCCTTTGCGTTAAGTTCCTCCCTGAGAGGCATTCTACTAAAATTGGTATTGGATTTGTCCACGATGTTGCGGACCTGTTGATGGATGTGCTGGATGTAGATGTGCCGCCAATGGTTAACCGTTGAAGGATTTGGGAAAAGTTATCCATCATTGCGTTCCTATGTTTCTTGAGGGCCTCCTCGAGCAATATTTTGATAGGATGTCCTACTCCCTCATCTTTATTTCCTTCTGCAATGGGGGGTCGTCAAGATTTGCGAGACTGGTATCGCAAGGGTGCAACCATATCGAGCCCAAAATCCTTATACCCTGACTGCATTAGGGACATGCAAAGAAAAATAGAGAAAGATCAGACCGCTCTGATACTACTGATCTGTATTTATGCAAGAACACAACATACTACACATATAACCATGAACACAGAGATGCAGCGAAAATAATTCTTCCTTTTATTAAAATCAAATTACTGAAATGTGTTGACAAACATAATGTAAATAAATAGCAAGGGCACTAGTAGGCTTATCTCTGACAAAAGATGTGGTGGCTATAGGCTTGCGAACTATGTAACAAAACAAACATAATAGAAATAAACAGCTAGGGCATTGGTAGGCTTATCTCTAAGAAGAGATGTGCTAGATACAGGCCTCTGAACTGTGTTATAATGAGACGTAATGGAAATGAGTGGGAAAGGGCACTAGTAGCGTGTCTTTGAGAAGACATGTGATGGCTACAGGCCCCTCCACTGTGTTACAATGCAGACATAATGGAAATAAATGAGCTAGGGCACTGGAAGCGTATCTCTAAGAAGAGATGTGATGGCTACAAGCCCCTCATTAGGAGAATTTTGTGTTCTAAAATGGGCCTCCTAAGGGAATTATAAAATAATAGTGGAAATAATAAAATAAGATTTGATGAAATCATCAAATTTTAGAGGGAAAAAAGAGAAAAATAATTTTTCAACTTGTATTTTCAACTTATCTCCCAAAATTTTTACTCAAATTTTGAGTAGGAGTACTTGTTGGATGCAAAATTTAATTCCTCATCAAAGGAGTACCCATGTTGCATACTTTCAATGGACCTTGCCACACGAAAAATGAGAAATTCATGAAAAACGTGATTGCAATTACATTTTTTCATGTATTTCTCATTTTTTGCATAGCACGGTCCATCGAAAGTATGCAACATGGGTACTCCTTGGATGAGGAATTAAATATTTCATCCCACGAGTACTCCCGCTCAAAATTTGAGTAAAAAATTTGGGAGATAAGTTGAAAATACGACTTGAAAAACAGTTTTATTATTTTATTATTTTTTAATTTTTTTACCCTTTTACTTAAAAAATGGTGAATCATCCCCCATGGTTGACATCATCATATTTAATCCTATTGGTTATTATAAAGTTTATTTCGGTTGTACATTTTTCTTAGGAGGCCCATTTTAGACCTCAAATTTCCCCTAATGGAACTCTATTTTACAATGAGGCTCAAAGGCCTATTTATTGTTGAGAAAAAATGGAAAACCCTCAACATTCGAAAACCTAAGCCTAGGAGATGAAGAGCCAAAATTGTGGGTCCCGTTTGGGTAAATTGGTGTTTCAACTTCCTGGGAACGTAACTTTGGCATCCGATATTTGTTGGATGCGCTCAATAACTCATTAGAAATATCTTTCTGAGGACTACAACTTTTGGTGTGAGCATCATTGGTCGATGGCCCCATGTTGCTCTCGGTTTCCCAAAAAAACATCGTTTAGTGCCTCAAAACGGCTTCGGAAGTTCAACACCCGAAAAACTGTTAAAAATAGTAAGTTGTGCTGAAAATTAAAAATGAAAAGAACAGATGGCGGGGGTTAAAATAGAATAGGTGGGTGGCCACCAATATCCACCTGGATCATTAAGACCCAAAAACGGCTCCGGGAGTGCAGGACCCGAAAACCTACTAAAAATAGTAACCTACTGGAAGTGAAAAGCTGAAAGAATTAATGGTGCGGGTCCAAATGGAATAGGTAGGTGGCCACCAATATCCACTTGGATCATTCCTCCCTCGTTAGGAAGAAATGGTCCCCATTGCATTAAGTTCCTCCCTGAGAAGCGATTTTGTTGAACTTGGTCGTGGACCTGTTGGCGGACATGATAGATGTAGATGTGCTGCCGGTGGGCGGTTATTGAAGGATCTGGGCAAAGTTATTCATCATTGTGTTCCTCTCTTTCTCGAGGGACTCCTCGAGAAATATTTTGATGGGATCTCTTGCTCCCTCGTCTTTCTTTCCTTTCACCATGGGTGTTCGTCGGGGTTTGCGAGGCTGTTCTTGCAAGGGTGCAACGAGATCGAGCCTAAACTCCTTATACCTTGATTACATTGGGGACATGCAAAGAAAAACAGATAAAGAGAAGACTGCTCCGATACCATTGATCTGGATTTATGCAAGTACGCAACAGAATACACATATAACCATGAACACAGAGACGCAACGAAAATAATTCTTCCTTTTATTAAAATCAAATTAATGAAATGTGCTTATAGACATACTATAAATAAATAGCTAGGGTGCTGGTAGGCTTATCTCTGAGAAGAGATGTGGTGGCTACAGGCCTTCTAACTGTTGGAAATATTGAGGGGGGGGGGGGGTGAATTAGTATTCCTTTCAATTAGAGCATTAGTTAATCTTCAATTATTATCAGTGTTTGTACAATGATAGCAGAAAACGAGAGGAACACAAATGCACACAGTTTTAAGGTGGAAACCCACTCCAGAACAAAAACCACCTAATGCTTCTCTAATAATTCTTTAATATTCAATTCCAATTGAAAATAAAGCTCCAACTTCCTAGAATCTAGAAAATCATTCTTCTCCAGCTCCCACTGGATGGATGCTCCAATGCCCAATATTCTTCAGTAGTCAACTGAATGGATGCCCCAACACCCAATGAGCTACAAGTCACCCTAGCACCACCCTACCACCCTATAGAAGAATAAAATAATAATGGACTCCCGTACTAGGGAAAATGGTCCACTTTACAATGATATAGAATGATGTAGAAGAAGAAGATATACTAGACCATAACCCCAACTTTGACACAACCACCTAATGATGATACTAGACCTCCCAACACTAACTCTTCAACCCTTGGCAGATAGACACTAGTACAATTTGTACAATAATGTATTTACAATGACTAAGTACAATGATACCTTTACAATGATTGTATGCAGTGTTGCCCACTTGAAGACTTCATATGATGAACTTCTTTCTGCTATTATGCACCTTGATTTCTTCTCTTTCCATGCTACCCTCTATTGCACCTTGCTTTGCTTTGCTGCCGTAGAAATTCTGGTCCTTTGCAACTCTTGACAACACATGATCTAGGTTTTTCTTGCATTCTAGGGGCTTGATATTGAATCTGGTGTATATCTGTTATTTCAGATCCTCAATATCTGATTTTTGTTCTTGTAGTATTCCTCTGAGTCATCTTTCCAATGCCATAGGTCTGACCCAATTTGGATTCTTCAAGAGAGAGTTATACCCAATCTCTCACAAAGCCCTAATTATGGACTGTTTCAGCAAAGCGCACTTGTATGGCATGTCATGTGTCACTGTTTCTTCATTTGGCTCTGAAATTGATAGAGAAAAAATCAAAGACTGTGCACTATTTGCCACTTTTTACGGAATTCCAATCTGATACTCAGAGAGAGAGTTATGATGAATTTACCAACGTCACTTCTTTGAGATGAATTTTAGGAGCCTGCAAAAACCCTGACTTCCACAGATCATATCTTCAAAAATATTGTGCGCCTTGATCTGAAATTTTTACAGCCGCTTCCTCAGGATTTCAGCTTCGCCTCATAAAAATTTCAGCTTTTGAACCTTCGTAGAAAAAAATTTAGAGCGCAAATTCCATGATGACCTGTTTCATATGGCGAAATCCCTTGCATAAGGAGGAAATGAGGATCACAATTTATATAAATGCTTTGGTTGAGAGGGGCTTCAAGAAGTGAACATGGGAGGGATTTTAGGAGCTTAAAAAATATTAATTTTGACTTTTCAATGACCCATGCCCCAACCCCATGGGGCTTTAGTCCACTAACTGGGGGTACAAACTTGAAACATGAATATCTCTCAAACTGTGAAGAATTACATGGCGTGCCATATATCAACGGTAACATCTCGACAAGTAGAAACCAAAAAAATCTTTATTGACCGAGAGTATATTAATTTGGTACATCAAAATTCTCATGAAATATTGGGTTAGCCCTTGGTGCTGCTTGGGTTGACATCAATGACAACTGCTGATCAACACAAACTGTGTTACAAAACAACCATAATAGAAATAAACAACTAGGGTCCATCGAAAGTATGCAACATGGGTACTCCTTGGATGAGGAATTAAATTTTGCATCCAACGAGTACTCTCGCTCGAAATTTGAGCAAACACTTTAGGAGATAAGTTGAAAATACGACTTGAAAAAGTATTTTTATTATTTTATTATTTTATTATTTTTTTTACCGTTTTACTTAAAAACTGGTGAATCATCCCCCATGGTTGACATCATCATCTTTAATCGTATTGGTTATTATAAAGTTTATTTTGATTATATATTTTTCTTAGGAGGCCCATGTTAGACCTCAAAATTCCCCTAATGGAACTCTATGTTACAATGAGGCTCAAAGGCCTATTTATTGTTGAGAAACAATGGAAAAAACTAAACATCCGAAAACCTAACCCTAGGAGATGAAGCGGCAAAACTACAGGTCCCGTTTGGGTAAATTAGTGTTTCAACTTCCTGGGGACGTAACTTTGGCATCCGATATCCATTTGACGCACTCAATAGCTCATTAGAAATATCTATCTGAGGAATACAACTTTTGGTGTGAGTAACATCGGTTCATGCACCCATGTTTCTCCCGGTTTCCCCAAAAAACATCGTTTAGGGCCTCAAAATGGCTTCAGAAATTCAGCACCCAAAAAACTGCTAATAATAGTAAGTTGTGATGACTCTTAAAAATGGAAAGAATAGATGGCAAGGGTTCAAATGGAATAGGTGGGTGGCCACCAATATCCACCTAGATCATTAAGGCCCCAAAACGACTCTGGGAGTGTAGGGCTCGGAAACTTGCTAAAAATAGTAAGCTGCTGGAAGTGAAAAGCTTAAAGAATTGATGGTGCGGGTCCAACTGGAATAGGTGGGTGGCCACTGATATCCACCTGGATCAACATGAGTCCAAGTGAAGCCAAATTAAGGCCAAAGGGTACAAATATTCAACATGCACTACCGCAGTAAAAATCAACATGTGGGAGCTTATAGGGTATAAATCTAGAAATATAGCAAAGAAGAAGGAGAATGAAGCTTCATCGAAAAATCCATGGCAAGACTAAAGAGGACTCCC
The DNA here is from genome assembly GCA_034641835.2 of Pinus albicaulis. NCBI lineage: Eukaryota > Viridiplantae > Streptophyta > Pinopsida > Pinales > Pinaceae > Pinus > Pinus albicaulis. The sequence goes on along the minus strand of CM076575.1, from coordinate 1,614,845,620 downwards.
GAGCCTACTCAATCTTTGCAGCATGGGAAACATATGCTAGCAAGGATCTAACTACGGAGCCCATGTAAAGGATGGCTCTACCATCATGTCATGATTTTATAAGTTGGCGAGTGAAAATGGTTTTAAGAATCATAACATAATGGGGTTGAACCTATGGAAAGATATCGCAGTATGGAGTTTAGAATGCATAATGCTACAAAAAAATTGATATTCACTAACGTATATGCCAGTAACGAAAATTATTCTTGCCATGGATTTCAGAGCAGATCCAGATCTCATACTTCCACCCAATTGTGCATGGGGCGCCATCAGTAAAATTGTCTTTAATATTTTAATTTTATTTGATTTTTTTTTTTATTTCAATGATATGAATTTAAATTATTTTTGATGAGCCAAAAATTCTTACAAAATTGTTTGATCATGACACAAATGTGGGCCCAGTAAGAACTGAGGATTTTCCTAGGCATAGGCATCACTGCAGAAGAGATGCGAAATATGCTCCTGATGAGACTGAAATATTTCTTCATACTTCTTAGATGAACTTTGAGAGTTCAACTCACCAAGTGCCTATAGAAATAGTGGAGGATCTACCAGAGGCTATAAAAAGACGTGTGGTAGGAGTACCACGAGAATGGGTGCAACTTTTTCGACGGGTGACAACTGTAATTGTCTTTTTGCGAGATGCAAATCCAGGGTAGGGCCCTCAGGCATAGATTAGATATGACTTGATATTTTTGATAGACATGATTGGGCTTAAGCCCTAATTTTGTAGGACATTTTTTTCTCGATTTTGTATAATATTTTGAACATATGACTTCTATATATATACAGACAATTTCATGATGTGACTTCCATATATAGAAATGATGTTGGATTATTTTTTATTTTTAATGCGATGAATGATTTATATGCCAATATAATTATTAATTATATATGGAATCAACAAATGAGTTCACTGATTATGGAATATGAATAAATGTGATAAAATTAAGTGATCTCTATAATAAACGCACTCTAAAAAATTGGGGATATAAATAAGGATCTCTAACATGATAGATGTTATTTAACTGAGACACCACCGGTTTTCAATCCAAGTATTCTACTAACGAATCAAAAACAAGAGATATTGCTTCAGATAGTAGATTAACAATAGCAGTATATTCGAAAACATTATTTGAAGCAAGATCGATACATATTCCTCTTGAAACCAACAACTAACCAGATGGATAGTAAATTACCCAAGCTGCAGAAGCCAAAATTTCAGATATGTCGACTAATACCATCAGCGAATCCTAGATAAGCCAGATCATCCATCAATACCTGCCAAGGTAGATCAAAAATATTGATTTCACTATGAAGGCTACATAAAGATATGCACAAATATACAGAATATCTATAAAACCAAGAAAAATCTAGGCAAAAGCCTAGGCATAATAATTTTTAAGATATAGTCCATTTGTGGGCTCCGCCAGCTCATTTCCATCAAAATAAAATTTTTCGTAAGATCATTTTTTCATGACCTTTTTAACAATAAAAGGATCGTACCACATGGATTTGAACTTGCCTTCCCCCAGGGTGTCTTTTTTTTGGTCATAGACTAGGACAAGGTTTCCTATAGAGAAAACCCTAGGATACACATCTTTATCATTTGGATTTTCACGCTCTTCTTATGAGATTTGTTAATCGTGGTTGTGTCTTGACGGTGCTCATCAAGACGTTCCAAATAAATGAGGCACTCCTAAAGACTGGTAGTGTCTAGAATATGTTATACAACTAGTTTAAGAGAAGGGATTTCACATTCCACACGGAAGGTTGTTTCCAACCCATAAACTAGTTGAAAAAGAGTGAAACTAGTTGCAGTCTTAACTAACCTTCGGTATGCCCAAAGTGTCGAATAAAACATAATGTTCCAATTGGATCGAGCTTTATTAATTTTACTTTGTAGGATAAATTTCAAGTATTTATTCACAGCTTCCACTTTCCCATTGGATTGAGGATAGTAAGGAGATGAATGCTCTTGCCGGAAACGTAACTTGAGAGCCAATTTAGCCATCATATTGTTTTGGAAATGACTGCCATGGTAATTGACAATCTCTTTAGGAATAATGAAATGAGAAATGACTTGGTTGAATAGAAATAGGGTTTTTGTTTCATCATCATCCACAAAAGTGGGCATAGCCTTGGCCCACTTAGTAAAGTAGCCCATTACTATAATGATATTTTTATGACCATTTGTCGAAGGCAGGATATAAGTTGTGAAATTGATTCCCCACTTTGTGAACGGGTCGAAGGTAATAACAGGAAAGAGTGGAGTTGGATGAGGGCACATACTATGAGTATAGATTTGAAAAGGATGGTATTTCTTGACTGCTTCAACACAATCTTTGAAGATCGAATGCCAAAAATATCCTGCACGCAAGTTTTTTTGGGTTGTAGCAAGCCCATATAAAGTACCACCACAAGCTCCACTATGGAAATCATTCAGCACTAACTCAACTTCTTCTAGGGTTAAGCATCGTCTAAGGATTGAATCAACCCCGTGATGGTATAAATTATCACCGATGATAGCATAACTTTAGCCAAGTGACGCAATTTTCTCTACTCATCCTTCAAAAAAGTGGGGAAAATTAAAAGTCTGAAGATATATAATAATATCCCCATACTAAGGATATTGCGAAGAAATAAGGAAAATATGTTCATTAGGGAATATTCCTCATAAACTATTTCTTCTTCACAAGGAAACTCAGAGATTAATTTCGCAAATACTAAAGATTTATTAGATTTAGCTGATAATAAATTGAGATCAAATTCTTGTAAAATAAAAATCCATCTGATATATTTTCCCCTAATCACTCACATAATGAGAACAAAAGGAAATGGATTGATAGAAGCTAAGACAAAAAAATTTCAAAGAAAATTATAATTTCTAAGTCGCCAGACGAAATGGACAGCTGCCAAAGCTACTTTATCTACAGGAGAGTACCCTAATTCATGACCTACCAAGCCTCGTATTAGAAAATAAATAACATGCTCACAGAGAGCATCATCTTCCTAAACCAGAACCATACCAATGGTTGATTCTACCGCTACGAGATACAAGAGGAAATACTTGCTATAATCGAGTGGGTTCAGTAAAGGAGCAGAGGTCAACACTTTTTTCAAATAATTGAATGAGTGATGAGTGAAGTCATCCCATAGAAATGGAACTCATTTTTCAGTAATCTCATAAATCCCTTTGTTTTCTCAACATAATTGACGATAAATATCCTCAATAAATTGGCTTTCCTTGGAGACATTGAAGTTGAAAAATGGTGGGCGGGAGAGGTAACTGAAGAATTACCTCAACCTTGAAAATACCTACACGAATCCCTTCAGTAGACAATATGAACCCCAATAACTGACTGGACGTGACTGCGAAAACACACTTATTCATATTCAACCAGATTTTATAATAATGAAATCTCTCAAAAATCAATCGAATATGATGAGGATGATCAATTCTCTTTCGAGAACAAGCATCTAAGTCATCCAAATAAGCTTTTATGGTATGTTTGATATCATGGAAAGCATAAGACATGACCCGCTGAAAAGTCGCTCTATCATTTTTAAGGCCAAAAGGAATATTTTTGTACGCAAAGGTACCCCAGGGGAAGATAAAATATTTATTATGTTGATATTCAGGAGGGATAGTAATTTGAATATAACTGGAGAAACCGTCCATGAAGGATAAAATCTCATTTCCCGCACACTCATCGATAATCTCATCAATAAAGGGTGTGGGGAAATTATCTTTTGGACAAGCCTTATTTAAATCCCTAAATTCTATGCACATGCAGATCATTCCTTATTTCTTATCAACAGGGACTAGATTTCAAACCCACTCAGTCAAAGGAACGTGACATATGAAACCTATCTTAAGCAATTTCTCAACCTCGGTTTTGATAGCTACCACTTTCCTAGGGTTTATCGACCGAAGATTTTTCCATATAGGCTTAGTATTCTCATAAGTGTTGATGTCATGTTGGACAATTGATGGATCAATTCTAGGAATTTTCTCATAAGACCAAGTGAAAACATCAAAAAATTATTTGAAAAGATCGATATAAATTTGAATTTATTCATGGGAGCACTTGGCTCTAATGAAAAAAAATTCTATTATATTGGGATCCCTGGATATGTTTACCAGGATTGTTTCCGAAATGATAGACATATTTCCTTCAGCAGAAATTTGTGTTGGAGCCAAAGGATTTAGAATTGTGTGAACATCACCAGTTTATGAAGGGCTAGAGCAACTTGAATCTACTTTACGCAAGTCTGGGAGAAAATATGAATGATGGTAAAAATCATCCCACAATATTTCTACACATGTCATAGCTTCTATGATTTCCTCCTCGGATGGTAAAGTAGTATCAAGGCAGTCCATATAAAAAGTATAAATAAGAGTCCAAGACATAGCCACATCTCCATCCAAATCCTCCAGTGAAAGAGGAGTAGATCAAAATATGAAGTGTTAACAATAAAATGATAATAAATTTTAGCTATAGACATGGGATATGCCATTCCACCCGATTTCCCTTCTTCTAATGTGGTCGTAGAAGAAAGTAAGGGCCAAGGATCCTAAAATAATGAGTTTTGAAGAACTCTCTTCAAAGAGGGGCCTTGGATGATGAAATGGAATTTATTCGAGTGGTAGGAGAAGGAAGATCAAAAGTAGCCATCAACGAGGAATATATTCCAACTCCTGAATTCTCCACAGGTTTCTTGGCATTCCTCACCAAGGGACAAATAGAATGAGAGGATGCACGAGAGTCTTTCAAAGAATAATCTGACTGATCAACAGTAAAAATTTTCCCTTCATGGGGAAAGCATAGGATGTGAAATAATGATGATACGATGGTATCCATTTCATAAATCCAATTTTGTCCCAATAGAAGGTTATAGTCCAAATTAGCATCCTATTTCTACCTCAATATTGACCACCTTGCCCCCAACATAGATGGGAAAGGTTGGAACAATTCCATGTGGCCTATGAGAATGGTGATCAAATGCAGTCAAGAGAGTAGGTGAAGGGACAACTTGAGGATACCCGATAGCTTTCCAACATGCATTGGACATGACACATGTGGAAGCTTCCTCATCAACTACAGTTCAAAAAATGTTCATATTATGATATGTAGATTTAATCTAGAAATCCATGTGATGAGGGAGTCTCTTCTTTATATTTGACATGTCAAATGTAATAATAAGAGATTTTTTTGGATCTATCACCCTGATCACAGTGATCAGTGCACTCCTTTTTGTTGGGAATGATAGGAGCACTTCTAACATAGAAATTGCACAAGGACTTTGAGCCAGATCTTCAACAATGGAGTAGTTCTAGGTAGCCATGACATTAGGATTAATCATAAAACGTTTTGCGGAGCCTTTCTCCATATGAGGTATAGGCTAAACTTCGAGCCTCTCAATATGGAGTGGCTCTGAATCATTAGGAGCAGCCTTAGCCTTAGAGGATTCAGGTTCACCATAATCCTTGTCGTAATGTCAATGTGAGAAATCATCATGTGTACATTTGATGGATTTTCCCTCTCCTGGTTTCCCCCTATGTGGGTTCTAGTATTAACATTCGTGCTAGCAAGAATTTGTTGCCCTTCGGAAAAAGGGTTAGTCAGAATAGCTTGGGAGCTAGAAGAACCCTGTTGAGCTAACAAGAGATGAGCATCCTGAGTTAAATGATCTCTAGTGCACAATTATCACGACAAATTAACTTTCCTTTTTACCCTCCCCAACATTATTACCAGGTTTGTTCGAATTACCCTTCCCATCCTTATCTTTCTTATTATTATGTCCCTTCTTCTTCCCATTAGATTGTTGATTTCCTTTGGGGTTAGAGGATTGGAAAACATTAATAGTTAATGGTTGAGAAGGCATAGAAACTGATGATGATGCTTGAATCAAAGAAGTATTTTGTAAATACAACTGCAGTAATTGATTTAAGAGGTTGGTCGTACTATTATCGATTGATCCGACTAGCTCATCCACATGGGGACTCGACTTATGTTTGGATAAATCTATCCTGGATCATGGAGCATCCATAATTTTTTTATAAATAATCCCAGAATGAGAATATATAAGTTCTAATTGCTGGGCTCTAAAGATAGCCTGCTCTTTGGTAAATAACCCAGAGAGTGATACATCCTTCGGGATTTTTGGTTGTAAATATTTTAAGAACCATTCTAGAAAAAAATCCTTAGGAATATAGGCTTTAATGATTCTCTTCCTTCTTCACCACTCCTGAATATGGTCAGAAATGTGGGTTGCCTTGTCATGTTGGAAAACAACCAATAGCTCATTTCCAACATCATATCGAACGAGAAACTGAAAATGGTTCAAGGACATAGTAGCTAACTCACCAAATGAAGAAAATGTATTCCCACTAAGCTCTATATACCACTTGGCAGCATTTCCAATTAAGGTGCACTGAAACAATATCAACCTAACTGAATCATCAATAAGGGAGTTAGATGAATGTCATAAATGGAAATTTTTTACATGGTCAGCTGGATCCTCCCCAGATTTTCCTTCAAATTTTGGGATATATGATGGAATTTTGGTAGGAACTAGAAGCCAAGATGAGTTATATTGAATTGGATCGTTAGTAAATTTTGAAACATCTGGAAAATTTAGAGTTGCCAGGAATGGTAAGCACAGAGGACCTTGAGAATTACACCCACCACGAGAAGGATTCCCAATAGTTTGAAAAGAATAACCTATATTTGCAGAGGCACCATGCTTGCCAAGGATTGTTCGTAGAAGACACTTAACTATAAGGAAAAACTTATGGTCCAAAAAAATTTGGAGTATGACCTCCTCCTGTTGAAGGGTTACCATAGCCAAGAATGTTTCCCATAATCAAAGTATCTAAGGGAGAGGAGAACCCTTGGTAAGGGTTACATACATTGGCAAAGGGAGAAAATCTTGAGAGGTTCCTATGGAGGAGAAAGGCATGTTACCCCGTTGACTAGAAAAAAAATGATTCCCAGTTCCTAAACCACTAAAAGTAGGGTTATTCCATCCTTGAATAGGATTAAAGCCTTGAGCTCATTGAAAAGGATTGAAACCTTGACCATGAGTGGAGGAAGGAAAATAACCAAAATAAGCGTTAGAATGAGGGATATGACCACTCCCGAAAGGAAAAACCTGGAAATATGTTGAATCACTAGCCATAAAAGACATAGGTGTGGAAAAAATAGACGAAATGGTTAAAGGAACTGAGAGAATTGCACTAGAAGGCATCCCAAAAGAACCAGTGTGGGAATCAAAAGCTTGGGTGCCCCCACTCGAAGATGGAATGAAGGTAGAGAAAAACATTTCAGTATGAGGAGCGATAGTAGATATAGAAATTGTACCTCCTCCTTCAACTAAAATATGAGTATGCATAGTAGTAGTACTCATAGCCAAAATCATATTCCCAACAGTGGGCATGGAAAGAAAATAAGGATAAAAAGAAGGTATTTCCGGCCTATGAGTCAGGGTCCCAATGTATAATACAATGTCCGAAAAATTAGGAGAAAGAGGCGAAGAAGGAGTCACCGGGGTCTTAGGAATATCTTCAACCTAAACCTCTTCTTCCGACTAGAATAGAACCCTAGAAAGGACTGGAGTGCTCCTGTCCAAATCATGACTTACAGTAGGACCACCTTGTGAAACTATATCCCCAAGAGTAGGATCACTCTCCGATGCATTTGCTACTACTAATTGAAAATCATCAACATATTTCTCTTACGCCTTCTAGAAGAAGGTTCGACACTCGCAGGTGAGAGCCCATGAAGCCTCCTGGATCAACGAGCTAGTCGATTAGCCAATTTAAATTATTAAGAGAACTTGTAGAGACTCAAAAAATTACAAAGCCATGGAAATATAGGAGAAAATAACACTCAGTAAAATTTTCTTAAAGATGCAACCAATCAAGATAATTTTAGATATTTACGCTCTGGGTGATTAAGATTGGACACCAAAATACAATAAAGCGAATATATAAGGACCTTACGAATATATTTTGGGGTAATTATGCCCCAGGCCTACTAGCGAAGGTAACAGAATCAATTACGCTAACCTCCAGAGTTTCATTTAAAAATATTGCAAATAAGTGTACAAATTTTTTAAATTCCACTTAGGTTTGATTGTAATTTTATCGCATAGATTAGGTCAGGATAATAAATCAACCATCTAGTTTAATCTTGGTTGAAATGGTTGGTTAGATTAGAGAAAATGAGGTTGTAAGCTTAAATGCGCCTTAAGATCAAGTTAATTTTTAGTTTAGTGATAAAAATCATTAATATTAGGCCTAATTACACTTTTAGAGTGCATGTAAATAAAGCAGGGATTATGAAAAAATTTTCAAGGTTGAAATTTTGGCTAAAAACCAATGGCTTAGATTGAATCGTTCCGAGATCAACGATCCTAAATGTATTTCGCTCCCCCCCGAGCTCCACAATTTTTCGCTCTCTAGGGGGGGTGTGAAATAGGCAGAATCACATGGTTATGTGGTGCCCTTACAACACTTCACATCCCCCTCTCATTTCTCTCATTCCACGCCCCCCCAAAAAGGCCACATCATTGACCGCCCTCTTGTCCACCAATACGACCATGCCATGTTGCCATCCTGACCCCACTGCCACTCAACCTGCCTTCTCGAGTCACTCTCCGCCATCTCACCCCACTAGAACCCACACCCTTTGACCTTCTGACCATTTGATTAGCCCCCCCATGTCTGTTACACCCCCAATTAAATGCAGCCACTTGGAACTTCTTTGCCACGTCAACTAACCGTTGCTACCATTAATAACTTTCGCTCTTATGCAACGGATCCGCTCCCCTCACAACGGTAAACTGATAACAACATACCAAACTAAAATCATATTTAATCCTGACACACTATAAAGTTTTTTTTTCCTTGCTAATTATTCCTCCTACCAATTAATTTCTACAGGTTTCAGACTGTGATCATAACTGATAAATATCCCCGTCACTGTAATTCAAGAAGAAACTCGATTTAGATCCACGTTAGAGGCAACGTCCCCACCTTTGTATCTTTGAGTAAACTTCCTGATCTATGTAATTAAATATATCTTTAATTCCTTTTTAATCTACAGTTTATTAATGGCCCCAAAAGGCAAATCCCCCAAGCATAAAGTGAAGAAAATCGATGAGAACCCGATGTTGCCCCCTCCCATTGACTTGGTTCACTTGCCTCTTGTTGATATACAATATAAAATTGAAAATACCATATATGAATTCGAATTGATTGAACCTCACAATTGGTTAAAAAAATTACCTTGACCAGAAACATGGGCTAAAAATACAAGAGTCTTCACTTCCACAGTTTATGCTTCCCCAACTCACTTATTCCCTGAACTTATTTCCTGGAGTCATGCTAGTTATGTACCATCTCAGAGAGCCATAATAAGTCATAATGGTGAAGTTATTCTCACCATTACAGCTAAAACCATATCCCATATGCTTCAAGTCAATTATTCTAATTTATGCGTTCCTTTGTCCACATGTTATCTCATTGAATTATATAAAAATATGACTTTCCTAGAGAGAGAAAATAACTTTGATATATTTCTCCCTGAGGATGCCCAACTTCCTACAACTAATCCTCCTCGTTCCTCCTCGATGTTTCCTGAAGCATCCAAGAAAATCATCATTATTATTTCATATATCCTTGGATACTATTCAAACTAATGGGTTGATGAAGCCATTATTGGTTTTCTCTCAATATTTGCCATAGATGAGAAACCCAAAAATTTTAATTACAGTCAATATATTTTAGATTCCATGGATGATTAGTTGGAAAAATTCTCCACAGAGATATACTTTATGTATTATATTGTATTGGTGTACTTATTCATCTACAGTCGAGCAGTCAGGTTTCCTTTCACACTATAGAGGATCAATGAGCAGGGTGGAACCTAGTCAGCGATACATTGGAAATCCTTGGTAAGAAGGAATTCCATAAGATTTTCCTTCACAGAGTATGTAGATTAGTTCCTATACACATTATTTTTCCTTATACATAGTGAATTGGAGCCTTAGATACGTACAAATGTTCAAAATATTTTGCATTTAAGTGATCACGTAAAGACAGGTGACTGGAATTTGTACATAATTATATTGAAATCAGGGTGTATAGGTGTGAATTTCCACCCTAAAGGCTACCAAAATATTTACGTATGAGATTTTATCATTAGAATACATTATATAGATGATACATATGGATGACATGCCCTTTGTGGCTGCCAAGAAAAAACCTTATTTTAAGATTAAAGCACATGTAGGACCCTTTGTCTGCAATGCTAGAACAACTGGCTGAGAAGATAATTTGCAGCTAAAACAAATGAATTTAAATCTAAGTTTCACATGGTCCTATGACCCTTTGGTTTAATTTCAAAATTAAGGGTGGAGTAGAAAACAACACCATATACACATACTACTTGGCCATAAATCAAGTAGTATATGAACCAAAAGCAATGGGAAGAGAACACCCTGCAAGAGGGAGAGGAACATGTTATCTCCACCAAAAAAACTCAGACTCCTACATCCCAGGAGAAATAGGAAAAACCAAAGAAAAGGATAAGAGAGGAGTCCCCAATAAGAGAAATTGAAGCCAAAGAATTTGTAATTTATAAGAAGAAACAAAAAAAAATCAGCACCAAAATTTCAAACATGAAACAAAGAGAAGGAAACCATTGTGCTAAGAGGTCTTCACACACCCTCCAGGGATGATGATATTATCACAGGCTCCCCCTCTTCATTAACCATAAAGTATCCTCCTTAAACTTCACAATTAGCAGATTTGTCTCAAGACACTACTTAGCCAAACATCTTCGCAAAGTACAAGGCTATTAAGAAAAGAAATGAAAAGTTAAAGGCCTCCACATATTCACAATTTTGGAAGCAGACTGCAACATTATAGCATAGGTTGCTTTCAGCCTTTGATACTGAAAAGGGAAAAATGCAGATTACCTTCATGGAAGCCAAAGTTCCAGCTCCAAAGACATCAATAGATTATGAGGAGCATGTCTTTTCATTTGATGCCAAAAAAATCCATCCCATTGATCAGATGGAAATGCATAAGCAGTCTAGTGAAATGATGTATTCTTCATTGAAAAATGCAGCTATGGCTGCTTTAAGGTTGCAGGCCTCAGTAAATAATACACATACTCTGCTCAAATTGGAAATGATTTCATCCTTAGCCAAAGGCACCAAAATTAATTCACTAGAGGACTTGATAATCAAATTGGGAGACAATCCAAATGATTTCAAGGATGCAAAAGAGATAATAAAGAGGAAAAATGTTGATATTGCAACATTAAGAAAGTAGTTGAAACTGCCTACCACAGAAGACCCACAAGCCAGGAAATTTGGAGAAATAGAGAAGGAGAAAGAAGAGATGTTTAAGATTATTCTTAAGAAGAACAATCAAATTAGGGATATGGAGGTAGAGTTAGAGAAACTACGCAAAGAAAAAGAGCAAACAGAACAGCTAGTCGTAGTCCCTCTTACAACAGTTCCCATTGCAACACCCACAACATCGGGTGCATCCAAATCAACATCTGAAATGAACATAGAAAATATATGAAATAGTCAAAGCTATGGACAACCTGAATATTCACCAACAAGGGATTGCAAGATTAAATGCCCAGTTAAAAGTAATGTCAGAACAAAATCTGAAGATTGATAGCTCTTATGTTTCAGAGTTGCAAAAAAGACGTCAAATAACATTAAAGGTTCAACAGTTGTAGGATGAGTCAGTAATGGCCCATACTCTGACCCAATCCATAGAAAAAAATTGGATATAAATAAATAAGGCAATCACACAACTATGGCCTTCCATTCAAATTGTATTTGAGTAGGAGCATAAAAAAGGCCAAAAGAGGTGATAAAGAAAATCAAGGAAAATTTAGGACTCAAGCCTAGGGAAGCTACAACTATTATCAAGCTCTTAAATTCCAAAAACAAAGTGGAATTGGAAGAATTGGGGATCCAAGAGAGGACAAACAAAATTCTAAAGGTCAAGAAAATGCACACCAAAAGAAGTCTCATGCTTCAACAGGAGAGTAATTTCCATAATTTGGATATCAGTATTCATAGTTTCCATTAAAATATGTAGGTGTTAAACAGGAAAGGTCTACCAAGGCTGGTGATGAAGAAGAAAATATAATCCATTTGAATGACTACCAAGAAAAGCTAGAGAAAATTGCCAAGACACATCCAGATTTACAAGTATTAAACGCCATTGCACATGAAAGGCCTTCATGGAGGATTTGGAGTTTGATTCATTTATCAGTCATGAGATTAGGAATTTGTTCATCAAGAAGCCCACTTTACAAAAATACACAGATGTTGATGAAGCCTACAAAAAATTAATTAAATTTTCATTTCCAACCAGAGATAGATGGGAGAAATTATGTGAGTTACTGGAGTAATTTTTTTTTTTCATCTTATACATCAAAACAACAGCGCGACAGGATTCTAGGCACAAACAACAGATATTTAGCAACAACAACCTCGAGAATAGTGCCAGCAAGCCAAATTGCTCAGAAAATTCCTATAATTCTAGGCTATTTTTGTAATTCTGTTTTAGATATTTTAGGAATTCAATCTTGATCCTTATATCAAGATATTTTGTAATAAACTTATAAATACTTCTCATTTGGAAGACAGAAGGGTTGATTTTTGTATCCAAGAAAGCTATTATAATTTGCGTTTCAAGCTTCAAAGGGATTTTCTGTAATACAAAAAAGCTCTTTCACAGGATTCTTGTGTCAAAATATTGATGAAGTGCATATATCTTAGTAACTTTGTTTACTTTTCTTGTGTACCATTCATATGTGTTTTCATAATATAAATTATTCAATAGAAAATTATGAACCAAAATTGTTTTAAGGCACACTCTGATTCTAGCTTTAAGTAATTTCATTGTTTTCAAACTGAAGTTAAGTAAAAGATTTCTTAATTGCTCTCTACTTAATAGAACAACATTTCTTCTTGTTCACTTCATTTAAATTACACAATCCTATTAGTTTGGTTACCTTTCCCTTTAAAACCTATCTGTAAAAGTTGAAGTAGATCCATGTTTTAAGTAATAGACTCCTTATCCCAATGGTAATTTAAGACATCAATCAACCAAACAATCAAAATCATTCAAAAAAGACTGAAATTTAATAACTAGCCTAATATATCAATATAAAAAAAAATAATTCTTACAGAGATATCCCTCTCTGAGGCTCGTAAGGCTAGATCCCAGCTTCCAAAGTGGTTTTGTGGTTACCTCTATAATTTTATTTAAAACCTCAAAATTACAGAGAGATAACATAATGGTGACCATACTAGGGATTGAACCCAAAATCTTTGGTTTCAAAAAATTCATTTCCCTAGTCTAGAACTTTATTTCAGAAAAATTTAAGAGTTAATTTTTTAGAAATAAATGTTCAGGGGTTGTAAACTTTGTACATAGTTAAATTGTGTGGGTAATACTATTTAGATATGGTTTCTAAAATAATTCACACTAAATCACATCCAGGTCTCGAACCTCTAAAGATTCTAGATAATCCTAAGAAGCTAATTAGGACAAGAATTTTAGTAGAGAGTCAAGGAAGTAGTAGTCCACCACCAAGGGAAAACTCCCTCCCAAAGAGTTTTGTCACTATTCAGGGTATCCAGTTTGATCAAAAATTTGAACATAGCATGTTTAGAACCATCTCTGAAAGTTTTGTGGATGAGACAATGTCTGATCAAACTGTATTTCAACCTTATTCATTCAAAGATCACCTATAGAACTAGATTTCGATCAGCAGACACTACAAAAATTGTAAAATTTGTAAGATATAGTTGTATACCTTAATCAAGCTGTCCATGAGGCTTATATCCAACAATATGTTGAATTTTCTCCCCTCACAATTTTAGCATCTTCTACTACTTCTCAATTTTTTCATCCTATATCAACTAGTCCCACTTCTTCAATAATCTCCTCTACTTCTTCAACAATATTACAATAAAAAATCCAACCTATTGTGGGAAATCCTACACCTACACCCCTCATAAGTTCATCTATTTTTCATCCCCATATACCAATCATGGCAGCTAGGTATGCTCCCCTGGTTTTGGCTTCTATTTTGCATAATATGCCCCAAGACTATCAAACTAGGATTCCTCAGTTTGATGGTACTGGACCTATTACTGCACAACAACATGTTGATAAAATGAATGATTATTTTTTATGCAACCATATGGCCGCAAATACTCAATGTGCATACCCAAAACTTAGTCTACCCACATCCCAAGATTTATTCTAACATAAAGTGTGCTTTAACTTTTAAACACACCCCGCATACTTTCATTAGATTTCTTATGGATCTTTTTTTAATCCATTTTCAATTATAGAAACCAAATATGTGGCATTTTGAATTAAAATCCAAATACCTTACCTCATCGCCCTTTTCCGCTTTTGCACATGACCGATACACGTTTACTAACCTTCTCCACGTTTTCTTATCACCATATCGCAAATTTAAGCTTCATCTCAAATCGGCCCATCGCAATATCGCAAATTTAGGATTTATCACAAATCAGCCCATCGCAATATTGCAAATTTAAAACTTTAACCTCATCGTGCATCGCACATAACATATATCACAATGTTTGCGATTTTGCGATTTCACAAATCGCAGCGAATAACTTATCGCATGTCGCACATTTTAAAAAATAGCAATACCAAGGTTCTTTCACTCGATTTTGATATGCGAAGAAAATCTTCAGACGACACGTGGCTCCTTATCGCAGTCTCCAGATCGTTTAACGGCATCATTGATCCAGTTACGGTATGGCTTCCTGACCGTCCATATTCCACTGTAATTCTATGATGTGATCTTGACCATTTACCTTCCACTTCATTTATGCAATAGGATCTTAACCATCCATCGCTCTCGCTTCAGATCTGTGATATGATCTCGTCTCTCCATCCAACCTGCTTCATTTCTATGATCTAATCTCGACCATCCATTCCACCTTCATGCTTTTATTTATTCTCTGACACTGATATGATTCCACTGCGACCTGACTGTGACATATTTCCATCAAAGGCCCATTGATACTCTGTTTCACCCAACACTCCAATTCTTCGCCATACTTTCTCTAATTTTCTTCAATTTCTCAGTTTTTGAGACACGATCCACAAGTTCAACTAATAAATCCTTGAAGGATCTAGCCAAATTTCAATTCGGCCAAAAGCATGAAATTCAACTTGTGTTCAACCTGGACTCTGAGAAAGTTGTTTATCCATCACGACTCTAATGCAAGATGCGAGAGACTAACATAAAATAGAAACCACATTTTACAAGATTAACAACCATAGAAATTCAACCCCAAAACGTAGCTCACAGAGGTTCATTATGTATATCATTTGATCATATAATAGATCAATGATATTAATCGATCTCGTCTCTTGCTCAGGTATTCCAATTACAAATTAAATTAAAAAGGTTTCCTTACTACTGCTAAACCTATAGACAAAGCCTTATTCGTCCAGAACATAACATTTCTCACAGATTATAATAGGAATTAACATCACATGTAAAAAATAATATGCAGAGGTCTAATTCCCACACATAAATAGAGAATTTTCATTAAATCTCACAAACATACATAAGTTATACAAAAATTCCACATAGCCTGCGTAGGCTTGATCTCATTCCTTTGGCCCTGTTGAGTCTTCGACCTTAATTGGCCTTTGCACACTTCCTATCACACCAACCCCACTCTATCTGCTTCCTATCTAATCCCCCCTCGAATGACTTCAAGGCATATCATATTTACAATGAAAGGATTCTGTACTAATTTCAGTTCAGATCCTATAAAATCTCCTCACCAAACTCGTAAAATCTCTAACTCAATCTCCAAGAGATATTTCAGCTCTATAAAATATGCATGAAACTTGTAACACCTAAGATATCAAATGTTCTCACACATTCCAGAAAAATCACAAATTAATCATCATTTTAATAAATTAAAAATTTGGGAATCTCTCCCTTCATAAAATAAACCTTTCCGTTAGGTTTCTTCAAAAATTAATTTATGGAGTAGGATGCTCCTGCATTAGACTCCCAAGGAACAAAATGTTCCATGATCTCCGAATCATGAATTGTTTTTGTTCAAATCATCATAATTTCCAAAATTTATGTTGTTTCTCACCACTTGCTTTGCCATATTGTTGTTGTCTTGTAGATGTATACATTCCTCCTAGATCCCAATTATTAAATTTCCTTTGTGCAGTCATCTTGTTCATACTTGCATTATCAATTGTCTGCTTGTTGTTGCTTTTGTTACCTATTAACCACTTGAAATATTTTGTTTCCAATGTTGTCTTCTTTATCTCTGCTTGCTATTTATTTCTGCCTCTTCGGACTGAATAATTTACTCCTTCATAAGATATCTTACACTCAACCAATTTCTCTTTTAAGGCTTCAAAATATTTAAAACCTTGCTTAGTGCACCTTTTATCAATTTTTTTTATCTTGTGCTTCCACTATCAACATCATGGGTTGCCTCTAAGAGGTTATTTTATGATCATGATGTATATCAGTCTACAATTCATTGGTAGAAGTTATAATATATCATTGCTCTGATTTTCCCATTATCCACACATCCAATGCTTTATGTCGAAGTCCTTCATCTTCAAACCCACTTGAATGCTTGCTTGGTATGAAAACATAAAACCAATCTCTTGTATGCTGATTTTCAATTGTGAAAATTTTCACTTGAATTTCTTCATCTTGCCAATTGATCTTTGCATTCACATAATATTTATCTACACTGTAAACTTATACATCATCAAATATTTGGTATTCACCTCCTTTTGGACATGTGAACAAATTTTGTTCAAATTCTACCATGCCTCTTTCTCTACAGTCCTCTTTAACAATATCCTGCATAAGAGTTGTTAAAATTCTACTTTCTTCATCCCAAATTCCATCATGTTGGAAACACTGCTCTTCAAGCAAATCATCAACTAATTTTTTCTCTAAACCCTGGAAAAAATTAAAACTCAAATATTTCATGATCATCATGGTCATCTGAAAATGATTAAACACAATTACATCTTCAAAATTCTGATATTCCTTCTGCAACCAATTCATAAATTTAAAATTTTAATTGTCTTCAAGCCTATCCCTTTGATCTCTGTCAATCTGCCAAACATTTCTTCCTTCCTCAAACCTAAATTTATAGTTCTTGTCACCCTTAAGCAATATTTTCCATTCAGCCATCAATGTTCCAAACTTGTACTGTGAGAGAATTTCAAGAGTTTTCTCCCACTTTCCTTCATAAAATTCCAAAGAATATGATTTCTTTGACCATTCTCCTTTCAACTGCTCCATGGAAGGATTATTTCTTCCATATTCTGTACATTTATCTTCTTTTTGGCTGCAATTTTATGTTACATGAGTTTCTTCTTGTACTTGTTGTCCATATTATATATTTCTCTGATCACAATCAAAAATCTGATTTTTGTCACAATTAATTCTTGGTTCTGCATAAACCCTTTCATGACCTTTCAAAGCATAGCTCTGTTCTGTCCTTCCTTGAGAAATTTCTACAAATTCTTCTTCATGATTGTCTTCATAAGTTAGTCTCCTTGTTTTCCTGGCTGAATGAGATAACAATATCTCTTCTTCCTCGGGTCCTTGGCTGCTTCCTAGTCTTTGACTCTTTACAGTTTCTTTTACATTTACAGAATTGTCTTGACCTGCCCTCTCCTTATCAGCTCTCCCTTTGCCATAATTGCACATCTTCAAGACACATATTGTATCCTCCTTTTCTATTTTCCAATAGTTTTCAGTTATTCAAACAATTTCTTCAGAAATATTTAGATAAACACTCAATAAGAAAATGTACAACCAACAAATTATACCTCCCATCTTACTCTTCTTTTCACAAAATTGTGAAATTTTTATTTGATTTCTTTCATAACCTTCTTCAAGGTTGTATTCATGACACAAGGCTGAAATTCCTTCTTCCAAAACAATCCTTTGAAACTGTCCAACTCTAGAATCAACTACCTCTTGTTGTCCTTTATAAGCATAGTCCTTTTCTTGGACTACTACTCCTTGCACTTTTTTAATTTGTTCATCTCCATTTGCTTGATCTTTAGTACTTGCAATTTCACACTCGTACAATCAATTAGTTTGAAATAAATTACAATTTCCTTCTTCACTTGATGTCATTGACATCTCCTCTTTGTGTTGCTCCAAGCACTCCATCATCCCATCATTCTCATCATCATCCTCTCCTAGGATTGACCCTTCTTTAGGTTCACAAAGGAAAAATTCTTCTCTATTTTTACTTCTACTAGTTTTATTTTCCTTCTTCATCCAAATATTCATCTTTTGCATCAATTTCTTCGAAAATAACCTCATAACAGGCCACTTGACTCTTTTCATTACATTCACTCCATATTTCAGATTCTCTCTAATCTCCTTTTATAACAGTTGTTCCAAATGATTGATTTGTGCCCTTAACTCAACCATCTCTCTATCAAATTCTTCATAATCTACTTTAATTTTTCCATATGTTCTGGAATCCTCTTTCCTCTTTCTATGGCTTGCTTCTAACCATTTCCTCTGACTATCTGGAGTCATTTTCACCTTTCCTCTTGTGAAATTTTCCATGTCCACTTGGAAGCTATACTAAAGCCTCTCTCTTGTAGCCAGTCTCAATTACTGCTACACAATCCCCTATCAAGCTTCCCTCTTGTGCTTGATCTCCTGGGATCACTTGGTTCTCTTTCCTCTAGAACCCTTTTTGAGCATTTTCTTGCTCTTCTCTGGCTTCTACACTTCTGCTCCATTTCTTCTTCTTCTGACGATATGACTGCTACAATTCCCTTGTCTGCTGCTACCTGCATATACACATCTGTATTCATCAAAATTCACCACTTAACAAGACCTTTTTTCCATGACCTTGTATTTTTCTCACTCTGCTCTTAGATGGAATGATCTCAAGTTGTACTTCTCCTCAGTCTTCAGGTACCTTATACTAACTCTCCTCTGCAATTCACTACACTCTTCTGCAATTCCACTGTTGGACATTCATCTCTGCACTAAACATTTAATCTCCATGCACATGTTTCACTTATGTTGCCTCAAAGAGCAATATAGGCTCTGTCCCTAGTTTAAATATCTCCCTCTCTGAATATTGTTGTATTATTTCCACTATCCTGGTCTTATTTAAACCTCCAACATATAAAAATACTTATCCCTCAACTTCAAAATGAGATGAATTGAGCTTCCTTGATCATATTTTAGAGAAAAAACTGCTCTGATACCAAAAATGATGCAACCATATGACTGCAAATAATCGATGTGCAGACCCAAAACTTAGTCTGCCCAGATCCCAAGATTTATTCAAACATAAACTGTGCTTTAAATTTTAAGCACACCTCGCATATTTTCATTAGATCTCTTATGGATATTTTTGAATCCATTTTTAATTATTGAAACCAAATATGTGGCATTTTGGATTAAAACCCAAATAACTTACCTCATCACCCTTTTCCACTTTTTCACATGACCGATACACATTTACCGACCTTCTCCACATTTTCTTATCACAATATTGCAAATTTAAGCTTCATCACAAATCGTCCCATTGCAATATCACAAATTTAGGATTTATCGCATATTGGCCCATCGCAATATCGCAAATTTAAAAATTTAACCTGATCGCGCATCACACATAACACTAGTAAAAAATGGCTAATTAGTTACTAAAAAAATGACTAAAATTTTCATATAAATGACCATTTTCAATCGGTGACCAGTAGTAGCTAATTTACAGTATCTAATAACACGGCCAAGTTTTAGTTGTTTTTAGCTTATTAATTAATTGGTTGTCTCAATTTTATCATCTAGTAGTATATTTAGTCATAAATTTGGTCATTCATTTAGTCATTGATTTAGTCATTAATTTCCACAATTAATTACCAAATATACAACAAAATATATTACTATATAATCATTCGAGAAAACCAATTAATGACCAAATAAATATGACCCAAATGTTGGCCGTGTTATAAGATACTATAAATTAGCTACTAATATTCATATGTATGTAAATTTTAGTCATCGTTTGAAACCAATTAATGGCCAAAGAAATCATGTTATAAGATACTGTAAATTAGATACTAATAGTTGTATATATGCAAAATTTGGTTGTCATTTGTAATCACAAATTAGTCATTTTCAGTAGTCATTTATATTTTTTTGGTAATTTCATATTTATTATATAAATGACAGATTTAGTAGTTTATATTCATTTCATGTATTTTCATTAATAATCGTTATAAATGATTCATTTAGTTCTATATTAATTTTATTTGTGTTCATCATTAATCAATATAAACTACTAATTTAGTAGTTTTAGATTTATTTTATGTGTTCATTATTAATCAACATAAATTAATTAGTATGATTTTGGGATTAAATTAAAAAAAAATGTCATACAATGTGCGTTGGTTCATCTAATATGAAAATGAAAAGCTACATATGCTAATTAAAATACTAAACAATATCAAGCTCAACTATAAATAATTTCAACCACATAAATTATATTATATGAAATTTCAAGTATTACAATATGAGTTTCCAACTTAACATTGGTTGGACTACAATTTACACATGAAATGTTTTTTCATCACTACAAAACATTTTCATTGTGTTTCCAAGGCATTGCACGTGAATTCACCAACTCTGAAGACTTGACCATCAATCTCTATGTGTGTGCCTTATGCGGGATATTCACTTTAAGGGTATCACTAGACTGATTCTCTTCTCTCTCTTTTTTCATTTGTCCTTCCAGTGTTAATATTCTCCTCTTTCTTCAAATCCTCTTGCTTACCATCAATACTAAGTTCCTTTTCTGAAAACAAAAGAAGATATAGTGCAAAGTGTAAGACATGAAAGACGATACACACTAGAATATAAACTAAAATAGACTATAAAGGATTTATATGACATATAAACATCAATAATGTTAAATTCATTCTTCCCCATAAAAGCAAGAAACTCAAACAACTTTTCTTAAATTGAGCGATAGTGGCCACTATGTGGCTAGATGACCTATATAAACAAAGAAAATAAAATGTCACCATAGAAAAGAACACCTTAGTAACTTAGTATTCAACCTTCAGGAAAATCTTAGGCACAATCATGCTAAAAAGCTCAAGTTGTAAGTAACTTGTGAAAATAAATAATCTGAGGTGTGATGTCTATTCCCTATTGTTTTATGCGAAACAACATTTTGTTGTCTAACACATGAACTTAGTCAAGTATATAAACAAGATGTGCTCAAATAACAACATGAAAGTAAAATTTTCTAATAGTCATGAAAATATTTCACCACAAAACAGTTAAAAGTATTTTAATCAATATCATGTAATACTAATTTCATCTTCAAGCTTTTTTTTTTGTTTAAACGAACATGATACCAAGTATTTTCAATTTCATAGTTAAAATACAAATAAAAATAAAAATAAATTTTCAAAATACAATCAAACAATAAAGAGAGGATATAATGGAATGGACATTGCATTCCTAAAACATTTTCTTGCCCAAAATAATCATGTGGTGAAAGAATAACAACATTAAAAACCATAGGAATACCTACTAGAAATATTTCCAAATTTGATGGCTCAAGTGCATGAAGGATCTCCAACAACAATTGAATCATATCCAAGACGTGATCTACATTGTCTCCCCATCCTTTTCCAATCACATTTCCTGTAACCTACCGACACTAGAGTCAAGTAACAATCAAATGAAGGCATTGACATTTTTTTCCTTTATCTTTAATATCTATAAAATTTGAATCTAATTTGTTTCAGGAAAATATTAATTTGTATTTAAAGCCTTCATGTCATGAGAAGGTATCAATCAAGTAGGACATCAAAAAAATTGACCTCAATGAGGTCCTCTAACAATTTCTACAATATCAAAATTTTTCTTGTTGTGATATCTTGGATAGAAAAAAGAACATATCTACAAAATAAAAAGCCATATATTACTTATGTTCAAACTCTGTATATGGTGTATTCATAGGTAGCTTTTAAATATGTCCTTCTGCCTTTACCAAAGAAAATTGTAGCTTTGGTTAAACCCTGTATCCATTCATTCAACATCAATTCTGCAAGATAAATGTCACACATTATTCTTTCCCATTTCTCAACATGCTATCCTTTCTTCCAATCACAAATAGAATTATTCTTTGAATATCTAATGAGCTCTTATACCACTTTGATGGCACCAAATATACCTTGACACTAATTTCATGAATCCACTCCATAAACGTGCATTTATATTCTACTCCTCTCTCTCTCTCTCTCCAAGCACTCATACATTTTATATTCCATTAATCCTCTCTCCTTTATTAGGAGTGTGTTCCTTATATCCTTAATGACATATAATTCTATTTAAGAATGGAAGGATTGATTTCATGAAAGAAATAAAAAGGAATGTAATATGCTAGTAGGAAATCTTAAATTTGAATGAATAAATACTGAAATGATCCTTTACCTCAACACAACTCCAATATGGCACTTATATGTTCGTATTTTAACTCCACACAATCTTGAATCTGATCTCCTCACAGGCTAGCATTGTCTACACATCTTTCAAATATATCTTACCATCCAAAATCATCCCAAGAGGATCCATTCATAAATTCAGGCGTTAGAAACAATGATCCATGCCAAATTAATCCTTGACTTATGATGTATGAACCCATAGGTTTTCAATTTCTAAGTGATCATATGCTGGCATTAAACAAGATATATATATAACCAATCATACAATGAAATTATCTCGCAATGGATTATATTTAAACATGCCCATTTAAACACTGAATATTCAAATTAGTTCCAAATTTCACATAGACTAAAGTTATATTAATTCATGTCTCACAAAGGGTGGAATTATTCCAATAATCATATACACAAAAAATTCATGACAGAAAGTATGACAATTCATTTCAATCTCAAAATTTGTATATGCAACTACCTTCACCCAAAAACTCTTTCATTCTTCTCTTGGCCATATTTTCATATGTTTTTCCATACTCACCATCTACATCTACTGTCTATTCTACTTCAATATTTCTAAACATGCACATACATCTCTATTTATTCTTGAGAATAGAAAACTCTAGAAATCCCAAGAGATAATCCTTATCCCTTCAAAATAGATCTTGTTTCAACTAACTAAATTCACTATTGCATTGCTTTTCTAGAGATTTTCTAAGCTTTTATAAGTTCTAGAGAATTTTTTTCTTTATAAACATTCTAGATATTTACAAGACTTTCAGAAATTTCCTTTTTGAAGATACCCCTAAATGCTAGTGCATCAAATAGAATAGTAAATAGGCTTCTAAGGAAATTTAATTGCTAAGAGTAACAACTTAAATTACATAAATATATTTAAAATAACATATTTTAACTTTACCATATCTTTGGATTATACTACTGCTATTGTTAGTGTGAATTCTAATAGCAAGCGTACAAAAAAAAAATCTCACTTTAGCTATGCATGACAAACAACGCTAACATCAAAGATGGCTGCCAATTTCCATAGATATGCAGTTAGTTGACCAAGATAAATGCTACAAAATCCAAATTTATGCAGTTAAAGACATTAAACAACAAATAAAATCAAGAGTTGCTCCATGCATCCAATAGACAAGACAAGAATATTTTTAAAGAATTTTGTATTTATGACACCTGGGAAGGGAAAATAGAAAGATGTTACCAGTCCCCCTCAATGGGATGGGTTCTTGTATGTCCTCAATGCTCCAGATCTAATATCTTTCTCTCTTGATGCTGTAGAAAACCCAGACAAAAATGGAACTCAAGGGGAGTTCACAAAAAAGATAGAAAAAATATGACAATGATGGAGGATCAAAGTCAGACCAAAAGTATAGATCCAGAGTGATCTTTAGGAAACAAAAAGTAGTGAATGAATGGAAAAAACCATCTATTTATAACAAAATATTGAGTTAGTGTAGACAATGGTGCATAATTAAAATATTATTAACCAAATCTAGATCCAACTTTTATGGAATATTTTATTGTTTTTGTTGGAGGGAAAAGGAATTTGAATTTGGTCAAATCCCTTTATTTGTAAATAATAAATAAATAAATTATTTATTTATTATTTTAAGAATTTGGTTGAGTAATAATTAAATAAATAGCGATTTATTCAATTATTTATAAATGATTTAGTCAAATTTAACAGGGAATCTTATTTAAGTAATGTTTAAATAATTTTTCCTAGAAAATAATAAGATAAATAATGATTTATCTAATTAATTTTCTTGTTTTGGGTTAAATATGACTAGAAATATTAATTAAATTGTTTTTTAATTAATTATCCATTGAGGAAAATAAAAAAAATAAGGATTTATTCAATTATCCGTCATGGGGTTTCCTGTTTAGACTATAAACAACTTAATAAAGTATGGATTACTAAGTTATTTTTCATAGCGAAATAAATTTTACTTAGGGTAAAATTGGTCTTACATGGTGTACTTTGGTCCATCTAATAGTAGCAATTTAGATGACCAAAAACTGGTGTAATAGATTTCCCCTCAGTATGCGAGCATTAGGAGCTAATCATATGACTGAAGTACAATGTAGGAACTCAATTACTATACACCGAAGCGGGAGTCAGAGAGAGAGAAATGTAAGGTAGACTAAAGTGTTAGAGGACAAGACCCTGAGGAGGCAAGATGTACAGGTGTGACGAGTCTCTTTTATGAGTGAGTACCCATTCTACATGAGGTAGGGGAGGCATACCTATGCTTGTCGAGATAACAAAGTACAAATAATAATGCGTACAGTAAACAAGGGACTGAACTATATAGTACATGCTGGCATAAACATAGGCTAGATAAAGACATGATAATGGATCCCACATACATATTGTGCCTGGGACAACAACCAGGAATTATATAATAATATCCGAGTACATGAGATATAAGTACAGCCAAAGAGGCCCTGTAAAACAGGAAAGGGTTCTGAAAATTTGAATGATAAATGAAAAATAAAAGGTGTTGCGAGAGGCTAAGGTCGGAACCATCAAATCTATGGAGCTACATCAAAGGCTATAGTAGAGAGGTCATCCGGGTATGTGGGGGGCTACCTGAAGGGCCACCCCCTCATGAGATCTGAAACATTTCACACACACCCGGTAATCACCAATACAATCTATTGCATCACTGAACCATCAAGTATACGAATGTCGATTATGTCGTAAGGAGCTAGAGTTGAGAAAAAATCAATTCAAAGGGAAATAAAGAGTTCCTTTGCCTGATCCGAAGCACCAAACAAGAGTGGAAGCTAGAACCAAGGTATACTGCTCTATAGACTTGTCTTCTAGAATGAATAAGCTAATGTCGGCAGAAGGAGGTCTGCCATAGGTGAGGCAATAAGGGATCCTCAACTAAGGCATGAGAGATAATAGTAGAGTTACTGATATACTGACACCAGGGATAATGATGGAATGGGGATACTGAGTAGCGAGCTGATGACTTCCCTTATTATAGCATAAAGGGCATGAATGACTTGGCAACAATTGACACAATACCAGAGGGGATAAGGGACAGTATGAATGAAGGCCGAAATGTGGGACACGAGAGAGGAACAAAGAAATGAAGGATGGAAGACTATAATGAGATACAAATGGACTCGGGATAGACTCCAGGGATGTGATGATTACTCAACTCAGATGCTCTAAACAAGGGCGACTCGATGATGCTACCACACATAACAGGCCCGGTGGGCACCATAAAAACATGAGTACAAGATGGTTACTTATGAAGAAAATTGATACGAGCATGGACAAGTATGAAGGCAAAGTGGTGCCCCAAGTACAAGTGTTGCAAGTGAAGAAGTTCAATTTTGAAGAGTGGTGAAGTGACCCTTCTTAGAAAAAATGTGTCCGGTGAAGTATCAAATCACAAAAAACTAAAGGATACCCATTTGAGAGCTCAGTGAGAGATTTCCAAAGGTGTTGACAGTTTGTTAAACCAAATTACGGTTTGGTCGGAGCTGGTGAATGAAAAATATGGGGTTTCTCTTTTAATAAGGCATTTTTCCTTCTAATTTAATTCATTTGCAAGTGCAGCTATGGTGAATGTAGAGGGGAAAAAAGGCCCTAAATCTTGTGGCGATCGTAGCGAACAAACCGACCGTTGGAATCGAGATCCGTCAGTTGCAGGTAAGAGACCTAACCCTACTCTTTCATTTCAGTGGATTGAAAGTTCAATTTAGGCACCTAGAGCTCAGGAACAGGCCCCTGCTCTTCTTCACAACTGGGTCGCACTTTTTGGGGCAATATCTGCGACCTAGGTAGAAGGTTTTGGGCAGAAAATTGTGACTTATCCCAGGATTTGCCTGAAAAGTGCGACCTGTCAGAGAGGGGGATTTTGGTGCTGTTTCTTGGTTGAGAGATGGGGTTTTATGGTTGAATGCAGTCTTTCCTTTCTGTACACTAACAAATATAATGGTTTTGTGTAGATATGGCAGAATTGAGGATCAACTGGAGAGAGAGCCCTGGACACATTACAGTCAAAGATCTGAGAGGATCATGGTGTTCGGAGTGCATTAGCCAGGTTTGGGGTCCTGAAGTTTGTGGAGAACCCTTTGATGGAGCTGGGGAGCCATTGTTGGCCCAGATTGTTAGCTATTAGGATCCGGATCATGAGATATTTATAGTGGAGGGGCACCAGATCGAGTTGACTGTCCAGGATATATATTTCTTGATTGGTCTCCCACCACTTGGGATGGTGGGGAATACATAGCTAGTGTTACCGCAAGGGCGAAATGTCATGGAGTTTGTATAGCGCCATTGGCGACCAGGTCTCTATGTTAAGGAGACAGAGATATTGATCGGGGATCTAGAGAGGCTAGAGGCCCGTGCTGTGGCTGCAGCGGTGCTGCGGATCCTAGGAAACCAGGCACTGAACCACATCGCTGGCAGTCAGATGATGCTTTTTGAGAGTGTTCTAAGTGAGACCTACTATGGGTGAAACCAAATTATGCTGTCGTCTTTGAAATGACAATTTTCGCTATGTAAGCAGCAAGTGAACCATGACTGTGCATATGGCAAAGTGCTATGATCTCTCTTCTTTGAGAAGATCCCGACACTCCGACCTCGCATACAGATCGAAGATGGGGGCCCAAGAGAGCCCAGGATGTGCCGCTACTGTGCAGAGGGGGAGGTGGGGTAGTCAGACGGGTGTTCTAACCCGATTTGTTTGCTCATTGGGATCAGATATGACTGTACATAGACGACTATCCCTATAGTGGGATGAGATATCATGGGGACCTAGACTTTCCATTGCTGCCTGGTCGAGTATGGGGGCCCGATGGTAAGCAAAAATTTGCTAATGTTTTATGTGCATTTTAAAGTTTCAGAAGATTGTATATGGTACTGATTCATTCACTTTTTTTATGCAGATAAAACACCAGTGAAACCAGCTGGTACATGGGACGACCTACAGTAGTAGGAGCTGCAGAACCTAGTGGGTCGAGAGCACCGAAAAATGAGGATGCACTTGCCCTCTTGGAGGACATCCATCGTAGATGTGAGAGGCTTCTGACCAATGTTTCAAAGCACAGGTGGCAAGACTTGGATTACTAGTATATAGAGCCATGTATTGGTCTACCCTTGGAGTGGTGAGGGGTCATGCAGTGCATGGCGATGGCTAGACAGGGGATGTATGATATACGAGTTGCAGGAGCAGATCCATTGGCCCGGGATCCTCCAGATAGTGATTAGGTGTAGGGGCATGCGGTGCCCCCAGTTTTGGGTTTTGTAACATGTTATGGGCATGTCGTATGTATCAGAGTTGATGGAGAGTAAAACATTTTGAATGACACATATTATGGATATGCATCGTTTTATAGTTTATTGTTATTTTCTTATGTGAAATGTGTGTGATAAATGCCAATATAGAATATCATTTGCAATGTTATCTACATAGTGATTTTGTGCTCTAAGTACATGACTTAATGTGATGATTTCAAATTCACACATCAAAAGCTTCACTCGTAAATATCTTCTAAACAGGACAGGATTAGGCACACGATAGACATAATTCAATTTCATGACAAGAAGCAAGGAATCTAAATGAACATGAAGGTGAATGATGCGATGGGAAAGGGCATCGGCTAATAAACCTCACACTGCATCATATTCGGCCTGGTTATTGGTGGCATTACCAATGCATACGCCGTTCGAGAGAACATGCGAGTGCAAGGGCGTAAAAATGACCCAACCTGCCGAGGCTAGATTCTGGAAGTAGCGACTTGCACCATTGGCATAACCGATATATGGTGTGGATGGGGGGTCCATTTGAAGGGTGCCAAAAGAAAAAAATTATCGGATGATGAAAAATGTTGGCAATCAAAACGCATGGTAGAGATCAAACAAACACTGCTAGAGGGAGTGCTCTGGGTAGGATGTCTACCACCCGCACACTGACAGGTAGGTGGTGTGTGGGATCTGCCTTAGGAGTAGCTTGTGCTCAGGTTTAGAAATTCACCATAGATACGGATGGTGCCATTCCTCTTATGGGCAGGAAAGATGAAGCCAGGGATGGAAAAGGCTTCCATGATGTCGTCATCACAGTAAAAGATGGGGTGACGGGTAGAAGGGTAACCACATGACGCGACAAAGCTACCTGACTCATCATCATGAGAAGAAAGGTTCACATGCACATTGTCACAGGGGGTAATGGAAGAAAAAGTAGATAAGGGATCCATTGATGTTGATCCCAGGGTGATCGCTGAAGGGAGGTCAAGTGAAACAGAAGGGGAAGTCCCAGAGGTATCTTCCATCGTGGATCTCATAGATGATGACAGGAAGAGGATAGTGGCCAAAGACTCTATCATCTTGACATTGGGAGGGGAAATTTCAATGGGAGAAGAAGTATCCTCAGGTTGGCCAGAAGAATATTACGCGAGTACGGGGGAGGTGGACTAGTTATGTTCAGTCTCGTACTCCCGAACTACTTCCAAAGAGGCATGGTAGTGATTGAGGCGGGGAAAAAGATGGGTATAATGGCCATGGAGATCATACAAATCACAGGGGTGGTTGGTGTGAATTGTCTTGGGGTTCTTGGTTGTAGTCGAGGAAGAAATAGAGGCTTCAGGGACCTTAGACTCAGGAAACATGACATTAACAATGGGCTTGATGCGAGGCAATTCAGGACAATGATGGTTTGGGTAGCCTTGTCCTTAGGCACCTTCTTGCAAGCTTTGCCCCCTTCACTTGAAGCTTTCTCAATAGGAGTAGGTTTCTGTTGAGGTGGCTAAGGCACAGAAAAAAAGGGAGGGGTCATGGTGACCAGTTGGACCAGGGTCAAAGCAAGATAAGGTTTGGGTTGACCAGGCGAGATACTAGCAGGGGGATCAATGTACCAAAATGGGATCCCCAAGGGCATGTTAGGAAGAGATAAGGTATCCATAACAGGTACAGAAAATACTCCAGGAGGGAGATCCATAAATGGTATCTGACCGGAGGGGTAATGGCCAGGCGAGACAACTTCGAGATGGTTAAGGCCAGGAGAAACCATTCCAGGAGGATAGATAGGTTCATTGATACTAGGTGTAGGTCAGGGGCCTTGAGGAGTGGGTCCTGAAGGCTGAGTCGAGGTGCTAGGAGCAGGTTGCGGAGGGTGGGGCTGCTGACTAGTCGAACTAATCCTCCTCTTCTCATACTACTTTTGTGATTCTTGCCAGGGATTTTCTATCTTACATCCAACTTCCCCTTCGTTATGACACTGGTACCGAATTTTCGACCTATTTCCATCAATAGTTTGTGACCCGCCTATCCGATCATGTCCAGGAATGATGGAGAATAAAGATCCTATGTTGATCCCCTACCTTCAAAGACCGTGTCTGTGAAACCAGGGATTCTGGGTTCGATCCCCAGTGGAGTCACTAGTTGTTATTGTGAATTCTAATCACAAGCGTACAAAAAAAATCTCACTTTAGCTGTGCATAAAAAACAGCCCTAAAATCAAATATGGTCGCCAATTTCCTTAGATCTGCAGTTATTTGACTAAGATAAATGCTACAAAATCAGATCTATGCAGTTAAATAAATTAAACAACAAATAAAAGCAAGATTTTCTCCATGCATCCAATATACAAGATAAGAATATTTTTAAATTTTTTTGTATTTATGACACCTGGGAAGGGAACATAGAAAGATGTTACCAGTCCTCCTCAATGGGATGGGTTCTTGTATGTCCTCAATGCTTCCGATCTAAGATCTCTCTCTCTTGATAGTGTAGAAAACCCAAACAAAAATGGAACGCAAGGGGAGTTCACAAAAAATATAGAAAAAATATGACAATGATGGAGGATCAAAGTCAGACCAAAAGTATAGATATAGAGTGATCTTTAGGCAACAAAAGGTAGTTAATGAATGGGAAAACCCTTCTATTTATAACAAAATATTGATTTAGTCTAGATATTGGTGCATAATTAAAATATTATTAACCAAATCTAGATCCAACTTGGAATATTTTATTATTTTTATTGGAGGGAAAAGGAATTTGAATTTGGTCAAATCCCTTTATTTGTAAATAATAAATAAATAAATGATTTATTTATTATTTTAAGAATGTGGTTGAGTAATAATTAAATAAATAATTATTTATTCAATTATTTATAAATGATTTAGTAAAATTTAACAAAGAATATTATTTAAATATTTTTTAAATAATTATTCCTAGAAAATAATAATATAAACAATTATTTATCTAATTAATTTTCCCATTTTGGGTCAAATATGACCAGGAATATTAATTAAACTGTTGTTTAATTAATTATCCCTGGAGGAAAATCAAACAAATATGGATTTATTCAATTATTCCTCACGAGGTTTCCTATTTAGACCATAAACAACTTAATAAATTATGGATTACTAAGTTATTTTTCATAGCGAAAGAAATTTTACTTAGGGTAAAATTGGTCTTACATGGTGTACTTTGGTCCATCTAATAGTAATAGGTTAGATGACCATAAATTGGTGTAACAACTATGTATGAATTGATAAAGAATAGCTAAATTTTAGAATATTCACACAATCTACTTAAACATATTTTTTATAAAAGAAATAAAGTTCAATTAAACAATTGATTAATTAAAAAGAAAATAAATAAACATTTCCATTCAATGTAAATTACTCAATACAATCATAGCCTACATTTTCATTTTATTAAAGCTAACTAAAATCTAAGATTGTTCAAATTTAGATTACACTAAAATAAACTATATAGTAAAGCAATAAGTCTATTTATTCAAGAAGTCAAAACCCTTAACGTTGTTTATGAGACTAGTTTAAATAGGCCTCATCGATTAAAGATAGATATGTTGGTGATCAAGTCTAGTTAGTAATAATGTATGCTCCCAAGAAGTTCCTAGGAAATTCTTGTTGTTGCTTCTTTGACCATGAGGTGGCTGCCTCGTTTTTTTTTTTTTGACAAAAACAGTTAGTATGATATATTGATTCTTGGCATAAATGGCTCAATTCAGATTACAAAGAGATAGGCAATGCTCAGATTTCTCCTCGGCCAGAAACCAAATGGCTTTACCACTAATAAGCCTGTGATTTTTGCAAACTATAATACGAGCAATCTTCACTATCTTCCCAAATTTGTAGATACAAACAAACTGCTCCAATAAAAGGCAGTAAAACATTTTAACCAGACAGCTATGGGATGGGATCCCAGCCTTCATCTCCATCTCTTAGGAGGGCTCCGAGGGAGAGGAGAACCGCTTTATTGGCTTTAGCATTAGCATCTTTGTTGTTATCTCTCTTTACATGAAAGAATTCCAAGCTCTGAAAGGATTTCAACAGGGATCTAATTCTGTTCATCAATATTGATAATCTTAAATCTAATGGTAAAGAATTGTCCACAATGGCCTTTATAATAGACTGGGAATCACCAAATAATATTGCATCTTTGATACCCAGAAATTTGAGCTGCTTGAGCCCCTGGAGAAGAGCCAGAGCTTCAGCTTGAATTCTGGTGTTGTAGCCCACTCCCCAGGCGAATCTAAGTTCAGTTATGCCCTCTGCATTTTTGATAAATCCACTTGCTCCGGAAATACCAGGATTACCTTTTGCTGCCCTGTCGAAGAAGAGGGCGTTTCGTGCCTTCTTGGTGTAAAACTCAAAGAATTTTGCAGCCTTAAGATGAATTTGCCAATGTTTTAGAGGAGTGGGAGGCCTGACTATATCAATGAAGTGGAGATCAAGAGTAGCACCCAATTCAGCATCTTGTTCACTAAGGTCTGCCCCGTCTAGTTGATCTCCCAAACAGTCTTTAAGCTGGCTTTTGATTTTAACCCAGACTATCTTGGGATCGCTCTTCTTGTCTCTGAATATCATTTGATTTCTTTCCAGCCATATTTGCCAGCAGATTAATTTGGGAAGGGCGAGCCAGGCTGCTTTGATGTGAGCATTCCGAGGAGTGCCTCCAGGGTACGTAAGTTTCCAATTTGAGAACAGGTCTGAGCAAAGTTTGGGGGGGGGCGAAGACGATACTCCATGGGCCTAAGGCCTCTTTCCAAATTTCTGCAGCAAATTTACAGTTGAGCATCAGGTGGGTGGCATTTTCTTTGTCTTCCCCACACAACGAGCAATGGGAGGGCCCCATATAGCCTCTTTTCCAAAGCCTATCTTCGGTCAAAATTCTCTGATGACATAGGAGCCAGCAGAAAGAGTCAATTTTAGGAATCGATGTCTGAGACCAAATCCCCTGCCAGGGCTTTGGATCAGGAGGTACGTGAGGATGCAATATTATCTGCCTATAACCCTGCAAGACTGTGTAGCGCCCAGGGATCGGACCCCAGCCCCGAGTGTCTGATTTCCTACTGTTCATAGGGGCTTTGCCTTTTAAGAGGGTTAGGAAGGTTGCGTATTCTTTGGAGAGATTCTGAGGCACCTATAACTTTTCCCAACTCTGCCAATCACCATTCTCCCAATGAGATATGTCCCATAGAGTTTTAAAACCAGCTCTGTCCATCCAATCTTTCAACAAAACCAGAGAGCGATCATCCGCTAGGGGGTCACAGCCCATAATGCGGTCCTCCCAAATTTTAATGCGCTTGCCATTTCCAGGGATCCAATGCGCATGGAGATTAATTAAGGAGGAAGATTTTGCGCACAGTTTGTGGATCATCGATCCAGAGGTTGCAATGGGATTGTCCAGACAACGTGTTCTCTGCCCACGAAAATATTTTTTCCACAACGCTAGCTGAGCCCAACCCGGATTTGGGGCAATTATCCTCCATAACATTTTTGCACCCAATGCTACATTTTTCTTACTAATTCTCTTGAAGTTCAAGCCACCTTCTATTCTGGGCAAGGAGATTTTATCCCAGCTTAATAGAGGGATTTTCTTCTCATTCACTTTTATGCCTTTCCAGAAGAAATTCCTTATGTGATCCTCCATTTTCCTCATAATGCCAATAGGAGCCAGCATAAATGCAGACTGATAAATGGGAAGGCTATTCAAGACAACTTTTATAAGCACTGTCTTGCCTACCAGATTGAGCCAATTGAAGCCCCAGGAGTGGATCTTGGACTTAAATTTTTCCAACAGAGGCAACCAGTCTCTGCTGAGAGCACTTTTTTGGAAAACAGGGAGCCCCAAATACTTGAAGGATGACCATGAAGAGGAGGCAGCGAAACCGAAACAACTGGAGACGGCTTGGAGTGATCTGGTAGAAGAGTTCCAACAATAGATATGACATTTTCCTTTATTGAGGCTGCTTCCTGAGTCTTCGCAATAGTCATCCACCACATCTTTAAATCTTTTAGCCGAGAGCAAGGAGGCTGCACCCAGCAAGAGAGAGTCATCCGCGAATAGCGCATGATTTATGTTTTTGACACCTCTTGCAATGCTTAATCCCATTATTTCTTGATCATTCTGCTTTTTATTCAAAAGGAAGCTGAGAACAGAAGCTTGGAGGACAAAGAGCAGGGGGGAGAGAGGACACCCTTGCCTCAGTCCTCTAGAGGCTTTGAAGAAATTAGTAGCCCTCCCATTCACCAAAGGGGCAATCCAAGGCTCGCTAATACAAGCCTTGATCCAATTGATAAATTTGGGACCAAAACCAAATTTGTGCAGGACATCCATCAGAAATCTATGTCTCACCCTGTCAAAGGCGCTTTCAAGATCTAACTTGATAACCATTCCTTTCTCTTTCCAGGTCAATCTTGAATGAATTGCCTCTTGGACCAGGATAAAATTGTCCACAATCTGTCTTCCCTGAATAAAACCTCCCTGATTCTCTGGAACAATGTCTGGAAGGATGGTTTTCAGTCTGTTTGCAATCACTTTTGTTATCAGCTTGTAGCCTATATTACAAAGGGAGATAGGACGAAATATGTTGAAGGTGTTGGCGCCTTTATCCTTAGGGATGAGGGCCAAGAATGCCGAATTGGTGCTTCCCCCAATTTTCTGACAAACTTGTGATTTCCGGACCATTCTTCATAAATATTTTTCCACAATCTGCCAACAGCTTTGCAAGAATCTGGCAGTAAAGCCATCAGGGCCCGGGGCCTTATCAGGCACCATTGCAAAGAGGGCGATTTTTATTTCATTATTAGTGACTTCTGCTTCCAAAAATTGATTCATTCTGGCAGAAATCAGAGAGGGAACCTCATTCACTAAAGTTGAAATATGCCCCAGGCCCTCCTCTTCGCTATACAGATTTTTGAAGTGTAGGAAAGCATCGTTTTTTTATGCTTTGTATATCTCTATGTTTGATGGTCTCTTCCTTGATTTCTGAGATGGAGTTGAAGCTTTTCCAAGCTTGGGCTTATTTTTGAAAGAAGGATGAGTTCCTATCTCCCGCCTTAAGCCAAAGGCTACGGGATTTAATCCTCCAGTACTCTTCCTCGGCCAAGCTTGCCTTGAGTAGCTTTTGCTGAAGGTCAGCCTCCTTGTCTAGAATTTCTTTTGTGATCTCTTAATTTTCCAATTTCAGATGATGAATCTCGAGACATTCTTGGATCTTTTTCCTTTCCACTGCAGGATTGGGAAGGGATTTTACCCAAGTTTTCATTGCAGCTTTCACTCTCTTGAGTTTTTCCTCCCATACAAAGAAGGCAGAGCCGTTGACTGGTTGCTTCCAGCTATCTTTTACTAGATGCATAAAGGACTATTCCTTGACCCAAAGGGGGCTGAATTTAAAAGGGATAGGACCTTGATCCATGTGGGCCAGAAGATCAAGTTTTATGGGTTTGTGATCAGAGACGCTATAAGGGAGAATATGCATTCTAGACTCTAGACCAAGAAGAAGAAAAGAGCTTTGAACAAGAAATCTATCTAACCTTGCAGCGATATGTCCCGAACCGAGTCTTTTATTGGACCAAGTGTACTTACCCGACGAAGGTTTAATGTCGATCATGTCCCAATCCTGAAGCAGATCCTCAACCCATTCTCGCGCCGAATCCCTTACAATGCTTCCTCCATGCTTTTCAGCCAATGATAGGGTGAGATTTAGGTCCCCTGCAATGATGATGTTTGCTAAGTCTTCAGAATCTGCCAAACTTCTAATGGAGTCCCAATAGATCTTTTTCTCTCCTACGTTGACTGGTACATACACGTTGAAGAGGGAAAGGATCACATTTGTATCAACGTGTTGCAACTTAGAGAACATCCAATGAGTGTTGGTGACCTCTTTGATCCTTGAGAATTTTTTGCGTTCCAAGGGGTGCCCAGGCCTCCTGAGGCACCTCGAGCTGAGACTGCTTGACCTTCACTTTTCTTCCACAATTTTTTTACTGATATGGAGGAAGGCCTTGTCCTCCATTTTAGTCTCCTGGATGAGGAGTATATCGGGAGATTCTGATCTTATCAGAATTCTTATGGCTTATTCTTTTATTTTTCTCCCCATACCCCTACAATTCCAGGAGACAATCTTCATCCTTGCTTTTTGGATGATGAGCTCCTTTAGAGCTTTGGGACTGATTTCTGGTCGTCTTCGGTGTTTTTTCCAAGAGTTTCTCAAGGGTTGGTTGGCTTCCCTAGAGTTTTTCTTTATAATTCTCCTTCTCTCCTTTTTCACGAGCAGATTTTCGGCCTCTCAATGATCTTCTAGCCGAGGTTTGCGAATCCCCTATTTTGCCTTCTTCTTCTGAGTCCTCCGAACCTTGCACTTCCTCAGTCTCTTATGTGGGTATCTCTTTCGATCTGTCTGCATTACTTTCAACTTGCTTTGGTCCCGAGGGGGACTCTTTTTGGGGCGATCCTTCCTTCTGCATCTCTAGTTCTTGGGTGTCTTCTATTGCTAAGCTTAATTGTGCAAATTTGTTTCCTTGTTCTTCCATGATAGGTGTTTGGATCCCAGGGGCTGCCTGAGGGCCTTTGCCATTTGTATTGCCATTTCTAGGGGCTTTATGGGCAGTTTTGGTCCTTTTGACCTGAGTCCATCCTTCCTCCTTGCCTTTCTCCACTTCACTATTCTTTGGACAGCCTCTAGCAAAATGGCCATAAACATGGAATTTCCGGCACTTGAACGGAAGATGCTCATAGTCCAGCTTTTGAACATGATTCCAGCTTCCAACCCTGATCTTTATTGCCTCGGTAAAACCAACCTCTAGGTCAACTTCGACACAGATTCTAGCACAGTCATATTGGTCTTTGTTGTTTTCTCGATCAATGAATTTTTCCAAGGTGTTTCCGATGTGCTTAAGGGACTCCCAATTCCAACAATGCACTGGCAGAATGGGCAGCCTTACCCACACAGGGACGGCTGTGGGGACGTCAATTTCTGGGTCAAAATCGGGCATCCACTTATTGAGATACAACCCCTGAGGGCCCATGAAATAGGGACCGTTCCGAAATATCAGATCCTTATCATCCTTTTCAGATAATTCAAACAGAAAGAATCCCTTCCCTAGAAAATACAAAGTGACTCTGTTTTTAATCAGCGGTGCCCAGTTCCTTGCAACCCATCTCTCCGTGGTTTTGGGGGAGGGCCAGAGTCCTGTGAACTATCCAACCAAAGCATGCTCAGCCAAAGAAAGGGTGACCTGGATCGGACCCTCAGGAGGGAGCGAGATCTGAGGGATGTCTTCCAAACGTTTCACAAACATTGCAGCCTCGGTTGCTTTCTTCTTC
This sequence comes from Pinus albicaulis, assembly GCA_034641835.2. Taxonomy (NCBI): domain Eukaryota; kingdom Viridiplantae; phylum Streptophyta; class Pinopsida; order Pinales; family Pinaceae; genus Pinus; species Pinus albicaulis. The sequence continues at coordinate 1,614,808,364 of CM076575.1, read as the reverse complement.
GGCAGAGATTCCAAAAGTTTGAGAAAGGCTTCAGCATCAGAAGGGGGAGTCGGAGGGGGCAACTCCATTATTGTAGCGACACCTTAGCTCAAACTAAGCGAGCACACACAACTCCCAACGATCAATACATATTCCCTCTATCCAACACATAAGTGATTAAGCAAAGGGGTTTGAAGAGCCCCTGCAAAAGCAAGCAGAGGGCCTATGCGCTGCGCTGAATGGCCAGTGTGCCGCGCAGGTTCAAAGCGTCATGCACAGCCAAATGAAACACTGGGAGGCCGACTCAAAGCGTCGCGCCAACCCAATGCGCCACGACTCCCAGTCTAAGCACCGCGCAGGAACAGCTCCGGAACTAGGATACCCTGCCCACAGATGGAGAACAACGGAGCCCTCCGAAGTAGCCAGAGGGCCAAGTCAGTGGCCTCAAGCGTAGAGGAGTTCCAGTTGCAGAGCGGGGGCTAGGTTTTTAATTTTCTAGATGCTGAGGTGGCTGCCTCGTTGTCCCACTAGGAACAACCAATTTTACCAAAATCCCTATATCATTTTTCACTCTCGATGTATGAGTCAGCACATCACAAAGAGAAGCATGTGCCATTTTTGAAACTTCAAAAATTGTAGCATGACACATATCTACTTGCTTAATGCCCTGAAATCATGATTCAAAAATTTTCAAGCATGATTGTTCAATATCTATGATAAGGTGTTGTATATTTCTCTTCCACCACTTGAGGGAAATTTAATTCACTTACATTTCAAAAAGATTAATTTGAGCCTTCAAGATTTGGTCATTAACTTGATGAGATTTCTCTTTTCCACTTAAGCTATTTGATCTGTGCATCTTTTATTTTAACCAAAATAATGAAAGTTGGTTGCATTTTATCAATTTGATTCTTCAATTTCAATTTTTGTTGTTGCTTGCATTGCTAGTCTTGAGAGACCTTCAAATTTGAGTGTTCTTACAAAAAATTCTCCTTTAGGCTTAGATGTTGTTATAAGTGAAAAATATGTTCACTTTCTGTTTAAGTATCTCCATTAAATGATTTATATACGAAATGTTAGACGTGGCAAGAGTTACCATTGTTCCAAATAATTCCTTGGATAACTAATCGTCATTGTGCTTAGAACCATCCTGGATGTAGTAATATCTTCAAGCTGATCCTATTTTCATTTTCTTATATTTCCCTTGATAGTAGATCTTTGTTAGACTGAAGAGGAAGTATGTAGAAGACATACCCTCCAACTCAACGGAAGATAGAGATGAAAGAGAGAAGAAATTATGAGAAGTATCTAGACATGTCTATGTGTTGATGATAGGGGAATTGGATTGCAATCATGGCTATTATTGAATCTAAATTTATTTTCCTTTCTCTACTTTTATTTCTATCTGTATCTTTTCAGACCATTCCTCATGTAATATTACTTGTTCAGCTACAATATTTTCTTTGTCAACAATTCCTTTAACCATGCTTTTATAATGCAATCAACACTTATTAGGATTACCTTTACAAGCTTGGGAGACACCCATTGTAGTAAAATGAATATATGTTTTTGTAGGAATTTGTTGGGTAACTTGAGGTAGAACCTCTTCCATGCCTTCACTTTGAAAAATAACTTGGATACATGTTATTCTACTTCTTTGAATATTTTTTTTTCAAATTACTAAAATCTCATCATTCTCAAAATAATAAATCTATTGAGAAACAAAAATTTTCCAACCACTCTAAATAAAACTGAAACCAATAATTCCAAGACTCCATAATTCATCAGAATACAAAGATCTGATGAATAATCAGCAGAGAGACACACTAGGACCCATTGATATTTACATTTTCATTTGCAGTAGCCATGATTCTTTCATTTTTTTTACTGCTAGTGATGATGATGACAGTCGCTCTACAAATTCATGCTCATACTGAACCAAAAGGAAACAATGGATCGTAATCCCTATCACCCACATTCACAGGCAGCTGATCCACACGTTTTGGGTATTTGACCTTGAAAATCATAATATCCGAATATAACATCTGTAACACCCAACCCTACGAGCGCATCCATTATATTCAAGTAGGGTTCCATCACCAACGACCTCCCCGATATCAAGATAACCAGGCACAAAAAAGGTCGTTACATGCATTTCTTATAAAGTCTATTCCTCGAGAGGGATGGTCAGGTTTGAGTTTTCCACGTACAAAGGTTCCCCGATTGCTACAATGGCGTAAGATAATCCCTTCCCTTCAGTGAAATTTGCATCTGAGTTCTACTCGTATACTACTTTAGTTGACAGACTGACAGCTTGTTTAATGGCATCCATAATGGTAGTTCCTACAGTTGTTTCACCATTGTTTCCTCTTCAACTTATAGTCCATCCTCCACACTAGTACCCCAGATTGTCTGCATGACTGCCTACTACAAATATCTTCAAAGCATTATTGTCAAGAGGAAATACTGGCTTTCTAGGTATTTTCCCATACTTCAAGAGAATGAGAAACTTTTGTATAACTTCTCTGGGAGCAAGCTTGCCAACCATGCCCAACAAGGAGCCGTCTATCATGGGTTTCTCAAGCAAACCGGTGACAAATTGTACTCTTAGGATTCTCCTAACTGCATTGTCTATTCTTCTCATGGAGATCACACGAGTTTTCTAGAGCTTTGAGCTCATAAATATAAGTTTGGAAGTTGAAAGGGACCATCACCTTGTCAATGTATGCATTGATTGAAGCAGAAATACTATAGCTATAGTTTTCCCTTGGCAGTGAGATAATAATTTCTATCCCTTCCCAATCTGAAATGGTGAATCCATTGAATCCCATTGTGGTTTTCAAGATGTGAGTTAGAAGGTAATGGCTTACATACATTTTCACTTCATCGTAGCTCGAGTAAGATGCCATGATAGTCAATACTCCCTTTGCTAAGGCATCAACATATGGGCACATGAGAACATGACAAAGTTTGTTGTAAATTTCAACTGCATTTTCCTCGTTGATCCATATGGTGGTTCCACAATCTCCAACAAAATGATTTGCACAGGCCATAACAATCATTCTTCCAGCCACATATGAATACTCATTAGGTTGTCCCTTAGGATGAGAGCCCTGCAGACCCAAGATAATATCTGTCATCCTTAGGAACACTTCTATGTATTCACTATAACTCTCATAACACCTTCCCCATATTGGGTCGCGACATACTGCTAAATAAGGAGAAAATGCATATGGTATGCCAGTTAACCTGACCTCAAGAGAAGTGGAAGCTCCTATTCTCTAACAAAATCAGGATCTTTGGTTTCCCCAAGGGCTATATTGTACGGACATGACTGCCAGCTCCTTTGGGAGTTGTTTGATCCTTTCTTGAACTTTAAAACATGTGTTTTCCCTTTTTAAGATTAAGTCGTGTTTTCCCTTTTGATGTTGGAACTATTTTCTATAGATCAACTTGTGGTATAAGATTAATAAGAAAATTCTGGTTGTAAACCACATCAAAATATTACCAAGTAGATTTTACTAGTTTCTCTAGGAATTGTTAAGGATGAGACTGCACTTCAATAGGTGGCCCTTGTACTTAAACCCAGAAGATGAGACCACATACAAAGTCCTCATCTTTAGGTAGGACTCATGCACCTCCCTCACAACCTCTCTGGAAAAAATCCCTCTAGGCCATAGGGACTAAACTGGGAATTTGGTAGCCATCATTGAGTGAATAGGAGTAGTTCACTTGTGCTCACCCTTGTGTGGAGGTAAATTTGGAATGACCCCTAGATGCAACTGAATGGAAAATAAACAATTTGATTCATGTATTTTAGTGTCAGTCTTGTCATACTGCCATCAGTGATCAAAATTACTCTTTTGCATTTGCATATTAGGAGTCCCATACCATAAATTTTCATCATTCCATTAGGTCATGGATTCATTGATGGTAGTGGTTTTTCATCATTTTTCCCTCATGTGAAACTTGTTGATTCCCCTCTCTATGGTCTTCAGTCATGATTCACTTTCACTCTGTAAGTCATGTTAGTAGGTCATCATGGTCAAATTAATGATTCAAGTGTCAATAAATATTAGTAAGGTCATGAGGAGGTCAAATAAACTCAAAGGCACAATATCTGGAAATATCAAAGAATTGTTCTATTGAGCTTGATGTAATTTTCACCTCAAAACCATGTTTTAAGGTGAAAACATGATACTTTGCTTCTATTATCATCTTTTATGTAATTTTATGTCTTCATATGTAATAAGTTGAGTTTCAGAAGCTGTTGTCTCCACAAAGCCATCACCTTGATTTTCAAAGGTGTTTCCCACAGCATATTCAATGAAAAATCATGATCTAAGTATGTCCATCAGAAAGAGCCCAGAAAGAGCTTTCCAATGATAGATTATACTCCCCAAACTGACCTCTGGATGGAAAAATATGCCTAAGTGAACAAAATTCCCCAAAGGCCTAACCTTATCCCTTTTCTCATTTGTCCCTTAGTCTTTGTAACTTTACCTTTTCATATAATTTTGAAGTTTTTTCATTGTAATCCCCTTCTCCCGATCCTATTGCATAATCGCATCGCAAAAGTCCCTTTGACCCATAAATATCTAATGCGATCAAACCATCTCCGATCCCTCCGATCTGATCGCAATCGCATCATCGCAATCCCTTCTCTCGATTCAAATTGCATACTTCCGATTGACCCTTCCCCGATTACAAATCTCTGATACAATTGACCCCGCCCGATCACATATGGACCGTTGGATCTTATCAATGATCCGACAGCCCACATTAAATCACATCGCCCGATCGCATCGCAGCTCCGCAGCGTCCCCGTGCCCATGATTCTTTTGATTGACTCTCGCCGATTACATCTCCATTGTTGATCCGCCCTTTTGATCGGACAACTCACAAGCCATCGCACCGTCACAATCGGCATTTCCTGAAGCATTTCTCCCGCTCTACTTCCCCGTCGATTTGCGATTGCTATTCCCTCCCAGTCCCACCGTAAGGCCTTTCCACCCTACTCCAAACAAAAGTGTTTTCACTTTGTAAAAGTTGTAATTTGATCTAAAATATTTCTTCGCAATGCATGTTTTGTCTCCACCATGTTTAAACCTCCATGCTCCCGACCCGCCGATGCAATGAATCACACGTCGCTCATTGCATCGCGCGATTGTCCCGCCACTCTTTTGTCCTGCTCCACTCCGATTGCAATTGTGATTCCTCCCTTGGGTCCCACCTCAAATCCTTTCCGCATTTCCAAAGAAAAAAATGGTTTTCCTTTGTAAAAGCGCAAAGCTTATTTTGATTTGTTTTAAAGGGATTTTCCCCATTACTCCTTCAGCTTATCCTATCACCCCATTTCACTTCTTCCAATCGCATCGCAAGTTTCATCGCATCATTCCAATATCCCTCCCCTCTCCCGATTGCGATTTGCGATCGCAACTTGGCCTTGCCATCCTTTCCTTTGCTCTTTTTCACTCAAAAGGGGATTTTTCTTCATTAAATGGAAAATTTCATTTTTATTGGTTCTAGAAGGCATTTCTCGGTGTATAAGGGATTTTCAACAAAGAAAAATATACAGTCAAGGTCGTGAACTAATTATGAAACAGAGACATCTGTAGCAGCGATGAGAAAGGGATCTATTCTTCAGATTTCCTATTTTCATTCATTGGGTGTAACTGAAAATCTTCCAAATGATCAAATGTATTGTTTCTCCTTCTTTTCAGGGGCATATTGTTGGTCCTTTCCTATGTTCATATTTCCATTTCTGAGCTAGCAAAACAACCCCTCCTTCGGTGGATCTACTCCCCTCAAATTCTGTATATTTAATGTAATCCTTCATCATTTTTAAGGGGAAAATAAAGTGTGGAATAAGTTGGAAATCACTGAGGACGCTCTGCGCTCCATTTGTAACAGTTTGGTAGGGAATTAATAAAGAAATGCAGCTCTGATTTGTGGGATCCCTGTGGTATGGATTTTAGCATTGTTCTTTCCTTTGTTTTCATCAGTTAATTGTTATGTTTACCATTTATCCATTCATATCTCTCGTTGAATGCTTTCAAGACAGAGAGGTAGAATCCATTGTTTAATGCTCTGCCTTGGGGAATCATTCAATACTCTATGTTTTCTGTTGTTTGAAAAGGATCCATCTCCTATGCCCTTTTTAGCTCCTCACCAGTCTTAAATCATCTCATCATTATTTAAACCAAGTTGTTAAAATCCCTGCCTACCTTGCCCCATGAAATACCCTGTATCTCTTATTTAATTCCCCAATTTCAAACTGACCCATCTTCTCCTACAACCCTGAAAATTTATAAAAACATTTCCAATTATTATACCTAGCCTAAAATCAGTTTACTGTTATACTTTCATTGAATATCTTTCACGGAGAGAGTTCTCTCCTGACCTTGTAGGGCTAGCTACAAGGTTGAGCATGGTTTGAGGTTACCCTGATTTGCCTTCCTTCAGCCTAAGGTCCAAATTAGGTGCTAACATTTTTGGCAACCATACTGGGGAACAATTTAGCATAAAGGATTAATCACCCCAGTAATATCTTCAATATAAATTCTTAGACTCTGGATGATGATGTTTAGAGTTTGCTAGGCTAAAATAAAACATTGTAAAGTAGAAATTTGACCACACTAGCTTCAAGGAGATACACAAGGGCCAACCCTGATCCAAATCCTCCCCCTGTGTTTGAAAATCCAAATCTCATTCCAAGGATAATCAGAAGACAAGAAGGATCACTAAGTCCTAGGCCTATTTCGAGATCCCATACCTGGCCTATTGAGTGGTTTTTTGTAGAAGACCTTTCTTTTTATGAGTGTTTTGAGCTTTCTCTGTTCAAAGTAAATCTGAGACTACACTTGATGACACAGTTTTAGATCCAGAATTTCTTGTAGATATCAAAGTTCAAAGGGCAAAAAAATAAATTGATGATTATATTTTGAATTCCCCTTAGACATTTGTCACTGTAACTAATATCCCTGACCCTTCAAAGTCATCTAAAACACCATTTCCTCCCCTTAATTCATCAGCATTCCCATCAGTTTCAAAATTCAATTCTTAGCTTTCATCTCTTCCATCAACACCTCCCTTGCATCCTAGTATCACAAACACTGTTGTAAATCCACCTCGAATCATGGCTGCCCGGTATGCACCCCTGGTTTTACCTCAAAACCTGAATGATATGCCTGCCAATTATCAAAGAAAAATTCCTATCTTTGATGCCACTCAAAGCATCACAGCCCAGCGGCATGTTGATAAGATGAATGACATTTTTGATCTTCATGAGGTAGAGGCAGAAAATGTGACCACAAGATTTTTTGTCCAAAGCTTTGGAGGTGAAGTTCGAAAATGGTTTAGAGCCTTACCAGCAGGCTCTATCCACACTTTTCAAGAGTTACATAGACAATTCCTAGACCGGTGGGAGGTAAAGAAAAACCCACTTCAAATCTTGTCTGAATATGAAAATATTAAAATAAATGTGGGTGAAACTGTACAGGATTATTGTGTGAGATTTAATGTTGTATATAATGCTATTCCGACGAATCTGAAGCCCCCCATGGGGTTATCTTTGCTCAATTTTCCAGATGGTTTCGATGCTGATATGATATATCAGCTACGAGAACGAGACCCTACCACACTTGAAGACATGCAGAAGATAGCTATGAGTGTAGAAGCTAATTTTCTGGCCAGAAGAGCGCGGAAAAAAGCCGAAAAGAGGGTAACTATGAAAGAAGAAGCATCCCCTTAAGATAGTAAGATGGATACTTTGATCCGAACAGTGGAGAAGATGGTTGATTAGCTAACTATTTCAGATAGACCTGAAGCACAAATTAGGAATCCAAATTTCAGAGGACATCAGCAGCCCCAATTCCGAATTAAGCAAAGAGAACATAAAACAAAGGACCAAGCAATGCAACAGCAGCAAATCAGAACTCCATTTCAGCAAAATTATGTTTAGGGAATGGAAGTAGATGATGATAACGATCCAGTCGTTGAAGCCAACCATTTCTTCATTGCTGATGGTGCGCCCATCTTTCTCACAGAAGATGAGGAATATACGGCGACTGCAGGCATTCGAAAAGTCGAAGATTTCATATTGGCCAATGATGTAGTGTTAGAAGAAGAGTCCGATGATTATCAAAGAGGATACATTAATGCTTTTTCAGCACAACAGAAATAATATTCTTTGAGGAGCAGAGATGTTCCGATCAATCCTATTCAGAAGAGAAAGGAGCTGCAATCAAAAAACGATTCTTCAAATACTCAAAGAAAAGGGAAAGAGCCTGCTGATCCCTCCCCCAGCAAGGCATCCTCAGCAACTAACATTGCAAATGAGAAGAACCAGCATAGCACAGCAAAGGAGCAAGTAGATACCAACAAAGAGGTAGAAAAAGTTCCTTCTTTTAATTTAGAAAATGAAATTTCTAAGCTGAAGGTGTCCATGCCCTTGACTGAGTTGGTGAAAAATAACACTTATAAACATCAGGTGTCTAGAATTTTTCAAATAGACTCTGTATTAGATATGGTAAATGTTGAAGATGATTATCCTAAACTCATTTTTGGTCCAACCATAGAAGGTCAGTTAGAAGAAAGTGAAGTCCCTCCCTCCTACCTGAGTCTTAGATTGCATGAGTTCATTTTACATAATTCTATGTTGGACTCCGAAGCCTCGCATAACTTGATGCCTAAAGCCATTATGGAGAAGTTGGGTCTTGATATTACCCAAAAATACCATGATTTGTATTCCTTTAACTCTGGTAGGGTCCATTGTATTGGTCTTATCAAAGACTTGGTAGTATCTTAGACCAAATCCCAGCCAAAAATGTTTTTATGGATGTAGTTGTTGACGACATTCCACCACGGTTTGGAATGCTTTTGTCCAGGTCATGGGGTGCAAAATTGAAAGAGACCATTCAGCTTGACTTCTCTTATGCCAACATTCCTGTGTTTGGTCAGTTGAGAAAACTATATAGGGAGAAGAAAATGAAATACATGATCACCCGCAAAGAGAAGCTAGTTAATCATCCCATTAATGCAGTCCACACAGATCTAGATTCATTTGTATTATATTCAGATGGTGGTTTGAATGATGAAAACGTTCAGTTGGTAGAAGTAGATGAGATACCTGAAAGTTCAGAAAATTTTAGGGAAGTCCTTAGATAGGAAAAGGATAAAAATAGCAAGAATTTCTGAGCTTCCTACATGTCAGAAGCAAAAGGACAGTGAATAGCAAAAAGATGTAGAAATCAATCTAGATAAAGTAGAGAAAGAAGGAAAGTTTCAGCATCTAGCAGAAGAAGAAGAAGGCCTTTGGAGCATGGACTTTGACGGAGCTGTGGTAAGGACGGTGTTGGTATAGGAATATGGATTCGAAGCCCTGTTTTCCAGTCTGAAAAGGTTCCTAGTAATTTTAGATTATGTGCTTAAAAATTGGCTTTTGACTGATCTAACAATGAAGCAGAGGATGAAGCTTTGATTGCAGGTTTGAAAATTTTGAAGAAGCTAAATGCAAAGAGGATTTTTGTCTATGGAGATTCTGAGTTGATAATCAAACAGGTAAAAGGAGAGTACCAAGCAAAGCATCCGCGATTGAGGGCCTACAGAAATGCAGTCCTAGACATCTTGAGGATGTTTCTGAGTACCCTTTGACAGCAGTACCCCGAATGCAGAATCTTATTGCTGATTCTCTTGCCACTACTGCAAGCAACTTGAAGATTCCAATGAACTCCAGCAACAAGTTTGAAATTTATGTCAAACATCGGCCTGTTGTTCTGGATAATTTAAGGTATTGGCAAGTGTTTTGGGATGACAAAGAAATTAATGCTTTTGTGCAGAGTGAAGGAAAATTCAAGGATACTCCCATAGAGGGTGACTATAATGTTGATGATCAAGAAATCGAAGCAAATCAGATGGACATATTGCAGCTGAAAGATAATGTGATTCCTAGAGGTCTCATACCTTTGGAGGAGCTTTTTGATCAAGATGATGTTGCAAAGAAACCGAGCTTGGTGACTACCGATAAAGGAGTTGAAGATGTGAAACTTGGAACAGCTGACAAGCCTAAGCTTGTGAAGTTATCAAAAGCATTGTCCCCTGAGGTAAAGGAAAAATATGTTAAATTACTTTCTAAATTTTTTGATTTGTTTGCATGGGATTATTTAGATTTGAAGGTGTATGACAAAAATATAATTCAGCATACTATTCCCATCAAGCCGGATCAAAAGCCATTTAAACAGATGCTGAGAAGGATCAACCCAAAGCTCCTGCCATCCATTGAAAAAGAGGTAAACAGATTGTATAAAGTTGGTATCATTGTCCCAATTAGACTTTCTGACTGGATTTCAAATTTGGTCCTGGTACGAAAGAAGACAAGAGAGACAAGGTTGTGAATAGATTTCTGGAATCTGAATAAAGCATCCTTAAAGGATAACTATCCACTTCCGAAGATGGACCATATTATGCAGAGAGTAGTTGGAGCATCAAGGACATCACTACTCGATGGCTACTCAGGCTATAATCAGATCTTGGTGCATGAGAAATACCAAGACGAAACTTCTTTCACAACACCCTAGGGAACTTTCTAGTATGCCAAAATGCCATTTGGATTGAATAACGCTGGAGCCACTTTCTAGCGAGCAATGGACATAGCTTTTGCCAATGAAAAGGATGCTTTTCTTGTTGTTTATTTGGATGGTCTGACAATGTTTTCTGGTTCTGATGATGAAAATTTGCACCAATTTAAGGTTGTATTTCAACGATGCAGAAAGTTTGGGATTTCTCTTAATCCAAAGAAAAGTTTGTTTGCTATGGATGAAGGCAAGCTGCTGGGGCATATCATCTCTAAAGACGGTATCCACATCAATCCTTCAAGAGTAGAAGCAATTCAGCACATAGACCTCCCACGTAACAAAAAGGAGATTTAGGCATTCAATGGTAAGATGAACTTCCTGCGTAGATTTATACCCAATTTGGTTGAACATTTAAGAGAAATGACTAACATGTTGAAAAAGGATAGCACTGTCAAATGGAGTGAGGAGGCCATCAAGTCATTTAATCTAGTAAAGTTTGCTCTGTCCAATGCCCCAGTCTTGATTAGGTCTGGTTACACTCAAGAATTCATTATATTTTCATTTGCATCGGAGCATACTATGGCTGTGGTATTGATGCAAAAGAGAGATCAGATCGAGCATCCCGTTGCCTTTTTCAGCAGGACCATTCGAGATGCTACCTTGCGGTATAATATCATTGAGAAAAAAGCATTGGCCCTTATTAAAGCATTGAAGGATTTTAGAGTATACATTCTACATTCACATACTATAGCATATGTTCCTAATGCAGCAGTGAAATATGTCTTGATGCAAACTGATCCGAAAGGAAGAAGAGGTAAGTGGATAGCAACAATGTTGGAATATGATTTGGAGATTAAACCCACAAAGTTGATCAAAGGACAAGGCTTGGAAAAGCTAATGGCCCAATCAAACCTGCGTCCTTTGGATATAAATCTCATAGCAGCAATGTCAAAAGATGAGGATGAAGGTTTTCTTGTTCCGGTTTCAAACATTTTTCTACAATCCCCATGGTATTCAAACATAGTCTATGTTCTTCAGCACCTTTCACCACCTCCCAGGATGTCTAGAAGCAAAGGTAGATCACTGAAACTTAAGTCTGCTAAATTCTGTATTCTAAAAAGTGCTCTTTATTGGAAAGATCCAGGAGGTATTCTTCTTAATTGTTTGGTTGAAGATGAGGCTCAGCAGGTGATGCATGAATTTCACAAAGGTGATTGTGGTGGTCATTTGTTTTGGAAAACAATAGCTAACAAAGTGTTGAGAGTAGGATATTATTGGCCCACTTTATTTTCAGATTTGTACAAAATAGTGATGAGCTGCCATGAGTGTCAAGTTTTCCAAGGGAAAAGGAAACTGCTTCCTCTTCCTTTGAAACCAGTTTCAGTAAATGCTCCCTTTCAGTAGTGGGGACTTGATTTCATAGGGGAAATCCATCCCGCATCATCAGCACAACACCGATGGATCTTGAAAGGAACCGATTACTTCACCAAATGGATCGAGGCCATTCTAGGGAGGCAGGCCACTGATACGGTAATCATTCAATTTTTAGAATCAAATATCTTGTCTCATTTTGGTTTCCCTCACAAAATCATAATAGATAATGCAGCAGCATTTAGATCTAAGAAGATGGTATAATTCTGCGACAAATACAATATTGTGTTGGGCCATTCGACAACATACTACCCACAAGGCAATGGCCTGGCAGAATCATCGAATAAATCTCTGATAAACATAATCAAGAAAATGCTGGAAGCGAATAAGAGGAATTGGCATCGAAAGCTCATCAACGCGTTATGGGCAGATAGAGTCAGCAACAAGAAATCTATAGGTATGTCACCGTTTGAATTGGTTTATGGTACTGACGTTGTTTTTCCTACATCACTCATAGTTCCGATCATGAGATTATTGCAAGAGGCTGGAAGTGAAGAAGATGATAATCAACGAAGGATCAATCAAATGATCCACCTTCAGCAGACAAGAGAGGAAGTTTATCAAAACGCTATTCAGTTGCAAGAGAAGATAAATAAAATCTATGGCTGTAAGACCAAAGCAGAAAAGTTTCAGTTGGACGATGTGGTATTGAGATGGGATGCATGAAATTAGGACAAAGGGAAGCATGGTAAGTTCGACAACCTGTGGAAAGGACCATACAATATTTTAGCATTCAAGGGATAGAATGCCTTCTTGCTCTCAAAGATGGATGGCCAAGATTCCCCTAGAGGACCAATGAATGGTAGGCTTTTGAAGCACTACTACTGTTGAAGATAATGGATCGAAAACTATGTCACAATCATTGTATATACCATGTCATTGTTGGACAGATTTCAAGTACACAGTCCTTGAAGTTTGGGGCCCGAGGTGAAGGCTATAAAACTTGAATGATATGTGTAAGGTTTGCTGGTTTATTTAAGTTTTCAGTTACAGTTTGAGTCAGATTCAGTTTGCATTGTGTCGGTTTTCATTATTTTGACCATATTTTCCCAATGGATAAGGCTACTTGGTCTACGGTGTTCTTGGCACCTCCAAGGAGCTACCATCCCCATTGGAGCCAATGTTAGTGTCAGTCTTGTCATACTGCCATCAATGATCAAAATTACTCTTTTGCATTTTCATATTAGGAGTCCCATACCATATATTTTCATCATTCCATTCGGTCATGGATTCATTGATGGTAGTGATTTTTCATCAGTTTTCCCTCATGTGAAACTTGTTGATTCCCCTCTCTATGGTCTTTAGTCATGATTCACTTTCACTCTGTAAGTCATGTTAGTAGGTCATCATGGTTAAATTAATGAGTCAAGTGTCAATACATATAAGTAAGGTCATGAGGAGGTCAAATAAACTCAAAGGCAAAGTATCTGGAAAGATCAAAGAATTGTTCTATTGAGATTGATGTAATTTTCACCTCAAAACCATGTTTTAAGGTGAAAACATGATACTTTTCTTTTATTATCATCTTTTATGTAATTTTATGTCTTCATATGTAATAAGTTGAGTTTCAGAAGCTGTTGTCTCCACAAAGCCATCACCCTACTTTTCAAAGGTGTTTCCCACAACATATTCAATGCAAAATCATGTTCTAAGTATGTCCATCAGAAAGAGCCTAGAAATAGCTTTCCAATGATATATTATACTCCCCAAACTGAATTTTGGATGGAGAAATATGCCTAAGTGAAAAAAAGTCCCCAAAGGCCTAACCTTATCCCTTTTCTCATTTGTCCCTTAGTCTTTGTAACGTTACCTTTTCATATAATTTCGAAGTTTATTCATTGTAATCCCCTTCTCCCGATCCGATTGCATAATCGCATCGAAAAATTCCCTTTGACCCACAAATCTCTAATGCAATCAAACCATCTCCGATCCCTCCAATCTGATCGCAATCGCATCATCGCAATCCCTTCTCCCGATTCAAATCGCATACTTCTGATTGACCCTTCCCCAATTACAAATCTCTTATGCAATTGACCCCACCCGATCACATCTGGACCATTGATCTTATCAACAATCTGATGGCCCACATTAAATCAGATCACCTGATCGCATCGCAGCTCCGCAGCGTCCCCACGCCCATGATTCTTTCGATTGACTCCCGCCGATTACATCTCCACCGTTGATCCGCCCTTTTGATCGGACGGCTCACAAGCCATCGCACCATCTCAATCGACATTTCCCATAGCATTTCTCCCGCTCTACTTCCCCGCCGATTTGTGATTGTGATTCCCTCCCAATCCCACCGTAAGGCCTTTCTGCCCTGATCCAAACAAAAGTGTTTTCCCTTTGTAAAAGCTGTAATTTTATCTAAAATATTTCTTAAATATTTCATCGCATCACATGTTTTCTCTCCACCATGTTTAAACCTCCGCGCTCCTGACCCACCGATGCGATGAATCTCACGTCGCTCATCACATCACGCGATTTTCCCACCAGTATTTTTTCCCACTCCACTTCGATTGTGATTGCAATTCCTCCCTTGGGTCCCACCTCAAATCCTTTCCGCCTTTCCAAAGAAAAAAGGGTTTTCCTTTCTAAAAGCGCAAGGCTTATTTTGATTTGTTTTAAATGGATTTCCCCATTACTCCTTCGGCTTATCCTATCACCCCATCGCACTTCTTCCAATCGCATTGCAAGTTTCATCACATCATTCCAATATCCCTCCCCTCCCCCGATTGCGATTTGCGATTGCAACTTGGCCCCGCCATCCTTTCCTTTGCTCTTTTTCACTCAAAAGGGGATTTTTCTTCATTAAATGGAAAAATTCATTCTTATTGGTTCTAGAAAGCATTTCTCGGTGTATAAGGGATTTTCAAAAAAGAAAAAGAAACAGTCAAGGCCGTGAACTAATTATGAAACAGAGACATTTGCAGCAGTGATGAGAAAGGGATCTATTCTTCAGATTTCCTATTTTCATTCATTGGGTGTAACTGCAAATCCTCCAGATGATCAAATGTATTGTTTCTCCTTCTTTTCAGGGGCATATTGTTGGTCCTTTCCTATGTTCAGATTTTGGTTTCTGAGCTAGCGAAAAAACCCCTCCTTTTGTGGATCTACTCCCCTCAAATTCTATATATTTAATGTAATCCTTCATCATTTGTAAGGGGAAAATAAAGTGTGGAATAAGTTGGAAATCACTGAGGACGCTCTGCGCTCCATTTGTAACAGTTTGGAAGGGAATTAATAAAGAAATGTAGCTTTGACTTGTGGGATCCCTGTGGTATGCATTTTAGCATTGTTATTTCCTTTGTGTTCATCAGTTAATTTTTATGTTTACCTTTTATCCATTCATATCTCTCGTTGAATGCTTTCAAGACAGATATGTAGAATCCATTGTTTAATGCTCTGCCTTGGGGAATCATTCAATACTCTATGTTTTCTGCTATTTGAAAAGGATCCATCTCCTATGCCCTTTTCAGCTCCTCAACAATCTTAAATAATCTCATCATTATTTAAACCAAGTTGTTAAAATCCCTGCCTACCTTGCCCCAAGAAATACCCTGTATCTCTTATTTAATTCCCCAGTTTAAAACTGACCCATCTGCTCCTACAACCCTGAAAATTTATAAAAACATTTCCAATTATTATACCTAGCCTAAAATCAATTTACTATTATACTTTCATTGAATATCTTTCACGGAGAGAGCCCTCTCCTGACCTTGTAGGGCTAGCTACAAGGCTGAGCGTGGTTGAGGTTACCCTGATTTGCCTTCCTTCAGCCTAAGGTCCAAATTAGGTGCTAACAATGTCCAACTCTTGTACTATTATGTTTTCCCTTAAAATGTGATGGTTGCCACACATATGGGCAATTCAATTAGAACTGCCCACAAAAAATCAAACCTGCCTCAGAAAAAGAAGGGGGTTTTAACCCTAGTGGAAACACAATTCAACCCCTCAACCTAGAGATAATGCAAAAATATATATCGATTAGAATCAATTTGCAACCTTGGAGAGTGTGCTAGAAGAACAAATTCCCAGCAAAGAAGAAGCTCTGCAATGTTCACTTGAAGATATGAGATCCTTACCATGAATTAAGACTCAAGAGTTTGGATCAAACCCAAGAGCAAGAGAAAATCCGAGTAGAATTTCTTTGGAACCAGACAAACGAACACGAGAGATTCCGAACAACAACTCAAGAGATTGATAATAAGTCGAATGTGTTAACCTTAGATGTGAAAAATATATCATCTAACAAAAAATAATGTTAATCGGTCTAACCAAAAGGAAACAATAAAACCTAATATTAGAAAAAATGTATACTACTAGAGGGAGCTCCTTTCAGTCTAAGGAAAAGACATTTCCTCGACGAAATCAGCTCCAGGATCATTCACACATCAACCCACTTGTTTCATTTGTTTGTAAAGAGTGAATTTGTGAATGAATGAGATAGGAACCAAAAATCCTTTGTTGGGCTGAAGGGAGTCCCCTTTCGCAGAAATAAAGTTCATAAATTCCTGTACTTATTCACAAATTCTCCCAAATACATTACCTGCAACGTGTATTCAAAATACATTGATGGTGATATACTGATAGAAATAGAAATCAAAGGCCATATAATCTTTGGGGAAAGCAAAATCCATGACCTAGGTAAACCAAAAAAATTAGGTATAATCATATGAGAGATAATATTGTTGAATAATTTGGATCAAACCCAAGAGCAAGAGAAAATCCTAGCAAAAGTTCCACGGAACCAGACAAAAGAAGTGCCTCAAAAAAGGAGAGAGAAGTCAAAGATCTGAAGGGTGAAAGTTGCATGTATCCAATAGATGCCTATTAAGCACCAATAGAATCTGAAATCACTTCGATGGTTCGTTGAGATGCCGGGATTTCGGGGTCACCGAACACGTAGATCCACTGAAAATATAGCTCCACAACACAGATCCAGATCAGTGCTACCTTCACGAAAACAGTGCCAAGTTTTAAAACAATGTCGCTAGGGTTTATAGCCAAATAACCCAAAACCCCAAATTTACAACATGTTTAATCATTTTTCCCTGGTGATCAATCCAATTCCAGGCCACACAATTATACCTTGGAGGAATAACCATTTAAATGAGTGCTGAAATTTCGATGAAAAAATAAGAGAAATTGAGGACATTAGAAAAATCTTGAAATGAAAGAGAGTGAAAAATACCTTTGAATCCCAACAATTTGAAGTGTAGAAACAACGGATCTAGGCAACGTGCAAAAATGGATATAAAAATAAGATGGTTGAAGGATGGCTGGGAGAATTATGTAAATGGGAGAAGGTTATTGATCTCACAGAAATGTGTGGCAATCAAGCCGACCTGAAGCCTTCTTTTGTTTCATATGATCCCCTGTTCATTTTTTTTTATAATAGAAATGTTTATTTTTACCCATTGCATCCAACTTATTATGGCAGTTTAGTGAAATATTTATTTCTACTCCTTTCACATGCAACATAATTTTCTTTCAGCGAGCATGGTGGATTATAATAAATGTTTTTCATAACATTTCACACACTAAACTTTATTTTGTTTAACACTTTTCACATTAAATTTTATTTTACCAAATTTCTTCAATTTAGATATTAAAATTGATTTTCAAATAAAATAGAATGGCTATATTTTTTTATATCGAAAGTTAGTTTTAATTTGCTTCGTGGTGTAGATTAGTTGATGATAGAATGGTTTGTTAAGACATTCCTTATGATGTTATTGGTTTAAACTTTGATTAGCTCAGTATGCCACGTGTGAGGAAATGTGGGTACACTTGGAAGTGATTGTGGTAGTGGATAGAATTGATCCCTATCAAGTAAGTACAAGCTCACTATTGTTGTCAATTCTTCCATATACAGAAAATAAAAATAATAATAATAATCTTATTTTTTAAATTTTATTGAATTAATTATTTATCAAAAATAGATGTTATTAAAAGCAGATGATTTTATTGGAGGTAGATTAGGTGATGAAAATAAGGGAAACTAATTTTATTGTAATCATTTTCTAAATTGTGTGTCCACTCAAATACTCTCATAGAAAAAAAATTCTTGACCCCACCCAAAATGCCTAAAAGGAAACTCTCAGGCAAGCCACCCAATGTCACCTTGGTGGTCTTCTGTCACTCTTTAGGCTACAAGAAGCATATCCTTGTCCATCGGGGAGTCCTTAAAGATCGAGCTAAGCTAGGTCATTGAGTAATGAAGGGCAGTTCCTTAATGAAGACTAGTGATTTGACACTACTCACTCTCAAAGTAAAAGGCAAGGGATAAGTATGCGAATAGTCAAACAAACCATCCATTATTAAAAAAAAATGAATGATTTTAATTAGAAAACTATGCTTATTCATGCAACGAAATTATACATGAAAAACTAAAGATAAAACTTTCTCAATTAACCATATAACATGTGATGCTAGTGAAGCATATATATACAATGGCACAATAAAAATAGAAAATGAATCATAAATTGTGTCCATAGAAGGCATTATATCATTCATTCATTGTATTCATGAGAATTGGAGATTGAGAGTTCATTATCATCATCAAGAGACCATTCCATATTTAATAGATCATACATGAGTAGAATTAACTATGTTTGGGACGACAAAAATTTATGTGTTTGTGATGATAAATAAAGGAAATATTCAAACTTGTCATTGTCACTAAGGACAATTAAGAGAAAAAATTTGAATGTGGACTACTTACACATTTGTAACATTCAAATGTCATCCATTCATTAGCATCATGGGTTGTGTAACCTTTATAACTAAGGATTGAGGATTCTACGTGTGTTTATTAGTGTTTTCTCTTCATTACGTGGATTTTTGTTAAATGTTGGTATTGTTGTATTTATCCATAAGTATTGTTAGATGATGTGTGCAAGCTTTAGGTTGTTTTTAAAGTTGAGGGTTAAAAAAGATGTTATGTGAATGCACACTTCACAAAAGTTTTGAATTTAATTCCATGTGAATGTTATCAAAATATATAGCCTTGAAGATTCTAATCAACTCCCTAATTGTAATCATCCATTGATCCAATAAAGAAGTGTTTAAGAAAGTATAACCTTCTAACAAATCTATAACAACCTTTGAATCTCGTATCACTTTTATGTTTATATTGAAGAGGCGACACAATTAAAATGACTAACATAAATGACTAGTTTATATAATTGTAGTACTTGCTAGGTAGTCATATTTTTGTTAGTAGAATAAATTAGTCATTTATGTTAGTAATTTTTAGTTGTATTAAATATTAGCTAGTCGTATATTTTAACCTGACACAAAATTAGTCGTTTTTAGTTGGGTCAATTAATATTTCTCAATTTTGGTAGTATTTCACTTGGAAAAGCTATGGTGACTAACGTTTTTAGTCACCTAGTCACTAATTTCATCATTTTCTACTAGTGTAACATATATCACAATGTTTGCGATTTTGCGATTTCGCAAATCACAACGAATACCTTATCGCATGTCGCACATTTTAACAAATATCAATAAAAAGGTTCTTTCACCCAATTATGATATGTGAAGAAAATCTTCGAATGACACGTGGCTCCTTATCGCAGTCTCTAGATCCTTTAACAACCTCATTGCTCTAGTTACAATATGGCTTCCTGACTGTAGATCTTCCAATGTAATTCTGCGATGCAATCTTGACCGTATACCTTCCACTTCATTTCAGCGATAGGATATTAACTATCCATCGCTCTCGCTTCAGATCTGCAATATGATCTTGTTCGTCCATCCAACCTACTTCATTTCTATGATATAATCTCGACCATCCATTCCACCTTCATGCTTTTGTTTATTCTTTGAGACTGATATGATTCCACTGCGACCTGACTGTGGTGTCTTGCCATCAAAGGCCTGTCGATACTCTTTTTCACCCAACACTCCAATTCTTCATCAGAATTTCTTTGATTTTCTTCAATCTCTCAGTTTCTGAGACACGATCCACAAGTTCAACTGATAAATCCTTGAAGGATCTAACCAATTTTTGATCCGGTCAAAAGCATGCAATTCAACTTGTGTTCAACCTAGACTCTGAGCAAGTTATTTCTCCATCATGACTCTAATGTGAGATGCGAGAGACTAACATAAAATAGAAACCACATTTTAGAGGATTAACAACCACATAATTTCAACCCCAAAACGTAACTCACAGAGATTCATTATGTAGATCATTTGATCATAGAATAGATCAATGATATTAGTTGATCTCGTCTCTGGATCAAGGATTCCAATTACAAATTCAATTAAAAATAATTTCTTACTATAGCCAAACCTATAGATAAAGCCTTATTCATCCATAATATAACCTTTCTCAGATATTATAATAGGAATTAACATCACATGTAAAAACTAATATGAAAAGGTCTAATTCCCACACACAAATATAGAATTTTCATTTAATCTCACAAACATACATAAGTTATAAAAATCGTCCACATAGCTTGCGTAAGCCTGATCTCATTCCTTTGGCCCTTTTGAGTCTTCAGCCTTAATTGGCCTTTTCACACTTTTTATCACACCAACCTCACTCTATCTGCTTCCTATATAATCCCCCCTCGAATGCCTTCAAGGCATATCATATTTACAATGAAAGGATTCTGAACTAATTTCAGTTCAAATCCTATAAAATCTCCTCACCAAACTCCTAAAATCCCTAACTCAATATCCAAGAGATATTTTAACTCCATAAAATATGCATGAAACTTGTAACACCTAAGATCTCAAATGTTCTCACACATTCGAGAAAAATAAAAAATTAATCATCATTTTAATAAATTAAACATTTGGGAATCTCTCCATTCATAAATAAACCTTCCCCTTAGATTTCTTCTAAAATGAATTTATGGAGTA
This sequence comes from Pinus albicaulis, assembly GCA_034641835.2. NCBI lineage: Eukaryota > Viridiplantae > Streptophyta > Pinopsida > Pinales > Pinaceae > Pinus > Pinus albicaulis. Next base: position 1,614,787,497 of record CM076575.1, on the reverse strand, counting down.
GGATGCTCCTATATAAATTTTAATCTTCATGAGGTAGGTGAGGAAGATGTAAAACTGAGAGTTTTTTCTTAGAGCTTAAATGGGGAAGTTAGGAAATGTTTTAAAGCCTTACCATCAGCTACCATAAATGATCTAACTATCTTCCATCATTATTTTTTCTATAGATGGGAAATCAAGGAAAAACCTCTTTAGATTTTAGAATAGTATGAAAATGTTAGGAGAGATCCTTGGGAAAGTGTGCAAGATTATTGCACTAGATTTAACAACATTTACAATTCTATCCAAACAAGCAATAATCCTTCCCAAGGATTAGGCTTGGTTAAGTTTCCAGATTGTTTGATTCTGACAAGTCTTATCATCTAAGGGAAAGAAATCCTACTACCTTGGAAGAAATGCAAAGAGAATATGTAAGTCTGGAAGCCAATATGTTAGCCAAAAGGAGCTAGACTTAGATCTGAAAGGAGAGTAACCATAAAATAAAAATCATCTAATTCTTCCACTAATGCCAAAATAGATACCATGGATAAAACCATGGAAATAATAATGGAAAAATAAGCATAAGTGATATCCCCCCCACCCCCCTTAGATAAAATCAAACTAGTCCTTAGATTAGAAATCCTAACTTTAGGAGAAACCCACCCCAGATCAAACAAAGAGAACAAAATGGTCTAGATCAACAAATCAGGCCACTAGTTCAAGAAAACTATGCTAATAAAGAGGGAGGATTAATTGAAGACCTTGATGAAAATCATATAAATTTAATGGGAGTGAATGATGGTGAATCCATTTTATTAACAAAATAAGAACAAGATCTCTTCTCTCTTTCACAACCTGAAGTAAATTATGAGGAATCAGAAGATAAAAACAAGGTTTCGAGAATGAAATAATGGAATTCCTTAAACAGTACAACATGAGTAGTAGGAAAACAACCCATAATCCTACTAAAAAGACTGTTGATAATCCTAATAAAAAGGCAAATGACACCCCTCCTAAGAAAAATCTTGATATTTATCCCAAACAAAGTGCAGAGTTTCCTACCAGGAAATTGTTTTATATTGTTTCTAAAACCACCCAAACTGATATTCCCTCTACCAGCAAATAGAAGGATAATTCCCAAATATATGTTGTTAAGAAACAAGATGTTGTCAATATAGATAAAACTAAAACACCATTCAATATTGAAAATTAATTGGCTAAACTCAAAATACCCATTCCCATGACAAAACTCATGAAAAAGAATGCTTAAATATCTCAAGTGATGAAAGATTTGAAAATAGGGGAATGTGTAGATACATTAAATTTAACTGATGATCAACCAGAATTACTATTTGGACTCGAAGTTGATGGAAAAACTCAGGAGGGAGGTGTACCTTCATTTTATGTCAGTTTAAACATTCATGATAAAATCCTACACAATGCAATGCTTGACTCAGGTGCTTCACATAATCTTATGCCCAAGGTTTTTATGGAAAAATTAGGACATGATACCACTAGACAATACAAATATTTGTATTTTTTTGATTCATGTAAATTAAAATGCCTAGGTCTGATCAAAAATTTATGTGTCACTTTAGCCCAGATACTAGCCAGGAGTGTGGTGATGGATATTTTTGTTGTTGTAATACCTCCTAAATATGGCATGTTGTTGTCTCACTCATGGGGAGCTAAACTACAAGGTACCCTTCAAATGGATATTACCTATGCTACAATGCCAGCATTTGGTCAGAAAATGACATTATATAGGGAAACATTGATGAATTTCATGGTTAGTAGTCAAGAAAAACCACACAATTATCCCTTATATTAAATCGATTATGACCTTGATTCTTTCATTTTGTACAATGATGGAGGCATGGAAGAACAAATTGGAAATTTAGAAACTGGTGTGAAATTGAAGAAAACAAAATTAAAATGCTATAACATGATAAACAAAATGAACGTTTATGGAATATGGATTTTGATGAAGTTGTTAGAAAGGAAGGATCTAGAGCAGGTGTATGGGTTTCAAATTCATAAACCAATAAGTATGATGGTCATTCATATAAGTTGGATTTTCAATGTACCAACAACATAGCTAAATATGAAGACTTAATCTTAGGATTACAGCTTTTGAAAAGACTGTGTTCCAAAATAATTTTAGTTCATGGAGCTTCAGAATTGATAATAAAATAAATCAAACGGGAATACTCAACCAAACACCCAAGATTAAGGGCTTATAGGAATACTTTTCTTGATTTTATTGAATTTTTTCTTGAGTATGACCGTCTATAATCCCTAGAAGTCAAAACATCCTAGATGATGGTCTGGCTACTTCAACTAGTACCTGCAAAATGTCATACCATCCAAGTCACCAATACATCGTTGAAGTTAAAAATAGACCAGCAGCCCCAGATAACATTAGACAAATTGAATTTTTTTCAATCAAAAGATGAATTTGAGTGTGCTAATATAGATATGGATTGTGATATAGAAAATAATGTAGATAAGAGTTTGAATAACATAGATTTAAATTAAATAGATTAAGAAAAGTAGGAATTAGAAATTTTACAGTTAAAAGATAATGTTTTTCCTAGAGGGTTATTCCCATTAGAGGAGTTATTTGACTTTAATGATATAGCCAAAAAGCCTAAAATTCAACCTATTGGAGCTAAATTTGAAGACTGCAATATAGGAACTGAAAAAGAACCATAAATGGTTAAAATATATAAATATTTACTCCCTGCTGAAAACCAGAGATACATAAACTTGTTCAAAGAATTCATAGATGTATTTGCATGGAGTTATGAGGATTTGAAATCTTACGAAACTAGAATTATACATCATAAGATTCCTAGAAAATAAGACCAAAGACCTTTTAAACATAAACTTAGGAGAATCACCCAGTAATGATGGCCCTAATTGAAAAGGAAGGAAAAAATATGTATGATGCCAAGATTATTGTGTCAAACTTAGTTCTAAATAGGAAAAAGATTGGAGAAATTAGAGTATGTGTTGATTTTAGAAATCTCAATAAAGTTTCTCTGAAAGATAACTACCCTCTGCTTAAAATGGATCACATTTTTCATAAGGTGGTGGGATCCGGAAGAATTTATTTATTAGATGGTTTTTATGGTTACAACCAAGTCTTAGTGCACCTTGAAGACAAATAAAAGATAACATTTACTACACCTCGGGGAACTTTCATGTATGTTAAGATTCCTTTGGGATTAATGAATGTTGGTGCGACATTTCAAAGAGCGATGTACATTGCATTTGCAATTGAAATAGGCAGTTTTATAACCATATATCTTGATGATATCACCATTTTTTCGAAAACAGATAGGGAACATTTCCTGCACCTAAGAAGAGTCTTTAAGAAATGCAGAAAATTTGGTATTTCCTTAAACCCAAAGAAAACATTATTCGGTTTGGAAGAAGGAAAATTGTTAGGAAACATTATTTCAAAACATGGAATTAGAATTGATCCTAGTAGAATTGAAGCTATTTTGAAAATAGGTCCTCCTAGAAATGTAAAATAACTCCAATATTTCATTAGAAAATCAAATTTCTAAGGAGATTTATCCCCAATTTGACATAACTTCTAATAAATATAGCAAACATGTTCAGAAAGACACTAGGGTGAAATGGAATATAGAGGCAAAAAAACCATTTGATCAGGTAAAACAAGCCTTAACTCAAGCTCATGTATTAATTAGTCTTGATTTCACCAAATATTTTCTCATTTTTTCACTTGCATTTGAGCATACTATTGTAGCAGTTCTCATATAGAAGAATAATGAAGGACATGAAAAGAATATTGATTTCTTTAGAAAATCCTTAAGAGATGTTGCATAAAATTAAAACATCATGGAAAAGCAATCATTTGCTTTAGTAAAAGAAATTAAATATTTTAGAGTTAATATTCTTCATTCATATGTAATTTATTTTGTTCCAAACACTATGGTGAAAGACATATTGACCCAAAATGGTTCTGATGGGAAAATGGGTAAGTCAATTTCCATGATCTTAGAATATGGCATTGAAATCAAACCTACCAAAATCATTAAGGGACAAGGACTAGCTAAATTAATGACTGAATCAAATTTTAATGCTTTGGATATAAATTTTGTAGTTGCACTTGATGAACAAGGAGAGTAGGTGACTCCACAAGTAACAAAGGCTTTTTCAATCTCTCCCTGGTATGAAAACCTTATTTTTGTCTTACATAATTTATGAGCTCCTCCTGGTTTGAACAAGACTAAGGATAGATTCCTTAAACTCAAAGATATGAAATTTTGTATTCTAGATAATAATTTGTATTGGAAATATGCTAGAGGAATATTACTAAAATGCTTGTTGAAAGATGAAGTAGATAAAGTAATGCAGGAATTTCATTAAGGATATTGTGGAGACACTTGTACTGGAAATATATTGCCAACAATATTTTAAGAGATGGTTTTTATTGCCCAGCCTTATTTTTAGATGTACATCATAAATTCACCTCATGCCACCAATGTTAGATCTTTGAAGGTAAAATAAAATTTCTACCCCTACCTTTAAAGCCCATATCAGCTGAAACTGCTTTTCAGCAATGGAGTTTGGATTTCAGTGGAGAAATTCATCCTTCTTCCTCAGCTGAACACAAATGGATCCTTACAGCCACTGATTACTTTACCTAATGGATCGAAGCTATACCCACAAGGAAAGCTATTGATGTAGTTATTATGATTTTTTTATAAACTAATATTCTTTCAATATTTGGATGTCCCAGGAGAATCATTACTGATAACACAACAACATTCAAATTAAAGAAGATGGTGGAATTTTGCAGCGAGTATCAAATCACTTTAGGACACTCTACTACCTATTACCCCCAGGGGAATGGATTAGAAGAGTCTTCCAATAAAAGTATAGTTAATATCATCAATAAATTGTTGCAGGATAACAAGAAATCATGGCATAACAAACTAGTCAATGCATTATGGGTTGATAGACTTACCACTAAAAATCAATTGGCATGCCTCCATACAAATTGGTTTATGGGATGAACATTGTTTTTCTCATTTCTTTAGGTATCCTTATTTGGAAAATGTTGTGTGAGTTGAAATTAGAGCCTACTGACCTTCATAGGAGAATAAATTAGACAATATGGCTTCAACAATCAAGAGAGGAAGTTTAAAACAAAACTCAAGTTATCTAGGAAAACATCAAGAAGATCTATGATAGAGGAACTAAAGTTGATGTTTTTCAGATAGGAGACCATGCGTTAAAATGGTATTCCACAAATGAAGATAAAGGTAAGCATGGAATATTTGATAATCTATGGAAGGGACCTTAGACAATTGATGCTTTCATAGGTAACAATGCATTTTTCCTAAAAGACCTGACTAGAGCAGAAATTTATGATGGAATTGTAAATGGAAGAGTTCTCAAAAATTATTTCTCTTAAGCATAGAAATAATTTTCATTCAAACCATTGTAAATATCATTTTGTATTTTCATGAGTGGGTGGTTCATATCAGAAGTTGAAGCCTGAAGAGAAGGCCCTAAGCTCCTAATGAATTTGCAACCATAACTACAATAACAAGAACACAATTCAGATGTAGAACAAATATTGAAGAAGATGATTCAAGGCTACTGATCTAAAATTCTTGACACCTCACAAGGAGAGTACCATCCCCATTTGGAGCCACTATTAGGGTCCTATAATTCATAGGATCAAATGGTGATTGAACATTTTCTTTCATTTCATGACAAATTGTAAATAATATTTCATTTTGCAAATGATTTCCAAAAAAAATAGAAAATTAAAAATTAAAAAGATATTATGTTGGCTTGAGGGGTCCTGATCCAGGTTCGGAGGTTCAAGGTTTGCCAAAAAACCCCTATACTACTGGCCCTTTCGGCAGTGACCTACTTGTGTAGGCCAAAGTCTCACCCGAAGTAGTATGGGTGGGTGCTAGAACTAGGTTTCCGCACCCTGGGAGAGGGTAGGTAAGTCAAGCAGAGCTATGTTCAAACTTATAGTGACTAGATCTTATATCACCGAGCCTAGATCTACAGATTTCCTTCACATCCACGTGCACAATAGCAATGATATTCATATTAATCAACAGATGATGAGCTTATATAATGATAACGCATCTATTCCAGATATTTTTGCATGAAGTGCAACTGAACAGATCCAGATCGCAGCATAAACAAGTAACACAAGTATGTTCACAACTTAAATCAATAACACAAAAACATATATTAATTAACCAAACATCACAGAATCACATCACAGTAATTCCAATATATTCAGATATTCAACAATACTTCCGCATTCATTAATCCTTCAGATCTACTTACAATACCCCAAAACCCAACCTGCGCACACAGTAGTAGGGTCCACACATAGCAGGACAGAGAATCTCCACGTACATAGTAGGAGGAGTCCTTCCCCAACAACCCTAACCAGATCTCTCAGTTCGCACTTAGCATTAATCTCTATCTCCAGTCTGTCCTATAACTCAAAAAGGTTCAACTACTTATACTATTTTAGCTTACGCATCCAATGGTCCGCAAACTGTGGTTTGCGGGCTCTTGGTCTTCCCTTGACCCATTTACAATGCGTTAGGGGCTTTGACCCACCCCAAAACCCCAACATTAGAATAAATATAATAAAAAATATACAAAATGGAACAGTTTCGTAGCTTGCAGGAGACCCTGTTTCAACAGTCCCCCAACACAATCTTGTGACTTGTCCCAAGTCACTACAGTGGTTGGGTCTCCACCTATGCATGTAGTGCATTAATGGCGGTGATCAGTGGGGTAGCACTTCTTGACTCTAAGCAACAACACTTTACACAATATCCATGAGCTTCTGATATGTCGGTCCTTCTATCACTGCGGTGATACTCTCTAGTGTTTGATTTAGTCACTTGATTGCAACATCAATATCCTGTGATAGCTGGAGGGTTGTGTCAGCCCAAGGTTTCAATCGTTCTCTGATGGCATGCTTCTTGCGCTGGAGTTCCTCAATTTCATCTTGGAGAGCATTGCTGGTCTTCAAATGTGCCAGACGCTATGCAGGAACTAAAGAGGGCAATGTAGCCTCAACCTGATCGAAAGCTTCTTCCATCTGCTACAAGTCCTGATTGATTCTCTAGAGGACTGGATCGCGCTGGATCTTGGCACAAAGCTGCATGGCATCCTCGAGTAACCGGGTGCCCTGATCAGTCTGTCCTGTAATGGTGTTGGTAGCCTCGGTCACTAGCACAGCACGCTGGGCTCATACCTCCGGCGGCGTGGTAGGATGCAATTTGGCCTGTAAGTCAGAGATTTGCTGCTCCAGCTGTGCCTTGATGACCTACATTTCTGTCCTAGATGCTTTCAATGCTATAACCACTCTTTCCACTTTGGCCCAGGGCATAACTGTGACCAGGAGCCCATCTGGAACCTCTATACAGAGCTGGTGGATCAATGTTTCAAGTTCCACCTGCTGCGATACTGTGAGGGACATTTCAGTGTTCTTCTGTGTGATGGTCCGCTTGGCCACACCGAGCTGTAGGTGTACGTTTTGGTCTTGATGGTGGATCTCCCGGAACACGGTGGCATGGAGACCTTGTAATGCCTCATGGGGCAGCTTAGCCAGATCCAATTACATCCTTGTACCTACTTGAAGTTGGATTCCCTCAAGGGCAGCGCTAGGCAAAGAGCAGAGATGACTTTATTCCGTAGCTAGTACTGTATTGTTGGTTTCCAAGGGAGCCCATGTCTAAATTACGCTGGTCTATTGTGTATCTATCTTCCACTAGAGGGCGTAGAGATTGGCCTCAATGGTGTTAATTGCAACCTTTTGTTGTTCCTCTATGACTGCCCACCTATCCTCTGTAGCCAGTGTAAGTGTATCCGTGATTTGATCGAGGTCACCGTCAGTTAGCATGACCATCGCATCATATTCCTAGCGTTAGGTGCGATGCTTTTTTCGGGGCCCTTTTGCAGGCTCGCCTGGCTACTTCGTACCCTGGAGGGAGGTGGTATCTTTGTTATTCATCCCTTGCACACTCAGGTCTAGCTGTGAACCAGCCTCGGCGTCCTTTTCGGTGATTGGTGGCAGCGGTATGTCCTTTTCTGTGGCAACATCCGAACCCCTCTTTCTCAGTCCTGCGGTCTCCTCAAGGTTGATAGGGGGGTCACTCCTGTCACATGAGTCCATATGGTGCTCTTTTCATCGGGTATGAAGCCAATCCTCCATGTAGGTAGCTAGAGCGCCATTATCCTTTCAATTTTTTCGTCCCCTGACCCAATCACCATGATTTCCTCAAGTTCTGGCTCTGTAGGTACCGAAGCTTTCATGGGGTTAGTATCTGCCATTCTAGTGTGAAAAGGGAATCCTAATTCTGGGGAACTATTGGTAGCAGGAGTTGGTTGATTTGTCATGAGAAGGACGCTATGGAACCAGAGAACCATGCAACATAGAGAAAATACATACGGGTTACGGAACCTTTGTTTGAGCTATGCTTCCTACTTTATAGTGCCTGCGGTCGTCCAAAAATAGGGTAAATGTCACTTGGAACTTACCATCAAGTAAACAATAAAAAATCTCAAGGAATCTCTTCATTAATTTCCAGTTTCCCACTCCATTCAATAGTAAATTTTCCTCTTTGCCAAATTTTACTACTCCAACTGCCACTTTTCGCTCCTCATGTGCGCTCAGCGTACCTGCTGCACTTGGACTAAATGCCTATGCCTCTTGCACATATTTCCTCAACACAGGATTTTTCCCTAGGAACTTCAAAACCAAAGACATGTTCCTTTGACATGCATCATCCCAACAGAACCAAACCCCCTTCGTAAGCAAGTTTCACAAAGGTGTTATGATCAATGTGTACTGTCGAACAAACTTTCTGTAGTAACCTGCGTGATCGAGGACTGACTGCAGCTATTCCCTCATTGTAGGAGTCATGATAACTTCATCTCTTATATCCACATCCCCACCCTTAGTCAACGTAGGGTGTGTCATAATGCTATCCATTCGCAGTTGGAGTGGTCTGGTAGCTATGCGCATTTCATCCAACTCTGAGTCAGAAGCAGCTTGTGAATCATCCTTACCTGCTTTGAGGATTATATGGCGGTAGTTGACCCTGCTTGCTATCTGTGTTTCCCATGTGGGCCCTTCAGGTGCGACATACAGGTGCGATTCACCCCATGCTACAGTGTCAATGTCTTGCAGAGCTGCGTGGAGTGCTTCCGTGCCACCTACTAATCCAGATGTCCCCAAAAATTCATCCTTCAATGTCTTCTAGTGGTGGGTATGCTGGTGTAGCTCCGCATCCAAATACCATGCGGTGAGAAGTGGTCCCAAGGAATGAATAAAAAAATGAACCCATTCTTTTGTAGTCTTGTCACACCATTTCTCCATCCATGTGAACAGATACTTGCACGGGTCTTCGGGGCCGATGTATGTTTGGACGCGCATATGACCAGGCTGTTCGAATTGTAGGATCATCATATCCCGACAATTTTCCTAGTCCTGGAATACTTCCTTATGAGTATCCCACTACCACGCAGGTGTCTTACGCATGGAGAGATTAAGGGCCCCTAGCCTTCGTCCTCTTGGGACCTCAGCTTCGAATGCTTACAAAATGTCCCTGATATTACTAGAACCATAAAAATAGGGTAGGTCTCTCACCTCTAAGGAAATGCAGCGGAAGTACCTAGTGACCCCAAGGCATCGCAGTGCAGAGACATCATGTAGCCAATTTTTCCAGTTCTCCATCTCCCCATCGGAGTCAGAGAAACATTCACTTTCCTTTTCCCAGCAGAGTACACCGTCAGCTGTGGGGTTGATCCAATCCTCATCCCACGCAGTCATCTTATAGATATGATCCAAATCCTCTTCCTTGTGCACCGAATCAGTGTATCATTAGCCTTCCGTGGGATCTAATGGCACTATCACCCTTGTACCATTATTCTCAAACACCATGCTTCTCTTCCTCAAGTTAATGATACCTCCTGTTATCACTATAAAATTTTTTTCCAAAATTGGAGAGTTTGCTTTGTTCCTAGTCATAGTTTTTTTTAGATAGGTGTGAAGTCATGTTAAGTTTTTAGGGGTTAAGTGATAGGGTTAGAGTCTCATTTCCATTCACAAAATAAATTCTAACAACCTTATTTACCTTGAAAGTCTCATACAATGTTTATAAAGTCAAATTTTAAACCATTTTGAAATTTTTTTGATTAAGCCACGAAACCACATTTTCATAGTGCAGACAGTGTAAAAAACTGCTTTTGCGCTACAAAAACGCTGCTCATTTCGTAGTGTAAAACCCTGAAATTGCATTGATCACGCTACGAAATCGGGGATTCGTAGCATGTCTTGTCAATTATCAAATCCACCAAAATTTCGTTAACCATTCATGATTAGGTGTCAGCCATGAGTCTTTTCTCACACATGCAACCATTCATAGCCATCATAACATTCGTTTGAGGTCATTTGTCTTACGTCATTTTCAAATTTGAAAGGGGCTGGATTTGGTTTTATTGTCTCATGCAAGAAACACATGATGCATACCCTCTTCCGAATGGTAAGCTCATGGTAAGAAGAAACCAAAGCTTCTCTTTCATTCATCAAGGGAGGCAGTGTCTCTAATCAAGCGAGGTTGTTGATTATAGGTTTTCAAAAAGCACATAGGAATTTCAAGGAAAGGATGACAGAGGAAAGAAAGAATCACTGGTCAAGCAACTGTTTAAGGATGGAGCCTGAAAGCATAGAGGCTTTAACCAAAGAAAAATTAGTTGAGGAGTCCTTCAAGAAGGCAGGATGTTGGAAGTTCTGTGAAAAATTGCAGGGAGGTCATAATCAAGTGACAAAAGAATTTTCACTTCATTTCAAACGTTCAAATACAAAGTTTGGTCTCTTAAACTTGACAATTTCCCCTGAAATTATATCATTAGTGATAGAGATTCCAAGGGGAGAAGAAAGGTGGTTCAAAAATTTCAAGTTTGAGATGGAACCTTGTAAAAAATTTCTGAAGCCAAGGTTTGAAGAGACAAATTTAACTAAAGCAGTGCCAAGAAGCTACATCAAGAACACCTATGCCAATCTGCTCTACAAAATTCAAAGGTACTTCACCTATGAGGGAAGATACCATAAAGTGTATTCTTATCATTTCAAACTCTTGTTGCATTCTACTAGAATGATTTCTTTGGATTTGCCTTTATTCTTGTTTCTAAGTTTAGCTAAGATGGCAGATAAAGTGCAAATGAAAGCTCAATACTGTGAAACTTCACTTTTCCATCATGGTCTAGTTAAATTGATAGTTTTGCATGAACTTCAGAGGATAAACGAAGAATGGTCTACATTTTTGTTTTTGTGTGGATTTGGGGTGAAAACACAAGGAGCAAGTATTAGCCCTAGGACCAAAGAAAAATCATCATCAGAAACCAATGGCCCTGCAAAGACAAGATCAAAATTTTTTTTCAAGTTAAAGCCTAGAAAGCAAGTCAAAGAGCCATATATTAAAACATTAGTGATTATTCAAGAAACCCCTCAACCAGCACAAAAGAGGACAACCAAAGTTAAAGAAACAATACAGGAACAGTCAACCAACAAATCAGCCCAAAAAAGATTGACTAGAAGTCAAATAGCAAAGGAAAAGGGAAAAATAGTTGTTTTAGAGGAAGATCCAGGTTTAAAGGGTAGTTTGAATGATATTTTATAGGCTATTTATATTGAGGAATCTCCTGTAGTTCAGTCATATTTTGTAAGATTGGATGAAAGGAAATCTAAGAAGATCAAATCTTCCAAAATGTTGGATTTTGATGATGAAATTTCAGAGTTTGTGTTCAAGCCTAGAATGCCTCTAACTAGGAAATCAAAAAGGTTTCAAGGGCTGGATATGGAGTTAGATAAATCCAGGGAAGTTTCAAATGTTCATGAGGAGCCCATAGACCTCTCATCACCAATGCCTGAAAGAGACAGAAACATAGTTTTCAACACTCAAAGATAAAAGAGAAGTTATGAAGGAATTAAAGAAAATTTGAGACTAGCCAATCTTGAAATTGCTAAGCTTAAGAAGAAAGCAAGAAAACATGTTGTTGAGAATATAAACTTCAACAGAATTAAGGCTCTGTGAGATCTTGAAAGAGTTTCAAAACCTGAAACAGTCAGCAGTGAAGCTCAATATTTTACCTGGACTCTTCCTGAAATCAAAGAGGCTAGATTTGTGAGAAGGATAAATGTTAATTTAAGGGCTACTAAAAGAAGGTTGAAGAGGCATATTGAAGATCTTGAAATTCAATTGACAAAGTCTGAAGGTCAGCTACAGCAAAGATAGAACAAGAGCAGTAAGTGACAAATCCTTAAATACAGTTTTGTTTTTGGGAAGGACATCACTTTTTGAGGACATTTCAAAGATGACTTATATTGATTGGTAAGGTCTATTGAAATCAAGGAAATCATTAAAATATGTAAATACTTTTAAAATCTGAAGATTGTGAAAAGACTATGGAAAAAAGGACATACACAGTAGTTTCGTGGCGCGCTACAAAACTGTTGTTGGTGCATTTTTGAACATTTTGTAAAAGTTTTGAGAGGTAAAAAAGATTGGTTTCGGAATTTTTTTGCTGGTGGTGGTTAGAAAGGGTTCATAAATGAAATTCTAGGTCTCAAGGCAGAAGAAAGTGGATGGTTGAGAGATGTTTTACAAAGATACAAATTCTGCGCTACGAAAACAATTTCTCATTTCGTAGCGCAGCCATACCATCTCTCCTTATACTTTTTCAAAGGCTTATATTTCTATATAGGTGGAAAGGCATGGTTCCATGGAAATAATAACACATGGCACTTATCTTAAAAGGTCAACATTTCCAGCAAAAAGGGTTCGAAGATCATGAAAGAAGGAACATGCTAAATTACAGGAAACATGTCCCCTGTTTTGTAGGGCAAATAAGACATGAACCAACATGATAGCATAATAAGATTGCAGGAATTATCAAGGTTGAAGATATGGAGGAACAACTATCAAAGGTATTATTTAAGTTCTATATAAGGTTGTTAGACATAATAAGGATTTTTACTCCTATTTCTATTAGGACTTCTAGAAGTGACAGTTAACTGTCAGATGTAATTAATAGTCTGTTTTAGGAGAAAATAGGTGTCAATCTAAGAAATTCGAATTCTCTTCATGATGGATAAGGGAATCCAAGATTGTAATGATGACTCTATAAGAGACATGAGGTCGAATTTCTAAAGGTTGGAAAATTTTCATTAACAAGCAAACTATGTCACTATAGCAAACTGTGTTTTTATCATAAATACAGATATTGGCTTACTACTCAGGATTCAGAAAGAGTTTTTGATGTTTGATCTTCCTATGGCTTTCTTTATCTACTTATTTGTAGTGGTATGAAAAATATTTTAATTATAATTCATTGGAAAATTCTCTAACTTCCTACATATGTTTGTAAACTGTGTTTTGTTCACTCTGTTACTGTTTTGCTGAATATCTAAAAAATCTGAAATGCCCTGACTTCCATGATAAGCTAATCTTGATGTTTTGTGGAAACATACCTTGACTCCATAGCCCAATAGATGTTTTTTTATCAGTAATTCAACCAGTCATACACTTTTATCCAATTTATTCCTATAGTTAGCCATCTAATCCTTAATTCAAAATCTTAAACCTAGTGAGAGAGCCCTTTCAGGTTAAGGAGGCTAAGCCTCAACTAAAATTCTGGTTTGAAATAGTTACTGAGAGTCTACTTGATCAGCAGCCTATTAGGGTCAGATTTTGTGATAACACCTCCCATATCGATTCCAAGCCCAAGAGCATAGTATAGGGGTCTGCATCTTCTACATTCTCAATTACCTCAAAGTCCGCCTAGGCCTTTACACCCGCGATATCCACCAAGATTTTTGATAGTCTCCCCAAGGGTATAATATTTTTCTGATTAGCCATGCACAGCTAGATAGTGGACCATTCCAACTTAGGTTCTCCCATTCATTGCCAAGTCTTTTTAGGTAATACATTCGCATCTGACCCTAGGTCCAAAATAACTTGATCCATCTCATAATTATCGATATACACAGTCAACCGCATCTCCCTACTAGTGCATTTCTTATATCTGTATAGTTTGTGCACATCCTTGATTTCTGGAGATAGGCTAGGTCATGATGCGCAGCTATCTATCAATGCCTGGAGATTCTCTACAGTCTTTGGGTTGCACAACAGCTTCATACATGCCTGTAAAAAGGGCTTGACCTCCTCGTCCACCTTAAGGTTTGCAGGTTTCTGAGAATTAGATGCCTATGCCTTAGAAAAGTCTTTGTGAGTCGCAACAAATGTTTCTTTTTCCTTGCTTAGGTCCAAACACCCTTGTTTGATAACAGCTTGCCGGATCAGAGATTCAGTCACAACCTTCTCCCCAGGTCCTCCGGTGGCCATTCCACTGTGTGTTATGACATTTACACTCAGATCTTTGTCTCGCAGCTCAGACTTACCCCTATGCACATTCTACATAGGTGTTGGCTGCTTCTCCTACATTTTGCTATCAGGATTGGGCGGTCTTCAATCGCATGATCCAGTTGTCTGCAGTACCGGCGGGACTGCCTCATAGGATTTAGATAGTCTCTCACAAAGTGCCCGTCCTCTCCACAGTTATAACAGATTAGCTGCCCTCGTCCCTGACCCATGTTTCCGCCTTGGCCTCCCCCCCTACCCCTGGTTGGGGAGCCACCTATGCCTGCAGGGGACCTTGGTGACACAGGGTCTAATTGTACCCTATATAAGCTCCCGCGGTCGATCATCAAATCATATGTCCGGCAGTTCTGTTCATCATGTCCTACCGATCGACAGAACCTGCACCATTGTTGTTTTACCTCTAGGACATACGCAGAAAGGTAGGGGCAGTGGTTTGTGTCGTGTAGCCCTGCAACGCGGCAATCATCGCACCATAATGTTGGCAAACTTGGCCTTGCAATTTCTCTTGGATGCAACGGGCTAGGTCCCCCGACCTGCATAGATTTTGCTAATAGAGGACGGTTATCCTTGGTGTGACCATTCACCCTGCATCGTATGCACCACCTTTCAGGGCTAGCCTTTGCTCCTCGTTCTTGTCACAGGTTTTGGATCTCCATGTGCATTTCTTCTAGCTGCCCTTGGATCTGTTGGATGCCCAGCTAGATTTTGTCCCGAGGCACAGCTTCTAACTTCATAGCACCATCTAAGGCTTTCTCCTGTGATTCGAACGTTTGACGACCCATAGGTACGCGTAGGTGAGGCAACAACATAGCAGTGGATCATTCTGTATGCTGTCTGTCATCATATTGAAATCCCCCTTCTCTAATCACCTTCTTCAGTCGTTGATCGTCCTCCCACACAGACTCAGAAGGCCCTTGCTTGAAATATTTTAGATCAACCAATATTTGAGAGTAGGACTTAGGCTTCTTGAATTGTTGCTTCAAAGAATTCTTAATCTCCTCAATGGTTGCATTTGCACGTTGGCCGATGTATCCCATGTACCAGTCCAAAGCTCTTCCTTCAAAGGCAAGGGATAGTTGTGCTCACTTCACTGCATCACTAGCTATGTTATGTGCAGTCCATACCGATCTTGTGACAAACCAGAACTGATCCATGTCTTCACACACCCTTAAAAGTCGGCAGCTTCATGTGCTCAGCCATGTCATCTTCTGGTGGTGGTGGAGGCGTAGGTGAATTATTACTCCTATGCTGGTTCGAAAGTGGTGTGTCGGGAGGATTCTACGTAACTACTAGATCTATCTCCTGATAGTATTTTTTGCTTCGCGTCGTACTTCCATCCAGATCAGCGGTCATTCACTCGGTGTGACTACACAAGATACTCTTTTCACACAGTAATATCTTAATCAACAGTGGTAAGGTCTTCAGAAACTTACCCCGAAAACCCTTGAAGACTCTTCGCTCTGCTTCAGAGTAGGATACGAACTAATCGATGGAAAATTATTTCACGAACCCTCCTAGCACATTTTCCACCTAGTGGTCCATCGTGTGAGTGATGGTGTTATTAGTCTTCTCTAACTATTGGATCAATTCAGGGGTCCACTGCATGACTCGTTTGTCCTTCCAACACTTCTGAAATTCGACCAACCTCGCGAGCCACTACTAGAGCTCGATCGAAATTGTTACAAAGAAGATCTCATAGATCTCCAATAAAATATACTTATTTTTCCACTCCTCGGTGGTCAACCTCTTACTGTGGTTCTCTTTCACTGCAAATTCCTAAACTTGTTGTTTGAACCATTCATCAATTTCTTTGCTTTTAGGTTTCCAGTATGGCCTTGGCATTACCCGATCCCTCTCTCAAAATGCTCCTGGTACCAGAAACATAACCATTTTTTGGCTCGAGGGGTCCTGACCCAAGTTTGGAGGTTCAAGGTTTGCCAACAAACCCCTATACTACTAGCCCTTTCGACAGTGACTTGCTTGCACAAGCCAAAGTCTCTCCTGAAGTAGTATGGGTGGGTGTTGGAACCAGGTTTCCACACCCTAGGAGAGGGTAGGTAAGTCAAGCAGAGCTACGCTCAACCTTATAGTGTCCAGATATTATATCACCGAGCCTAGGTCTATAGATTCCCTTCGCATCCAACAATGATGATATTCACAGTAATCAACAGATCATGAACTTATATAATGATAACACAACTATTCTAGATATTTTTGCATGAAGTGCAACAGAACAGATCCAGATTGCAACATAAACAAGTAACACAAGTATGTTCACAGCTTAGGTCAATAACACAGCAGCATATATTAATTAACCAAACATCATAGATTCACATCACAGTAATTCCAATAGATTTAGATATTCAACAATACTTCTGCATTCATTAATCCTTCAGATCTACTTACAATACCCCAAAATCCAACCTGCGCACACAACAGCAAGGTCCACACACAACAGGATAGAGAATCTCTGCACACATAACAGCAGGAGTCCTTCCCCAACAACACTAACCAGATCTATCATTTCGCACTTAGCATTAATCTCTATTTCCAGTCTGTCCTATAACTCAAAAAGGTTCAACTACTTATACTATTTTAACCTACACATCCAATGGTCCGAAAATCGTGGTTTGCAGACTCTTGGTCTACCCTTGACCCATTTATAATGCATTAGGGGCTTTTACCCACCCCATAACCCCTACGTTACACTAAATATAATAAAAAATATTCAAAATGGACGAGTTTTGCAGCTTGCGGGAGACCCTATTCCAACATATTATATGAAAGAAAGAAATAAAAAATAAAAATAAATTGTAGGGGACAAAAGAAAAAAATAAATAAATAAATAAATAAAATCATATATATATATATATATATATATATATATATATATATATATAGAGAGAGAGAGAGAGAGAGAGAGAGAGAGAGAGAGAGAGGAAATCAAAGAAAAATACAGAAATAAAGGAAAAATAAAATACAAAAGGAAAAAATTATTTGAGAAATTCCCCCGTAGGTGAGTTAGTCGAAATGCCATAAGAAAATACAAAATTTAAATCAAGAGTTTCATTTACAAATTTTGCAAATAATTGTGCAACTTGTTTAAATGCCACTTAGAATTGATTGTCATTTTGTCACATAGATTAGGTTATGATAATAAATCAACCATCTAGTTTAATCTTGGTTGAAATGGTTAGTTAGATTAGAGAAAATGAGGCTGCAAGCTTAAATGCGCCTTTAGATCAAGTTAATTTTCATTTTAGTGCTAAAAATCATTAATATTAGGCCTAATTATGCTTTTAGAGCGCATGTAAATAAAGCAGGGATAATGAATTTTTTTGTAAGGTTGAAAGTTTGGTTAAAAACCAATGACTCGGATTGAATTTCTTTTGGATCAACGACGTTAAACGTATTTCACACCCCCCAAAGCTCCACAACGTTTTTCTCCCGAGGAGGGTCCAAAAGATGTGGATCCACATGGTTACATAGTTCCCCTACAGCACTTGGCACCATGCCCCCCCTCCCAACCACCCCTCATTTCCCTCATCACACCCCCCCGAGAAGTCCACGTCGTTTACCACCCTCTCTTCCACCAATACTACCACCATAGCACATTGCCAACTCGACCCCACTGCCACTCAGCCTGCCTTCTCCACTCAGTCTCCGCCATCTCACCACATTGGACCCCACACCCTCTGACATCATGAACATTTGATCATCCCCCCCATATCCGTTACATCCCCACTTAAATTCGGCCACATGGCACTCCTTTTCCACGTCAACCAACTATTTGTACCATTAATAACTTTTGCTCCTACACAACGGTTCTGCTCCCCTCGTAATGGTAAACTGGTAATGGCATACCAAAATAAAATTCTATTTAATCCTGACACAATGTAAAGTTAATTTTTCCTCGCTAATTATTCCTCCTACCAGTTACTTGCTACAGGTTTTAGACTATGATTAAAATCGGTAAATCTCCTCATCACTATAATTCAAGCACAAACCCAAATTAGCTCCACATTACGGGAAGTGTCCCCACCTTTGTACCTGCCATTCAACTTCCTGATCCAAGTAATTCAAGCTCTCCTTCATACCTTTTTAATCTACATTTAATTAATGGCCCCAAAAGGAAAATCCCCTAAGAATAATAGGAAGAAACCCGATGAGAACCCGATGTTGCCCCCTCCCATTGACCTGGACCACTTGCCTCTTATTGACCTGCAATATAAATTTGTAGATACCATTTGTGAATCCACTTGATCAAACTTCATAGTTGGTTAAAAAAAAAATTCCTTGATCAGAAAGATGAGCTAAAAATATGGGAGTCTTCACTTCCACATTTTATGTTTCCCCAAACTCACTTATTCCCTGAACTTATTTCCTGGTGTCATGCTAGTTATGTACCATCTCAGAGAGCCATAATAATTTGAAATGGTGAATTCATCCTCACCATTACAACTGAAACCATATCCCAGATGCTTCAAGTCAATTATTTTGAGTCAATTGTGCCTTTGTCCACAGGTAATCTCACAGAATTATATAAAAAATTGACTTTCCAGCAAAGAGGAAAAATCTTTGAGATATTTCTTCCTCAGGATGCCCATCTTCCTAAAACTAATCCTCCTTATTCCTTATTAATGTTTCCTGAAGCACCCAAGAAATTAATCACCATTAATTCATATATCCTTGGCTACAATTTATATCAATGGGTTGATGAAGCCATTATTTCTTTCCTCAATCTTTGCCATAGATGAGAAGCCAGTAATATTTAATTAGAATCAATATATTGCAGATGCCATGCATGATCTGTGGTACAAGTTTTCCAAAGAGGGATCCTTTAAGTATTTTGTTTTATTGGTGTGCTTATTGATCTAAAGTCAAGCAGACAGGTTTCCTTTCACACTATAGAGGATGAATGAGCAGGGTGAAGCCCAGTCAGCAATACATTGAATATCCTTGGTAAGAAGGATTTCCATAGAATTTTCCTCGACATAGTATGTAGATCAGTTCATGTACACAATATTTTTCCTTCTACACAGTGAATTGGAGCCTCGGATAGGTGCAGATATTCAGAAGATTTTGCACTTAAGTGATCAAGTAAAGACATGTGACTGGTATTGTACCAGAATTATACAGAAATCAGGGTGTGTGGGTGTGAATTGACACCCTACAGGCTGCCAGAATATGTACCTATGAGAATTTTCTCATTAGAATACATAAGACAGATGATACATATGGATGACATGCACTTTGTCGCTGCCAAGAAGAAAGCTCAGTTTAAGACTAAAGCACATGTAGGACCCTTTGTCTGCAATTCTAGAAAAATTAGTTGAGAAGATTATTTGCAGCTAAAATAAGAATTTTAAGCTAAGTTTCACATGGTACTATGACACTTTTGGTTTAATTTCAAAGTTAAGGGTGGACTAGAAAACACCACAATATGCGCATACTCCTCGACTAGAAATCGAGTTGTATATGAACCAAAAGCAATGGGAAGTGAACACCGTGCAAGAGAAAGAGGAGAAAAATTAGACTCCTACATGCCAGGAGAAACAAGAAAAATCAGAGGAAATGATAAGAGAGGAGTCCCCAATCAGAGAAATTAAAGCCAAAGAATTTGTAATTTATAATAAGAAACAAAAAACAAATTCAACACTAGAATTTCAAATAGGAAACAAAGAGCAGGAAACCATTGTGCTGATAGCTCTTCACATATACACCAAGTATGATGATATTATCACAGGATCTCCCCTCCTCTTCAACCACAAAGTATCCTCCTAAAACTTCACAATTAACAGATTTGGCTCAAGGCACTGCTAAGCCCAACATCTTTGCAAAGTACAAGGCTATTAAGAAAAAAAATTAAATGATGAAGGCCTCCACATATGTTAGAAATATGATTCTTATGTTTGCATATGTTCACCTTGATGTAAACTCTTCTACAAATATTGAAGTATAGGACTTCTGGAGAAGCACAGTGGTTTTGTAGAAGGTTTAGCAAAAGAAGGGTACAAGTCTACCAGAATATGGTTAATATTCATATAGAAGGTTCTATACGCGAGTTCATGTAGGCCAAGTCATGTATACAAACGGAAAAGAATGATCCAAGTAGCATATGCATTTTTGCGCTCTAAAATTATGATACCAAGGGGCATTACCATGGTTTTAGCCCACAATATTGAGCGTTGTGTCGGCTATTTGATTCCATCCAAGAATACCATTGGCACTTGTGTGGTTTTGGTTCATGGTATTGGGAAAGTCTCAAACTATATAAGGAGAAGAAGGTCATAATGCAAAGTGTGCATGTGTAAGGGTTTTTAACTGAATACTTCTCTCTGAAGTATATCTGCATTGAATGGGTTCTGTTTATTGGTAGATCTGAAATTATGATGCACCCATGGATACAATGATGGATCAGGATCTCTAGACCTGAAATGACTATGTATTTTCTTAATCTGTTGGTGAGATGTTTAGATCTATGGCCTAACACATGATTGTTAAAGTGAAGGAAAAATTTGGGTAAGTCTATAGATATAAAATTTCTGCAGCCTTGAATATTTATAGATCTATACGTTGGTTCGTCACAGTGAAAGCGTGTATACACGCGGGTTTGTTAAGCAAAAGCACATATGGAAGTCAGGGTTTTTGAAGCTTAATGGAGAGGTTATTTATTTATTGTTGCTATATTTCTGTTGTCTATCAATGAAGTCTTCATGTAGATCTATGTTTTTTGAATATTGTATATGCTGCTAGTTGACTATGTACAAATATTCTCAATGAGTGATTAAATATGATTAATGATGATGACTGAATAAGGGTTTTGCAAAAATGAAAAAATATATGACTGAAAGCCTCTGATATGTTTCTAAGTCTGATCAAATTCTAGAATTTCAGTATTCAAAGATCTATATGCAGGTTGGTGTGAAGGAAAGTGTGTATATACACATGTTATAGTAAAGTGAAGTAGCATATGCTTTTAATAAGATGAATGATCAAGGTTGAATTTGGTTCTGCATGTTGATTCATAAGTCTGGGTTTATTACTATGTTTTTGTTGCAGTAATATAACTGTTATGTTTAAAGTTTTGGTAATGATTGTTAGTGTTGATATATGTATTGAGTCGTGTTGAAGCTATTGGATCCAGTGTGAAAATTGATGAAACGTGGTATGTAATGGGTCTGAGGGTTGAAGCCTTCAGTATGGAAGTAGAATATTCCTGCCAGTAGAAGCTAGTGTTCTGTTCAGGGGGTTGTAGCTCCCTTCTAGTAGTGGCTGGTAAAATAGATCAACGGGTTGGTGCTCCCTTCCAGTAGTAACTGGAGAACGAGAGAAGGTTGTAGCCTTCTATAGGTAGTTTCCTGCATACTCATATGATTCTACATCAGTACAATAGTGTAAGTAATTTTCCATACCATAAATGTTGAAGACAATGATGACAATAGAGGTGGTTTTCTCCTGACTTGGGTTTCCACCTTAAATCTTGGTGTTCTTGTGTGATGTGTATTATGTTATTTCTACACATGTTTACTGCTTAACTATATGATTCACAACTGATGATCTGGACTAAAGAATGTTTCTAAATATTTATTTGAACAATAAAATTTATTTGGGTATACGCAAGTTTTTGTTAGATATCCGCGTACATACAATAGTTGGGCTAATAAAATTCACGTATAGAAATTAGTAAAAGAAAAGTGAAAATTGTGATTCTTTAAAATACCAATTCACCATCCCCCCCCCCCCCCTCTCTCAGTATTTTTCCCAACAATTGGTATCAGAGCAAGTCCTTCTGTAGAAGCTTAATCGCTAGAAGGAATATCATCTAAGATGAGCAATCAATATGGGACAAAATCATTCTGAGCTATGAAGGTGATTCCAAGGTAAAAAGTACTAAACTCCAAACTCTCAAAATTCAATATGAAAAACTCAAAATGCATAATGATGAAAGCATTGCTAGTTTCTTTTTACGTTTAGATGAGACCGTAAATCGTATGGGAAATTTGGGAGAAGTTATAAGCGACACCACTCTAGTAAAAAAAGTCTTAAGATCTCTAACTCCTAAATTCGAGCCAAAAATTTCTACTATTGAAGAGAAACATGATCTAAAAAATCTTACTATTGTTCAAATTCTTGGGATTTTGACTGCACGTGAAATGAGAAAAGGAGGTCCGTCTAAAGTCAAAGAAGCTTCTTTTAGAGCTACTGCAAAAGGCAAGGAAATGGAAGAAAAATAACGATAAGTGTATGTATCAGAAGAAGATGAGATAAATTTTGTAAATAAAATTCAACTTGGCACTGGAAGATTCAGAGGTCAGCTTCCTTTCAAATGTTTTTTCTTGTGGAAGAGTTGGTCATTATGCTACTAAATGTCCTCATAAAGATAATCATGAAAAGGGAAAGGATTTGGAAAAATGAAATAGGAAATGTTTTATCAATAGAAAAATGTATTATACTCATGAAGAGAGTGATGGTCTATCAAATAGTGAAGAAGGAGAATCTGATCAAGATATTAGACTACTCATGGTATTTGAAAAGGACACTAGTGAGGCTAAAGATACTTTTATGGATGCTTTAGAAGAAAATGATTTTCTTGAAGAAATCAATCAACTCAAAATATGTTTAGAAGAGAAAAAAATAGCCATATATACTTTAAAGAGCCAGCTTATAGAAAAGGATAAGCATAATGAGAAATTAGAATGTGAATTAGTAAGTCTAAGAAAGGAAATTGAGAAAGTGAAAACTTTAAATCTTATATTTGCTAAAGGATCTGAAACCTTAGATGAAATTATCAAGGTGAAACACACTCCTCTTGTAAAGAGAGGTCTTTGATATATCATATAATATTCTCAGTCTTCAGTAACAAGCTATCTAAATGCAGCTAAAGCCAACCAGCAACACTTCGTCACTCAACAAAAGAACAAAGAAAATGGTCAGGTAAAGCATGACCACTTCAATTCAAGGATGAAAAATAACATAAATATCAATCAACAGGTAAAAATCAATAGAAGGTTCCATGATCGCAAAAAATTATTCTTTAATGGACAATGTTTCTCATGTCATAATTTTGTTCATAAAGCTGCTCAATGTTTTGCATACAAAACCATCATGACCAGAGAAGCAAGAAAGCAAAGAAATGACACGGGAATAAAGAAGAATACTTATAACAACTTTTATCCTCTTCAAGATGAAATTGAATTTTCTTTGTAATATTCCCAATTAGCCCAAGCTAATGGGAATATACAATTTTGTTTCATTTTTCTGTTTCATGAATAAAATTGTAAAGGAGGATCAATAAAACTCCTAATTAGAAAAATAAATCAATGCCACATGTGAACATAGCTTAATCTGGGATATTTACATAAGCAAAATTAGGTGTGAAAGACACTGAACCATTTGACCAAGTCAACTAGGACCAGAGTCAACAACGTTGTCTAGATACAATGAATCTCCTAGAGGCACAGTGCAGTTTTAGCTGGAGGCTGCACATGTGAAAGGAGCTAAATCATAGAGATGGTTTAGGGTTTGGAAAGACTTTCATCTTATAAAAGGAAGAGGAGGACAACAGAAGAAGGTTGTTGATTGAGTATATTTTTGAGTATATTTTCTGTTTAGATATATGTCCTTCTCTTGTTGTTTATCTTAGAATATTGTTGTTTAGCACTAGGGTGTTCCTGATCGAGAATCCCACCTCTTCCATTGAGTAGCTCTTAGATGAGCCTTGTTGATCTTGTCCACTATCAGGCAGTTGGCCAAGCTCATCTTCCAACTACAACACAAATCATGTTGAGGGTTTGGTTGTCCTTGTAATTTGTAGCAAGCGGAGGCTAGATGTACCCAGATCTAGGCCAATCTAGTGCCTCTTCTCAGTGGGAAACCATTTTATCCCCTTGACAAGCGAGTATTAGATCTTTGGAGCTACATTTTGAGACCTTGGCATTAGGCCAAACTAGTACTAGAGCCTACAGCGCAGTTTACCTTCTAGGACTGCATTATTTGCAAGTGTACAATTGCAGGGTGTTTTGACACACATTCGTAGGAGAGATCTCCGGTGTTGGGGTTTTTCCCTTCACTATGGTGATCCATGGATTATAATTCTGATCCATTTTATATTCAGATCTGATCTTCTTCTATTGTATCCATCTTTAGAAATTTTTTAATATTACTGCAGATCTGCAACTTTAGATCTCAAATCTACTCTTTGTGTTTCATGTTTTTCTCAAAACCCCAAGGGGAATTTGTAAAGGAGCTCTTCTAGTGTACAGATTTGATATGGATCTAGTATTTTGTACACAAATTTTCTCTAGGTCTGGAGTGTAATATACATCTGCTGTAGCTCTTAAAAGTAATGATGTCAAGCCATTTTTCCGTCAATACATGTGTTGTAGCCCCTCTTTTTGAGGAATTTCTTCTATTCTTGTCTTATGTATCCTGTTGTACATTGTAAGGGCCTCATTATGGATCTGATTTTTTGTTGTATATATGAATTTTGAACCTTCTTATTGGTCTCCTACTGTTTATTAGAAAAACTACGTTATTTTCTTGCAGTATTGTTGCATATTGTTGCAGCCCCATTCTTGGGTGTTTTTCAGCCATACTAGGTGTGGGAGGTATGTTTACCTAACCTAGTTTGATTTGTTTTTTCTCTCCTCTTGGATTTAGATGCTATATCTCCAGATCTAAGAGATCCATGAGCTGAAAATTCATTTCAATGCACATACTCCTGAAAAATGCGTTATTCTAGCAGGTATTGCTAAATCTTCCCTTTTGGGGATATTACATTCTTATTGCAATAAATTTGGACATTAAAAATATTAATGCAGGAGAAAACTTTAGCCAAAATAAAATATACCCACAATCTCCAAGGTATGGAGAAAGAAGGACTTACAGTTTGAAAGTTGTGGCATAGCTTTATTTGCAGAAGGAGAAGAAAATAAATGGTACATTGGCAGCGGATGCTCAAAACACATAACAGGTGATAAAAATAAACTTTTTTCATACAATGCATTAGAGAAGGAAAGGAATGTTTATTTTGGAAATGACTATCTTGTTATCATTAAGGGTAAAGGATATGTTTTTATAAAATAAAAGGTTAAATCTAACAATGTTATGTATGTGGGTGGATTAAGACATAACTTGTTTAGTGTGAGTCAAATGTGTGATCAAGGAAATGGAGTTGTCTTTAGTTCGAAAGAATGTGTAGTTCGTGAACTTGACACAGGAAAAACCGTAATAAAAGGAACAAGAACACCCAACAATCTGTATATATTGAAAGGTGGTCAAGAGGAATGCTATCTGGGTAAATCTATAGAAAATTGGTTATGGAACAGAAGATTGGGACATTTGAGCTTCTCTCAAATAAGAAAATCTAGTAGATTCAAAGTTGTTCGTGATCTACTGAACATCACTCTTCCTGAAGGTACCATATGAAAATCATGCCAATTTGGTAAGAAAATCAGGATGAAATTTAATGCCAAAGAAGGATCGACAAGTAAACCCCTTGAACTTATAGATACTAATTTATATGGTCCTGTAAGGAAAAAGTCACCTCGTGCATAAAAATACTATGTTCTATTTATTGATGACTTCTCTAGAATGTGTTGGATCTGTTTACTGAAATGTAAAGATGAAGCATTTGAAAAATTTAAGATCTTCAAATCTTTGGTTGAAAATGAATTAGATCTAAAAATCAAATGTCTTAGATCTGACTGAGGAGGAGAATATATATCAGATGAATTCTTTGATTTCTATGAACAATATGGCATAAAAGATAGTTTTTTGTAGCTGGAACTCCACAACAAAATGGAGTATCAGAAAGA
Source organism: Pinus albicaulis (assembly GCA_034641835.2). NCBI lineage: Eukaryota > Viridiplantae > Streptophyta > Pinopsida > Pinales > Pinaceae > Pinus > Pinus albicaulis. The sequence continues at coordinate 1,614,761,231 of CM076575.1, read as the reverse complement.
ATGAATAGAACAGTTCAACAGATGGCTCGTGCAATGCTTGATGAATCTGTAACTCCTAATACCTTTTGGGGAGAAGCAGCACATACAACAGTAAATATTCTCAACAAGGCTCATGTTCGTGTGAACAGTGATAAAACTCCATATGAGATTTGGTATGGTAATCTTCCCACTGTGAAGCATTTTAGAGTTTTTGGAAGAAAATGTTTTATCAAGAACAATGATGAAAAACTTTGTAAGTTTGAGCCTAGAGCAGATGAAGGAATATTTATTGGTCACTCTTCTATAAGTAAAGCATACAGATGTTACAATAAAAGACTTCAAAAGATTGTTGAATGTATTGATGTTGTAATTGATGAGTCTCTAACAACTCCCAAAAGGGAATAACAACAACAAATGAAGATGATGATGATGAATATTTTCCCTCATCAAATAACAACAATATAGGAGAACCCAATGAAGCACTAGAAGAAGATATATCTGAAAAGGTTCCATCCAGGTATGTTCCAAATAATTATCCAGAATCTCAAATATTGGGAGAAAAGGGATCAGATGTCCAAACAAGAAGAACTCTTGTAGGATCCCCTAGCTATCCAACATTCTTATCCACTATTAAACCACAGAATGTAAATCAAGCTACTAAAGATGAATTTTGGATTAAGGCCATGAATGAAGAACTTGATTATATTGAAAAGAATCATACCTGGGAATTGGTTCTAAGGCCTCACCATAAAAATGTTATTGGAACACAATGGATATTCAAAAATAGGTTAAATGAAAATGGAGATGTTATTAGAATCAAAGCTATACTTATTTGTAAAGGGTATTCTCAACAAGAAGGTATAGACTTTGAATAAACATTTGCACCTGTAGCCAGACTTGAAGACATAAGAATGTTTCTTTCTTTTTCAAGTTTTCAATAGTTCAAAGTTTATGAAATGGATGTAAAATCTGCTTTCCTCAATGGTGACTTGGAAAAATAAGTTTACATAGAAAAACCAGGAGGATTCATTCTAGGAAATGATGAAAAAGTTGTTTTCAAACTCAAAAAGTATATATATGGTCTCAAACAGGATCCTTAGGCATGGTACTATCGTCTTGAAAAATATATTCAACAACAAGGTTTCACAAAAGGATCTGCTGACAATAGCTTATACACAAAAATTGAGAATGATAAACTATTAATTATTGTTGTGTATGTTGATGATATCATTTTTGGGAGTAATGAAGATTCCATGAGTTAGAAAGTTTCTTCTATGATGCAGCAAGAATTTGAAATGTCATTACTTGGGAAACTAACATATTTTCTTGGCTTAGAAGTGCAACAAGAAACATATGTCATATTTCTATCACAAGAAAAATGTCTCAAGCAATTCCTGAAGAAGTATGGGATGGAAGACTGCAAACCTGTGAGAACTCCAATGGTAACTAGATGAAAACTCAGTTCTCATGATGATTCTCCCATGGTAAACCAACCAGAGTACATATCTATGATTGGAAGTATGCTTTATCTAACCCGGACTAGAACATACATTATGCATGTAGATGGGATTGTTGGACGATTCCAAGCTAATCCAAAGGAGTCACACCTTCAGGTTGTAAAAATAATATTTAGATATCTACAAGGGACTCAAGACTTTTTCCTATGGTATCCAAAGAATGTTGATCTTACTCTTCATGCCTACACAGATGCAGAATGGGCTGGAAATGTTGATGACTGAAAAATCACAAGTGGTGGTGCATTCTATATGGGGCCCCGATTAGTATCTTGGTTCAGCGAGAAACAAACTTCCATTGCCTTATCTACAACATAAGAAGAATATATGGCTGCCGCATCATGTTGCACACAACTTCTTTGGATGATGTAGACATTACAAGATATTCAAATAAAATTTTCTCCTCCCACCTCCATCCTATGTGATAATACAAGTGCCATCAACGTCTCGAAAAATCATATTGTGCATTCCAAGACCAAGCACATTCCTATCAAGTATCACTTCTTATGAGAGCAAGTGCTTGAGCAAAAGGTCAAATTGGAGTATATTTCCTCCAAAGAACAAGTTGCTGATATATTTACTAAACCTCTTCCCAGGGAAGCATTTGAATATCTCATACAACAGTTGGGAGTTGTCTCCGCATCACTTATTAAATCTACTTGATTTCATAAGATTAAATGTAGTACGTAGGTTTCATAAAGGTGAGTCACGTATATACGCAAGTGTCTATATATAAAGCCGCATATGGTTTTTTCTGGCATAAAATATATGGGTCAAATTTCAGAACAGTCTGGGTCATATCTTTATCCTCAAGTTTTTACGGGTAGATTATGTTGTTTTGGTATTCATCTTACAGTTCCTTTCTTTGATATTTATCTCCGAGATGAAGATGCTTTGATGTATTGGTTGTTGAAGGTGTTCAAGATGCACAGGTTTAGGGGGAGCAGTTTCCTTGCAGAGAAGTCTTCATTGTTGACATTATGATTGGTTGTTATGTTAGAGATTCTTTGGTATTAGTTATAAAAAGCCATATCTGTAATTTGATATAAGGGTCATGTTGAGAAATCTGATGTAAATATTGTTATATTGAGTCATGTATGGATCTGTTCATATATGTAAACTCACTTGGTTGGGTAGTTGAGTCAATATGTAATTCCACTCAGTTGGATCCTTTATGTAATTTTGTGTCCTTGGTGATAGGAAAGGTCATACTCTGTTGAGTTAAAGAGTCGTGTATTTTATTGAAAATATGAAGCATCAGCACGTGCTCAGAGGGAGAATTTGTCCGCCCTTTTCTCTTGATGTCAAAGGCGGATAATATTTGGTGTTTGAATAATGTTTATGTATCTACAGGTTGTTGGTGATAAAACTCCAACATGGTTTCCATCAAGTCCAAAGGGGGAGATTGTTGGCAATATGATTCTTATGTTTTCATATGTTGTCCTTGATGGAAAATCTCTTGCAAATATTGAAGTATATGACTTCTAGAGAAGCATAGTGGTTTTGCAGAAGGTCTAGCAGAAGAATTATATAAGTCTAGCAAAATATGGTTAATATTCATATAGAAGGTTCTATATGGGAGTTCGTGCAGGCCAAATCGTGTATACACACGGAAAAGAAAGATCCAAGTAGCATATGCCTTTTTGCGCTCTAAAATTAATGATACCAGGGGGCATTACCATGGTTTTAGCCAACAATATTGAGTGTTGTGTTGTCTATTTGATTCCGTTCAGGAATACCATCATCAATTGTGTGGTTTTGGCTCATGGTATTGGGAAAGGGTCAAACTATATAAGGAGAAGTAAATCATAATGCAAAGTGTGCATATGTAAGGGTTTTTAACTGAATACTTCTTTCTAAAGTATATCTGCATGGAATGGGTTCTGTTTATTGGTAGATCTGAAATTATGATGCACCCATGGATACAATGATGGATCATGATATATAGAGCTGAATGACTATGTATTTGCTTGATCTATTGGTGATATGTTTAGAGTTGTGACCTGGCGCATGGTTGTTGAAGTGGAGGAAAAATCAAGTTAAGTCTATAGATATGAAACTTTCTATAGTCTTGAATATTTATAGATATATACTTTGGTTCGTTAGGTGAAAGCGTGTATACACGCGAGTTTGTTTAAGAAAAAGCGTGTATGGAAGTCAGGGTTTTTTGAAGCTTTATGGAGAGGTTATTTTTTTATTGATGCTATATTTCTGTTGCCTATAAATGAAGTGTTAATGTAGATATGGGTTGTTTGAATATTGTATATGTTGCTAGTTGAATATGTACAAATCTGCTCAATGAGTGATTAAATATGATTAATGATTCTGACTGAATAAGGGTTATGAAAATATAAAAATATATATGACTGAAAGCCTCAGATCTATTTCTGAGTCTCATCAAATTCTGTAAATTCATTATTCACAAATCTATACGCAGGTTGGTGAGAAGGAAAGTGTGTATACACGCAGGTTACAGTAAATTGAAGTAGTGTATGCTTTTAATAAGATGAGTGATTGAGGTTGCATTTGGTTCTATATGTTGATTCAAAAGTCTGGGTTTATTACTGTGTTCTGGTTGTAGTGATCTAACTATTTTGTTTAAAGTTTGGGTTATGATTGTTAGTGTTGATATATATATATATATATATATATATATATATATATATATATATTGAGTTTTGTTAAAGCCGTTGGATCCAGTGTGAAAATTGATGAAACGTGGTCTGCAGTGGGTCTAAGGGTTGAAGACTTTAGTGTGGAAGTAGAAGATTCCTGCCAGTAGAAGCTGGTGTTCTGTTGAGGGGGTTGTATCTCCCTTCCAGTAGTGTCTGGTAAACGAGATCAGGGGGTTTGTGCTCCCTTCCAGTAGCAACTAGAGAACGAGAGAAGGTTGTAGCCTTATGCATGTAGTTGCCTATGTACTAATATGTGTATACATCAGTAAAATAGTGTAAGCATTTTTCTATATAATAAATATTGAAGATAGAGATGACAACATCAATGGTTTTCTCCCGATTTGGGTTTCCACCTTAAATCTTGGTGTTCTTGTGTGATGATTATTCTATTATTTCTGCACATGTTTACTGCTTAACTATCTAATACATAACTAATGATCTAGGCTAAAGAATGTTTCTGAATATTTATCTAAACAGTAAGAGTTATTTGGGTATACGCAAGTTTCTGTTAGGATATCCATGTACATATGCTAGTTGGGCTAATCAAAGTCGCGTATAGAAATTAGTAAAAGAAAAGTGAAAATTATGATTCTTGAAAATACTGATTCACCACCCCGCCCCCCCCCCCCCAATATTTTTCCCAACAACATATTCATAATTACCAAATGTAGATTGCCTTCCTGGAAGCCAAAGTACCAGCTCCAAAGACATCAACAAATTTTGAGGAGACTATTTTTTTCATTTGATTCCAAAAAATTCAATCCCATTGATCAAATGGAAATGCATAAGAATTCTAGTGAAATGATGTATTCTTCACTGACAAATGCAGCTATGTCATCTTCAAGGTTGCAGGCCTTAGTGAATAATACGCAGACTCAACTCAAATTGGTAAGGATTTCATCCTTAGCCAAAGACACCAAAATTAAGTCATTAGAGAACTTAATAATCAAATTGGGATACGATCCAAATGATGTTGTTGGGCCTCAGAAATACCCTCATTTTCACCATATAAAATTACCATTTATAAAGCATATTCCTGCACTTTCTACCATATTCATATCCATTTTTCGTAACTCATGCCTAAAACCATCATTTTCATATCATCGTTAAATATCTTATTTTTATTGTGTTTTTAAGGTCTTGAGGATGATTTTACCATGTTTAATAATGAAATTTTTGTTAAGTTCATTTTCCGTAGGGTTCCATTACCAAAATCCTTCATAGGTCAATTAAACTAGTTGCTACAAGTAGAATACGGAGATATCCAATTTGGAGGTTTGACATCTCAGCACGCTTCCATGGAAAACCAAGGAATATTATTGTATAAAATGATGTAATAACACCTTCCCATGAGTTTTATTTCACCCAGGTCCCACATGCGAGTCTTTAGAAGAAAATCAACAACTCTACTCAAAATCCACACAGTTTTCAAACTCTCAATTTTAACCTTGATTTGCGTGCAACTGGAGGTGAATCTAGAAAATATGATAAAATTGGGTTTTTACAAATATAACACATTATCTATAACTAAAACCGTTTTTCAAGATTCACTTTGGTTGAAAATTTACATGCGGGTCTTTAAGGAAGTTTCATAAAAAAACCATTGTTTTTCCATAATTCTAGAATCATGAAAAAAGAGTCAAACAACCAATTTTGGGCATGCTTTAAGAGGATATGGAAGTGAATGAGACAAATGAAAAATATTTTTTTGTTTAAAATAAAACAAATTAGGTTCCATGCAAACCATTTTCCAAAATTATCCATGGTTAGGGAGATATGCCAATATCTTTGAGGCTGAAAAAAGGTTTTTGTTTAAAATAAAAAAAAATTAGGTTCCATCCAAACCATTTTCCAAAATTATCCATGGTTAGGGAGATATGCCAATATCTTTGAGGCCAATTTGTTAAAAATATGCAATTTTCTAGAATTAAGGAAAATGACTAATTCGGTGTGTAAATCGTATAAATGGCTTAGCCATGGCATATATTTTCATTTCTTGGAGAGGGCGAATAAAGGAGTGAACAAGAGACAAAGGATTGATGTGATTAAGTTTTACCTTGAACAAAATTGAAGGAATGTATGTACATGAACTTATTACTTGAATCGTAATACAATTTGGTTTCACCATGAATTCATTGTAAGTTGTTTTAGGCATTGATTGAGTTTAAAACTTGCTCCAAGAGTGGCAAGGGCCCACCACCACCTGAAGACAAGTTCTATAGATATTTTATATCGTAGGACTAATATTTAAAGTGTGAATTTTATTGAAAGAATTGTTGTGTAAAATCCAAATCCGTTTATGTACTCAAAACCCTGTTTTGTAAATCTGAGTCAAACATCATAGAATTCTTTTATCAAATGCTCAAATATATTTAGTTTTGAATGTGTTTTTATTGCAGATCCAATGCAATATGAGAAGGATTACAACACTGTGCGCATTACTATGAATTTTATGTGTTAATTACATAATCATATTTAAGGTTCTTGCATTGAGTATAGTTGGTGTGAGATTATGCATTTCATTTACAAATTTGAAAGTAGTGTTTCCAGCTTTGTTTTCTGAGTGATGTATTTAGTTTGAATTATATATTGGAAATTTAACGATCAGTTAAATGATAGTTTAAGAACTATTCATAGCATAGTCATTTCAATTCCTTACATGAGATTTATTTGAGTTATGGTTTGATCATCATTGGAATAGATCATAGGATATCTCTCTTTTGTTTTATATAATTCTATCTAATAGAATAATTAATTTAGGTTTCATTTTGATTTTCAAGATTTGTAGAATTGAAGGTGCAAACTAGATAGGATTAAGAGATAAGTTTCAACACTTATTAATTTGTGTGGTCTCGAGAATTAAATTTGTTGCAGTTGAATTTTTTGTGCAAGAGTAGATAATAGAATTATTTTTATTTATTTATAGGTTTCCATTCAAGTTATTTTTAAGTATTAAATCAAATTCATAAGTTATGATAAAGTATGTCTTAGGTTATGATATTTTAATTTTGGAGCGGCTTGAAGATTAGTTGTTTGTTTGATTTACTATTTGAATTAGTCGCATTATGATCCAAATAATGCAGTGATTAATGTTTGGATTTAGTTTTATAAGCCTTTTTCCTTCAGTTGTGATTCTGTACTGAGACAATAATTTAATTTATTTCTCTAGTTTAAGTTATATGCTCTGATCCCATGTTACCTGCGCTTGTGCCTCTAAGTCTTACGACCCTGGATTGATAATTTAATGTTCGAATTATAAGTAATATAATTTCCCCAACATTTTTTGGAGTCATTGTCGGGGAGTTGCTAAAGGGATTAGAGCCTAGTTTCTTTCACAAGTTTTTTGTGTGATCTTAGTTGCAGGACAAAAAAAGGGTGGAGAGTGTACGATAAGACGTGAGTGTAGAACCACGCATCCAATATGGTGGGGTTGCTACAAATTTCGGTTGTCCAAGTAAGAAAGTTCGGTGAGTTTTACTACAATTAGATTTTATTCATTCAGATTAAAATTTCAAGCTATTTAAAGATAAAACATTTTTGGGGTGCTATAAGAATCCCTTTGTACTAATCGATGTTGCAAGATAGGAGTCATAAATTAGCAGGAGAAATTCAAAAATGATTGGGAGCTTGAAGAGTGTCTTTCGAATCACTTTCTCAAATCCTAGCAGTAGTTAGGGTGTGTTCCTCTCAGGAAGAGTTAATCATGACTGCATCCAGGAAATTATCTATCTCTTAACAACCAGGAAAGTATTTGGAAGTATCCCTTGATTTCTCCTACCTATATATTAAGGAGATCGATGAATTAGGTACCTAATTTGATGGGGATCATCTAGCTGAACCTGAGATCAAAGAATTTTCACCATGCCCAACAACAAGCCTTGTATGCATTCCGAAGACCATTTATCCAAGTTGTCCTGGCATGATCAAGGAGGAATTTTAGAGCAGTCCAAAAGAAGAAATGAGCCAATACCACTAGGATTACATCGAGTATTGGTTCCAGATTACAATGCAGTAAACATACCACTCTCATCTTCAAATACTCTTTTTATTTAATCTTTCAAAATTGTTAATTTTTCATGCTTGTGTACCTTCAAAATTTTATATGTTAATGTTGGGAATGAATATATCTTTGTACCTGATCCACACATGGATTCATTGGAAGTTATCTTTCACTTGAAGGAGGATGTATTTTCTTCATTGTAGTAGGAAAGTTAGTATTGTAATAAATAAATAAATGAAAATATTAAAGAGAAAAATAAGTCCTTTTGTGAAAACCAACATGTGTGGTGTAGCTGGACAGGTAATTTTCTTGAAAACTAGGTAACTGGTGGGAAATGTTCCCAATAAAGTTTGAAAATTTGTATGATTTCTTAAAATCATGTATATTTCAATTCATTATGTTGGTACTCGAGTTGGTTGATATGGGATTCCTTAAGGCCCACCTTCCAACAAGCCTTGTCCCATCGACATCAGCACATTATTTGGGACTAAGGTTAGGCTTAGATAAGGTACCTAGAAGCATGCATGACTTAATGGAAGGTATCCTTGTCATATAGTAAGGAAATGCATCAATGTTTCTTGGTGGATAAATTCTACAGTCCATTCGACTTCAAAAAATCCCTTCATGGCTAGTAGAATGTACCTAGTGCCTTGATTCACATTGACATCAAAGGTGGGATATCTCGCATTGGTTAACAACATCCTTAATGGTTGGTAATCCAATGATTTTTTCTTATGTTTAACATCAAAACCATTTATTCACATATGTAATATTGCATGTGGTGTGTAGCAGTTGAAGAATATGTGTTTTCAGATTTCAACAAGTTTGCGGCAGTTTGTATCTTTGTATCAACATTTCCATTTCTCACTTGCAGTAGTGTATTTGTTTCAATAAAGGTTGCCCTATCACAACGTGTTCAGTCATTTCTCCTGGTTGCATAGGGACATGAAAATACCTAGGCATGGGGGATATGGGGACCTTCATGATATTTTTCAGCCTTCATTGATCCTTCAGTAGATTCGAATCAAAATCCATTGCAATTCTAACGCTTCCTCTAAGATCCATAACAGTACATATCAACTCTAGTTCATCCTCCACTTTATCTTTCACGGCATCTTGCAACACCAACACATCAAAGTAAAGGTAAACCTGAGGTAAATTTGTTTAAGATTATTTAGTTCATTAAGAATGCAAGGAAACCTGATTTTTAACCACTTTCCACTTCATATATTCTATCTTTCATCACTACTATCATCCACCTCCATTTGCAATCCATTTTCATAATATAATGCATAAGTGCTCTAATAAGGCCATATGAATAAAAAATAGATCATAGTGGTTCATTAATACAAAGAAGAAACCATAATTCCCTCTCCTCCTACATCATAAGCATTCATAACATGTGGGAATGGTGTTTTCATTCTTTTGTTGTCATTTAAAGGAGTGAACGTTGTTCCTGTAGATTGGTTACCAAAGTGGAATTGTACCATTTTTATCACAAGTTTGTACTATTATCACATGACGAAATGTTATATGCTGTGATAAACTCGACATCAAAATATGAAGTCATTGCTTCCCAAAACAAGAAGAACTGCATATAAACATTGGCCTTAGAGTATCTATTCCTTATCCAATTAGTGTTTTCCCTCAATTATATCACTCTCCACTCTATGGCAGTCAAATATGAATAGTGTTCCTCCACAAGAACCAACACCTCCAAATCTTCACGTAGTGTTGCTCCACAAGAACCAACCCTGTCCAAAGTCATGATGTCATAAAATCTATAAATGAGCAAGGTATTTGTTTGCATGAGGACATGAAAAATCGTAGGCATCGAGGGTTTGGGCCTCATAATTTCCCACATTTTCACCATATAAAATTACCATTTATAAAGCATATTCCCGCACTTTCTACCATATTCATATCCATTTTTCATAACTCATGCCTAAAACCATCCTTTTCACCTCATGGTTCAATATCATAGTTTTATTGTGTTTTTAATGCCTTAAGGATTATTTTAGCATGTTTACTAATGACGGTTTTTGTTAAGTTCATTTGCCGCAGGGTTCCATTGCCAAAATCCTTCACAGGTCAATTAAACTAGTTGTTGCAAGTAGAGTACGACAATATCTAATTTGGAGCTTCGACATATCGACATGCTTTCGGGGAAAAAAAGGAAGGTTATTGTCCAAAATTATTTTCTAACACCTTTTCATAATTTGGATTGCACCCAGGTTGCAAATGTGGGTCTCTAAAAGAAAATCAACAACTCTGCTCAAAATCCACACAATTTTCAAACTGCCAAGTTTGACCTCGCTTTGTGTGCAATTGGAGGTGAATATGGAAAATATGAGAAAATTGGTTTTTTACCAATATAACACATTATATATAACCAAAACCATTTCTAAAGATTCACTTTGGTTAAAAAGTTACACGTGGTTCTTTGAGTAAGTTTCATAAAAAAAACACTATTTTTCTAGAATTCTAGATTCTTGCAAAAAGAGTTAAACAACCAACGTCGGGCACACTTTCCGAGGATATGGAAGTGAATGGGACAAATAAAAGAGAGGTTTATATTTAAAATATAACAAATTAGGTTCCCTCCAAACCTTTTTCCAAAATTCACGATGGTTAGGGAGATATGCCAATATCTTTGAGGCGAGTTTGTTAAAAATATGCAATTTTCTAGAATTAAGGAAAATGACTGATTCTCTTTGTAAATCATATAATTGGCTTAGCCATGGCCTTTATTTTCAATTCTTGGAGGGGGGGAATACAAGGTGTTAACATGAGACAAAGGATTCATGTGATTAAATTTTACCTTAAAGAAAATTGAAGGAATGTATGTAAGTGAACTTATGATTTGAATCTTAATAAAATTTGGTTTCACCATGAATTCATTGTAAGTGCTATGGTTTTGATTAATTTTTAGGAATTTATTTAGTTTAAAATTTGATCCAGGAGTTGCAATGGCCCACACCATCTGGAGACAATTTCTATAACTCATTTAGATCATAGGATTGATATTTAAAGTGTGAATTTTATTGAAAGAATTGTTGTGTAAAATCAAAATTCCTTCCTATACTCAAAACTTTGTTTTGTAAGTCTGAGTCAAACATCATAGAATTAATTTCTCAAATGCTCAAAGATATTTAGTCTTGAATTCATTTTTATTGCAGATCCAATACAATAAGAGAAGGATTACAACATCATGCACATTACTATGAATTTTCTGTGTTAAGTACAAAATCAGATTTAAAGTTCTTGCATTGAGTATAGTTGGCATGAGATTATGCATTTTATTTACAAATTTGAAATTAGTGTTTCCGACTTTGTTTTGTGAGTGATGTCTTTAGTTTGAATTATATATTGCAGATTTAAGGATTGGTTAATTGATAGTTTAAGAACTATTCATAGCATAGTCATTTCAATTCCTTGCATGATATTTTTCGAGTTATGGTTTGATCATAATTGGAATAGATCATAGCATATATCTCTTTTGTATTATAGAATGCTCTCTAATAGAAGTAATAATTGAAGTTTCCTTTTGGTTTTCAAGCTTTGTAGAATTGAACGTGTAAACTAGATAGGATTAAGAGATAAGTTTCAATGCTTATTGATTTGTCTGATCCCGGGAATTAGAGTAGTTGGAGTTGAACTGTTTTGAGCAAGAGTAGATAATATAATTATTTGTTTTGAGTTGTAGATTTCCATTCAAGTTATTTTTAAGTACTGAATCAAAATTCCTAAGTTATGATAAAGTATGTCTTAGGTTATGATATTTTAATTTTTGAGGGGCTTGAATATTAGTTGTTTGTTTGCTTTACTATATGAATTAGTCAAGTTATGATCCAAATAGAGTAGTGATTAAGGTTTGGATTTATTTTTATAAGACACTTTGCTTCAGTTATGATTCCGTACTTAGACAGTAATTTGATTTCTTGCTCTAGTTTAAGTTAGATGCTCTGATCCCACATTACCTACGCTTGTACCTCTAAGTCTTACAACCTCAGATTGATAATTTCATGCTGGAATTATAAGTCATATAATTTCCCCAACAGATGTCAAGGTTGTAGAAGAGAGAATAAAGAGGAAAAATGATGATATTGCAGCATTAAGAAAACAATTGAAACTACCTGCTAATGAATATTCACAAGCTAAGGAATTTGGAGAAATAGACAAGGAGAAACAAGAGATGTTTAATTATTATTGATAAGAACAATCAGATTAGGGATATGGAGGCAGAGTTAGAGAAAATACTCAAAGAAAAAGAACATACATCAAAACTAGTCATAGTCCCTCCTACAAAAGTTCCCCTTGCATTAGCTACAACACCAGGTGCATCCACATCAACATCTGAACCAACACAGACATTAGATGAATTAGTCAAATCTATGGAAAACCTAAATCTTCACCAACAAGAGATTGCAAGATTAAAATATCAATTAAAATTAATATCAGAAAAAAAGTTGAAGCTTGATAGCTCTTATGTTGCAGAGTTGTAGAAAAGCTATCAGCTAACATTAAAGGTTCAATAGTTGTAGGATGAGTCAATAATGGCCCATTCTCTAGCCCAATCCAGAGAGAAAAATTGGACAGAAATAAATGAGGCAATCACACAGCTATGGCCTTCCATTCAAATTTTATTTGATCAGCAGGAGCTATTTAAAAGGTCAAAATAGGTGATAAAACAAATCAAGGAAAATTTAGGACAGAATCATGGAAAAACTACAATTATTATCAAGCTCTTAAGTTCCAAAAATAGAGTGGAATTGGAAGAATTGGGGATGCAAGATAGAGCAGAGACAATTCTATAGGTCAAGAAAATGCACACCAAAAGAAGCCTCATGCTTTAACTGGAGAATAAATGTCAGGATTTGGATATTAGAATTTATAGATTTCAGAAAAGTATACATGTTATAACAGGAAATTCCTACCAATACTGGTGAATGAAGAAGAAAATCTAATCCATCTGAATGACTACCAAGAAAAGTTGGAGAAAATTTCCCAAGGCACATCCAATTTTACAGGTATCAAAGGCCATCTCACAGACAAGGCCTTCATGGAGGCTATGGAGTTTAATTCATTTATCAGTCATGAGCTCAGGCATTTTTCATCAACAAGCCCACTTTGTAGAAATACATAGAGGTTGTTGAACCCTACAGAAAATTAATTAAATTTTCTATTCCAATTGAAGATAGATGGGAGAAATTATGTGAGTTCCTGGAGTAAAAATAAATTTTCGTCTTAGACGGCAAAAAAATAGCGCAACAAGATTCCATACATAGTCAGCAAATAGTCAACAACAAAAACCTCGAGAATAGTACCAACAAGCCAAACTATTCATAAAATTCCTATAATTTTGGGCTATTTTTGTAATCATTTTCTAGATCTTTTAGGAATTCTATCTTGATCCATATATCAAGATATTTTGTAATAAACTTATAAATACTTCTCATTTCAAAGTAAGAAGGCTTCATTTTTGTATCCAAGAAAGATATTGTAATTAGCGTTTCAAGTTTCAGAGGAATTTTCAGTAATACATAAAATATCTTTCACAAGATTCTTGTGTCAAAATATTAGTGAAGTGAATCTATATTAGAAACTATGTTTACTCTTGTGGTGTATCATTCATATGTGTTTTCATAATCTAAATTATTCAATAGAAAATTAAGAACAAAATTTTCTTTAAGGCACACTCTGATTCTAGCTTTAAGTAATTTCAATGTTTTCAAATTGAAGTTAAGTAAATGAATTCTTAATTTCTCTTTACTTAATTAAATTCCTACATTTCTTCTTGTTCACTTCATTTAAATTACAAAATCTAATTAGCTTGGCTACCTTGCCGTATAAAACCTATCTGTAAAATCTGAAACAAATCCATGTTTTAAGTAATAAACTCCATAGCCAAATGGTAATTTAAGACATCAATCAACCAAACAATTCAAAATTATTCAACAAACACTGAACTTTCAAAACTATCCTAATATATAAATATAAACAAATCTAAATATTGCAGAGAGATCCCTCTCTGAAGCTGGCAAGGCTAGATCCCATCTTCCAAGGTGGTTTTGTGGTTACCTCTATAATTTTCTTTACAACCTCAAAATGACGGAGATATAACACGGTGCAAGTACCCAAGGTTCGCAAGGGCACCCTCCAGAAGTACTAATGAACATGACGCAACATCTGCCTCAAGTACCACAGGTATTCCCCACCACAGTCACTTATGCGATACCTAGGAATGGAAACTAAGGGCACCGGTTTGTATCATAAGCCAGGCAGAATAGTTTTTGGTCGGAATCTGAAAAGTAGGAGAGGGGGTATCTCTCTTCCATGCTTTCACTCACCCTCGTTCCTAACTCCCTTATAAGGAGAGCTTTCCCGGACAACTTAACGACACTAGATTTCACTCTTTTAATCAACTTCTATGTTTAAATTTAGAGTGGCTTTGGAGAGTTAAATATCCACACACCTATTCCAAGGCCCTAATGACCTAGAATATTTGATGTACATAATTACAAATAAAAAAAAATTCTAGTTCATTTTGGTTTTAGCACTTTATTTTAACGACTTTTCTTAAGTCAGGGGTAAGATAGAAGTGAAAATTATGGTGTTATTGGACATAAGAAGAAACCAATAGAAACCCGGCTACATGTATATGAAATTTTTTCTTCGATGAAAGAGATTTCTACAAAGGGAACTATGAGAAAACTAACGAAAGAAAAAATTTATTTTCTTTTTCAAAATACACATTCACACACTCAAAGTCTACAAAAAGACTAAAAATTCTTACAGTGCAACTATTCTAATGCAAACTACAAATTCCTAATGCAAGGTTATAGGATTACTCTAAGAACAACAAAGTGTGTTTCTCAACAAATATCAAGAGGCCAAAACTTGACAAAAGGAGGAACAAATTCAAACAAGAACTTTTCCCAAACTCAAGCAAATTCAACCAAATGAAAATATTTTAACCTTGCTCAAAGATGATAAGAAGACAAAAAAGAAAACATAAGAAACAGAAAGGCAACACAAATATGTTTTTATCTTTTTATTTTTATTTTTAAGGACACAAAGAGTTCTTGCAAAAACAAAAACTACCAAAAGACTTAAAGATAACCAATTCAAGCATAAAGAACCTCAAATTCCATAAGCCATAGAAATCATTTAAACATTAGAAGACGTAAAAGGGGAAAAAGGTTACAAAATAAAACAAATTGATCTTAACAACAGTATAAAAAAACTCCATCAAGCAAGAAAATTTCAAGAAGATAAAGAAATTTTTTCTAGGTTGCAAGAAGCACCTTTGTAAAAAACTAGGAAAAAACCAACAAAACCAACTTTCAAGAAAGCAAAAGAGAAACAATGGAAAGGTTGGATATAAGAAAATTAAGACTAATTATTTGCTCCAAATACTTAGAATAGCTAATAAATTCAGCTAGAAGCTTTGAACCCAAACACAAAAACTAACACTTCACCAAAAAGGAAAGCCCTAGGTTGACTAGGTTGAGAGCTTTTGCAAGAAGCAAGACTCTGTCAGACCATCAATGACCAAAAAGATGTAATAAAAATCAGGCAAAACTATTTATTGGACTCAGAATCTAAAAAAATCATTTAAAACTAGACATGTGTGGCTTAACAATGACAGACTTTCATATATACATGACTGTACTCAATGAAAGACAAGTATATCCATGTTTTTTTGGATAAAAGAGCATACATACGCGACTATATGAATTGGAAAATGTGTATAGAAAAGCCAGCAAAGAAAAAACAAAATTTAGGTCTGATCCAGAAGATCAGACTTTCTGCCCAGATTGAAAATAAATCAAAGATACTGGAAAAGTCAATAAATCAAACAAGAAAACCCATATGAAGAGAGAAACAACCCAAACTATGAATTACAAGAATTTAATCCCCAGTGGAGTCTCCAATTCTATTACAAGATAATACACCCTAGGGTGTAGGTTGGAAACCCCAACTGAGAGAAGGGAATTCAACAATAAGAAGCATCCAAACAAGTTGTCCTAATGATTAAGCTACTAAAATAGGATGAAAGGAGAGTACCTGCAGGTCCTACGTTTTAAGGTGATTCCACGTGGTTCAAACCCTTTGCTTCTTCTAGTGCTTCAAAACCTACAACTCATTCATGAAAATCATAAATACTAGTAGTATTTCAAATTATGTTCAAGATATTAGCGTTAGATCATATAAGAATATAAGTATAAAACATGAAATCATTCATAATAGGATCATAACATGAGTTAAATCATAAATATCATAACTATCAAGAGCATGATAGAGCTTCTTTATTGATGTTTGCAAATAAATGTGGAGGAATACCACCTGATTCAAGCACTGCTTCAAGAGAAACTGTCCTTCGGATCCGTCCATCCCAAGCCTCAATAATCGTCTTCAAAATGCATGCACATAGATGTCATATATAGGGGATGATCATATCTATGAGGAAACAAGGGTTTCCACAATCTGGGGGTGCAGGAGGCATAGGGATAAATCAAACTTGATCAGGGACTAATTGGCTATAATATCAATATCTTAACTTTCTCTCACTTTTAGGCCTTCCCATGAGGTGTAATTATACCACCCCAAAATAGTGGTTTTAGTTGGGATATAGTTAGGCCATGGGCTCTTGTAGGTAGGCTTACGGTCTAACCTGTAAACCCCTCCCATAAAACAGGGATTTTTATAATTTTAAATATTTCAAATTATATATGTGGATTGGGCATAGATGGAACCGCGTGTGTACGTTATTTTGAGAGGGAAAAGTCGCGTATGGAATTTAAAATAATTTGTTTTAGATAAAGGACCAATTCTGAAGGGAAAATGTTCCGCAAGGCCATAACTAAGAGCATCCAATATACAAAGGTGGAAAATGATGCTACAAAACCCTTAACACACCTTTCCTATGGATTTGGCCTGAAAAATGTAGTACTATGCCCACGGCTCAGGCTGAAAAGACCCATAATTATGTAAGACTCTTGTCCATGACCTTGAACCCTGAGCGAGCTTCTCCCAATGAACCCGTGTGAGCCAAGAAAAAATGGACGAAAAAAACCAATGGATACAAATCGAAGATCACTTGAGAAAGTGTAATAATGAGCTTGAGGTCACCTCTATTTATAGATTTTAAGTGTGACCGCTTTGAGTTAAGGCTAACTCCACACGTGGTTAGGCCGACCCATTCCATTTCACTTTAATAAATAAATTAATTCATAAGTTAACTTTTTCTTAACCGATTGGGGTGATCTATAGGTCAATTTTGGTCCTTTCAAAAAGAGGAATCTAATGCAATTGTAATCTCGACTGTCCTAGTTGTCCATAGTGGAATTTTATCGTAGTTTCATAAATTTAAAAAAGAGAGGTATCCACTACTAGAAACAAGTCTTATAAGTCACCATTCTTCATAAAGAAGACCAATTCACAACGAACAACATATTCTCATAGTTCTAACATGGTGTTCAATATCGAAAGCACGAGCATGGATAATTTCTACACTTTTCATAAAAAAAAAATTCTAATAAGACATGCACATAGTGGAACCAGAATATGAACACTATGATGGATAATTTCATTGATACTCTATTAACGGAAGAAAATCCTGAGCAGAATGATGAGATAAGAAAAATTTCCACGACTGAGGAAAGTTCAGGTGATTTGCATCTAGTGAATATGTTTAGTATCATATAAAACTCTGATAAACATATTGTTGATCAACCATTAGCGAGTGAAGCTCCTCCCAAGTAGTCAACGGGTCATTACAATGAGTAGCAAGGGACCTATTTCTAATCAGGAAATAAACAATACATTACTACATAGAATTCTACCACCTTCCAATCTAGCTCAGAGTTCATAGAACATGTTTGGAGGTGCTCCTTCTTCCAAGAACACTTCCAATAGTAACAAGAACAAGTCCAACACTCTTGCTAGATCAAATAAAGTCACACCACCTGATCCATCATCACAGCCCATTACAACAGAGAGAATTGATTACAACATTGTTGAATATATGAAGAGTTATTTTTCTAACATTTCACTCTTTTAGATTGCAAAGATAACAAGCCAACGAGAACTAATTCTCCAGTCACTCTCATCGCACACTCTAGCAAGTAAAGAAGTTTCTCTTATCAGGTAATGTCTAGTAACTCTTGCAACATCGTCAAATTTCTCATAAATGTTGTAAATTTAAGTACTAACACTCTCTACCCTACTTTTTTATTAAATTTTGAAACTTTTAATTATAATTTTCACAAATGTTTGGTCTATTCCAATGCATCAGAAAATGTTATGCCAATATCAGTTGTTAAGAAAATAAATGCAAAATGGTACAAAACAGATGCATGGATCATACAAATGGAAAAAACACATTTTGAGGCCATTGGTGAACTCAATAATGTTATGATATGTTTTTCATTTGATCATATAGTTCACCAGTGTATAAATATGATATTTGTGGACATTCCTAAAGCCTATGGTTTATTGTTGAGCATAGATTGGTCCATAAAAATCAAGGATATTTTGTGACCAATTGGACTCATTTAGGCTTCTATACAAGGAAATAAATAACCAAATTCAAGTTGAAAGTGAACCCTACATGAAGCATACATATACACAACTTGAGGAAAAAAATGAACCTATGGGAAAGCTTATAGAGGTGATATCCATAAATTGTTTTATAGAAGTAGATCATGGATCTTGTCTAGCAAAACCTTCACTCGTCCCACTTGATACACAATTGGAACTCCTTCCTAGAAATCCAATGGTTTCTAATGACTTTTGTATAGTAGATGTAGATAGTACTAGTATAGGTCATAGCTCTAACATTTATAATACTTGAATTTTATATTTTGACAATTCGAAAATGTAGGAGGGATTTGAAGCTGGTTTCATTTTAATAGAACCAAAATAGAGAAAGAATTTGATCTCTTTCCACTTAGAATTTGAGCGCACCAATAACGTTGTTGAATATGAAGCACTCCTCTTGGGTTTGAAGAAATCCATTGAGCTCAAAGTTGAGGTACTCAAAGAAATATGTGACTCTTATATCAACGTACACCAAGTATGAAATACTATACACTTTTTCACCTAATTGGTGATTGTAAGAGTAAGGTGCACCTTGCATACCTTGTTGATATGGCCGAGGGACTTGAGGCCTTCTCTGGTTGATGAAACAGAGTTACTTTGGCATTGCTTCCCCACCTTGATATACAACCTTAAGTCCAGGTAAGGAGGGACACTTTTCTGTGGCATGATTCTCCTCACAGACTAAGCAAACCTCTATGAAATTCAATGGAAATTCATTTCTTGGGTGCTTCCAGGTACATCTAGGAAAAAATATGGCCAAGGATCTCTATGCCTCATCTTGCTTCCTCTTGACCTACATTGTGTCCATTTGCAAAGAAAGGGTGTGCAGTATGTCACTCTTGAAGTCCTCTAGCATGTTTCCAATCTCATGTTTTATGGAGGTGGAATAGGAAGGGATATTGGATGTGTTTTGGCCAGCTCTACCCGTCTTCCTAAATGCCCTAGAATGGCTCCGGAACACATTTTTTATTGTTTCATAGGGAAGTTGGTAGATATCTCCTCTTGATAGCATATTTAAGGTTTCTATCATCTCTTCTTTGATCCCTCGAAGAAGTACAAAAGTGACGCAAGATCAAGAGTACAATTGGCTCTCTTATAGTTTAATTTAAACCTCTCTGCATAGTCCTCTAGTGATTCATCAAGCCCTAGAGTCATCCTAAATATTTCATCCTTAGTATCCTTGACCTACAATATTATTTGTACTTGTCGTTGAAGGTCTCTTGCATCTGTGCCCAGGTGGTGATGCTATCCCCAGGGAAACCTATGAACTAGCACAAGGCTGCATCCTTAAGGGTGGTTGGGAATAGCTTCAACTTCTGATCATCATAATTATAGTCATAAGTCCTACAAACAACAAAAAATTCAAACATGAATGTGTCAGGATCCTCAGAGGTAAGTACATGGAAGTGTGGAAGAGCTAAGGGGCTAATGTTTTTCATCTTAGTTTCCCCATCTGTCTCTCTTATGGGAAAGGCTTTCTGGATCCTAGCCATGGTTAAGATAGGGGAAGCAGGTTCCCTAGTTGGACCAATGTCTTCTTCTTCTTCCCCAATAGGTTCCTCATAGTATTCAAAAGGCTCTCCTATAGGAATTTCAGTCTCACTACCATTGAAGAATAGTGAAGGGTTGCTAGGCGGTGATGTGGGGGTTTTAGGTAAGATTTGTCTTTGAGTATTCCTACTCCTATGAGGCATGATAATTAGATCTTTTTTTTTCTAAATATTTCTGAAATAACATGAAAATAAAGGAAAGAAGAAAATAATGCTAAAACAAAATCAAATCATCTACTAGACACCTCCCCAACAATGACGCCAAAAAGTGGTGAAAATTCTATATACACATTAGATGCATTCTTCTCATGACACCCTCTTCCGCTCTACGAAAGGGTGATACTTGTAGGGGTTCTCAGTGAAGTCTGTCACACTTCAATGTAACTAAAATAAATTTCAAAAAGGAAATTATAGAATGGAAACTAAACTAAATTGATGAAAAGATATGATAGGAAAAGAAAATAATTTAAGTTGATGAAAATAAATGCTAGGAAAGGAAACTAATTTAACTTTCTAAAAAGAAATGGTAGAAAAGAAACTAATTTAAATTGCTAAAAGGAAATGACAGAAAAGGAACTAATTTAACTTGCTGAAAAGAAATGGAAGAAAAGAAACTAATTTAAACCACATGTAACTTGGCCAATCGGCTAAACACACCCTACTTATCTTATGCTCTATCTACCATGTAGCTAAAATATCCATGACTTAATTCTAATTGAAAAAGTGTTGATTGCAGTCTGGAGGGAAAGTTCTAAAGATGCTAGTGGAAGGCTTAACACACAAAACAAGGATCAAAGGAGTGAAAAAGGTTTTTGGACTTTATTAAAGCGCATAATATCTCAAATGAAAAGTGTGATGGAAGAATTACGATGGATGGATGGAAGTGCGATATACAATACGCAATATCGCAATTCACAATATCGCAAAGTTGGAGGAGTAGCAGAAGTGATGTTCGGGAGTGGGAGTGAAATTCCAAATGCGATGGGATAGAAGTTGCGAAATGTGATATGTGATGGGGATAAAAAATGCAAAATGAAAAATGTGATAAGTCAAATGACATGGTAGTAGGACATGCGTCAGCGTGTTTTAATCATATCGCAATCGGCGTTAGTGGGGAAACATTAATGGAGAGCATATGGAGATTGTGAAATGCGATTGCGAAAGTGGATTGCGGTAAGTCTTGAAGGAAAAAGGGGAAAGGTTGCAAAATGCAATTGCGATGGGATAAAGACTGCGAAATGCGAAATGCGATGGGATGACGTGGCGGTAGGGCCAGTGGTAGAATACGACAGTGATATCGAAATCGACATTTGGAGCGGTAAGTGTTAACAAGAACCAAGTGAAAAAATGTGAATTGTGATTTGCAATGCAGCGGAGTACGAAGAATTATAGAAATCGGTATTTGGAGTGGTAATTGTTAATGGGAACCAAATAAAAATGCAATTTTCGATTTGCAATGTGGCGAAGTATGGAGAATTATCGCAATCAAAGTTTGGGGTAGTAAGTGTTTTAAAGGAAAGAAAAAAGGAAAAGGGTTTGAAGTGCGAAATGTGATATAAATGGAATTGTGGTAAATATTTTAAAGGAAAAAAAGGAAAAAGTTTCAAAGTGTGAAGTGCAATGGGTGACTTGGCAAAGTGCTATAGTAATATTGCAATCGGGGTTCGGAGGCGGAAGTATTAACGGAAACCATTAGAAAATGTGATTTGCGATGAGAGAAGTATGGTAGCGGGAGTTTTGAGAAGCAAAGGCGGAGGTCCAAATTTTATGGTGTTTGTGAATAAAAAGGGTGCGACAACTGATAAGAAGAGAAAAAGGAGGGGAACAAAGGCACAATAGCAAGGTTCAGAAGCGTAACACAGAGATGGAGAGGAATTGGAAAATGACGCGGAGATGATGAATGAAATTATCTAGAACTTTTGATGCTTATTACTACAAACAAACTTGCCGATCCATGGGCAAAAAATAGATGAATGCGTGATAACACAATGAAATAAATACTCTGACTGGTAATGCAATTTATTCCCTAAACTCAGAAACAGTGAAAATAAATCAATTTTTCGGTCTATGGGAAGTTTCACCCTCCTTGAGCTCTATTTACAGAGATGATAAGGGAAGTCTTGATCCACAACTTTTAGAGTTTTCTGCTCTATTCTATTACTTATAAGAAAATGGAGTCTACAACAGTACACTGAAAGAAAAACTAAGCAACAATGAAACTATCGGAAGAAGATCTACTGACAGCAAGAGAAGAACAAGTACAAGAGAGAGGCTGAGGCACATGGATTGGGCCCTAACCCACACGACTAGATCTTTGAAACTTAAATCGGTAAAATGAAATCAGTCTACTCATTTCATGAAATAATAGTCTCATACAATTCTCAAAGTTTAATTGTTGAATACAATAATCAAAAGCTCAATAGCTTGCAGCAAAGTTCCCAATAGGATTGATTTTTTTCCTAGCTCTAACTCTACTCTATTTATTCTATAGGGCAGCTACCAAAAACTCTCTTGAGAATAGTGATTGAGTCTACTTGACTCCAAGTAAAGATATATTGAGTGCACTTTGGTCTTTGAGTTTCTTGGTTGCCTCTGGAATTCGAATTGTTAGAGAGAATCCTTGGGGATCCTTTGGCTGCCTTCAAGAGTTAAGGAGGGTGGAAAATCCTCCTATAATTTATCCTTATTGTCTCCTTAAATTATTTATGATAAAATCTTCAAAAATAATGCCAATTACTCATGATTTTCTGCTCTCAATGTCATATTAGGCACTCAGAGTATGTTAGCCTTAATCACCACCTATACTAGCATCATAAAACCAAATAAAAATAAAAATGCAAGAAAAAGAGATTTAAGAACGAAAAAAGGTGACCATTAACCCCTCCAAATATGTCTAATGATGGAGCTCATCACTAATCTCAAAATCTATGAACAAGAGGTATGAAATTTGATTTCACAATTCCAAGCTTTTAATATTGTTTCTATTCCTACAATTCGCAACATTGATGCAAATACATTAATTTTTTTTTTGTTAAGCTGTAATCACTAAGGGATGGATTTATTATTGAAATTATTTATAAGCCATCCATTCATGATAATATTACTAATTTTCATGTTTTCAATGATGACCAACATATACTATATTTTGTGTTGTAAGATGTAGTTCAAGAAAGCAAAGGAAACCCCATGTGCAAGGGCATGGTGTCATTGGAAAAGTTGTATGACTTACAAAATCACTTTAAGGGGCTAGTAAACGCGAAGCGCATAGCTCGACTTTGTTGCATGAACAAATAAATCTTGTAAGAGAGGAAGATCTGAAGTTTGTCAATCTCAGTAATTGATGAAAAACTCAAGAGCGAAAATATTTCATCCACCTTTCCAAGTAGTGCTGAGATGTTTTGCATGGACATACAATGATCTCAAAAATTATGACACGAGGATAATCCAACACATGATTCCAATCCAAGAAGGTGCCAAGCATTTTCAGCAGAAGCTGCGGAAAGTTCATCCAACACTTGAGCCCCTGATTCAAAAAGAGTTTAGGAAGTTGATGGGTGCTCAGATCATTTTCAAAGTGTGAAATTTGAAATGGGTCTCAAATTTGGTTCTAGTGAGGAAGAAGTTCGGGGAAATACATTTATGCATGGACTTTCATAATATGAATCATGCCTCGGATAAAGAAAATTATCCAGTGTCATCGACGGAACATATCTTATAGATAGTATCAAGGTCTAAAATGTTTTCATTTTTGGATAGATTCTCAGGTTACAACCGGTTTGTGGTATCAGAACTCGACATGAACAAGACAAAATTTTGAACCAAGGGGGGTACGTTTGTTTTTAAGAGAAATCCTTTTTGTATTATTCATGTAGGTGCAACTTTTTAGCGTGCTATGGACATCACGTTTCATAGTTTTACTGGACAAAGCATAATGGTATATCTAGATGATGTAATGGTGTTTCCAAAAAGAATATTTGACCACTTACACCATATAAAGCAAATTTTCAAGTGATGATGCAAATACAGGATATCTCTAAATCCCAGGAAGATAATTTTGTAGTGTCTAAGGGAAATTACTTGGGCCATATCATTGCAAAGAGTGAGATTAATGTGGAAACTAAACAAGTTATAGCCATCACTCATATTACCTTCTAGGTGAACAAGAAAACCATTCAGTCCTTCTTGGGGAAAATCAACTTCTGCTGCAAATTCATCTCTAACTATGCACAGATAGTGAAACCAATGCAAGAGATGATAAACAAGTATGTGATTTACAAGTGGGATAAAGGGGAAAAGGATGCATTTGGCTGTATAAATAAATCAATCATAGAAGAATCAACACTATACGGTCCAAATTTTAGTAAGGATTTCCTGCTCTACACCTTCTCTTATGATACTTGTCTTGTTTTAATTTTTATGCAGAAGGATGATCACAATAATGAGTGGGTCATATCATTCATGATTGTCAGATTGAAAGGACCTGAAATTAATTACCCCATCATTGATAAATATGCTTACATAGTCTACAAGGAGGTAAATAAATTTAGTTTTTATCTTCTAAAGAATCATGTTATTATCTTTGTGCCTCACCCAACTTTCAGATCGATGTTTGTTAAACAAGAACTAGGTGAAAGAAGAAAGAACTAGATGACCAACCTACAGGAGTATTATCTTGAGTTCAAACAAGTTCATACAATCAAATTCCATGGTCTATGCCAACTAGCAACAAAGACGACAAGTTCACTAGAAGATGACTCTTCTGGATGGGAGTAGAAGATTGAAATGTATAATATCGAACAAGCTACCCCCCATTAACACAAAAACCTCTCAATACAAAGATGTTCAATAATATATTGAGCATGGTACCCTTCCATATCATTTATCAGTGATATAGAAGAGGACTACCAGGTTGAAAGCTCTATCTTATCATTCGGTACATAGAGTGATTTTTAGGAAGCACCATAATTGGGTCCTTCTCTGTAACACCCTCTTCCCACATCTACCCAATTAACCAGCAAATCAGGGTAAACATGTGACACAAGGCTACTAATATGAGATTCAACCTCCTATGTGACCTTAAGGAAGTGGAACCGATGGAAACAAGACAAACACACCTTACCCAGCATCGAAGACATCCCCATGAGGTAACCCAACCTTCCATACCCCTAAACCCCGAGGGATACTAAATTTTTGACCCTTTTGGACCATAGTCTCAGGCATTCCAAGGCAAGGTAGCGACTATGTCCCAATTGGTCAGTTTTTTGCCTAAAACTTTTAGATTTGTGCCACTATTTCAGCCCGAGAGCCTAGGTCACTACCCATAATTTCATGAAACTTTAGGAGATGATAAATAACATTAAAATAAAGGTAAATAAGAAATCACATCATCAAAAACTCATTTTAACCTCTCCTAGCCATCACATTCATTTCTTCAAACATGTCACAAAAATTTCATCTACAGGTGTAAACAACAGATTTAAACATAGGTATCTCACACTTATCTGAGATTCAAAAAGAAGAATTACTCCCCTACATCATACGCTACAATAGAATATATTTTAACATAGATACATTGTGTATTAAGTTACAGGTAAAAACATTGATAGAGCCATACATCATCATTGATCGAATACATGCTTATAACCAACAAAATAACAAGAGAAATTCAATGGATACAAGGAAAATAAAATCCATACATAAACTAGTACATTTTCACACTGAATACCATAGGAATAAGCTCTTCATTACTGAATTTAAATTTTTTTGGAGATGGGAATTCCATGTTCCACCCGACCATAGATTGGCTGAGCTAAGTCTTACTTCAGCCAATAACCCCCTGTTCCATATTCCAAGCATGAATGTGGGATTTCATCAAACACATCAGTCAAAATCAATCTAGGGCATCCAGAGTCCAAACCACCTCAACCCTCAACTAGTGATCCCACCTCACGATCGAAAATCACAAACATCATAGATTGTGTTGGGTATGTGTTATATTCTTTCCACGACTAAGCACGCACAAACCGTCCAGTAGCCCCCCCTGTCGAGGTCTGGGGCAACGCCCCGGCAAAAATTTTTGGTCCTTAATTTCCGATGGGTAGTCTGCGCCCATGATTCTGTGCATGGTTTTTCACATGGTTTTGGGGTACGATAGTTTTCGACCCCTGGTATTTTTGTAGATCCAGTCAAGGGAACTACGATTATGTTCTAATCCAGGGTTAATGGATTAGGGTTCATGTATGATTCGGCATGTATATATATGTGTTGTAACACTAAAAGGAATATAATGAAAAATCAAGCTAGTCGTCCCGATTTGGGATCCAGGGGAAAATCTCTGTGTTTATCTGTTTTATGTTTTATGCTCTCGCTATTGTTTATTTTCTGTTATAAGGTTCGTGTGTAGATAATTTATGTTCAGGGTTAAAACCTACATTTGGTATCAGAGTTGTTTCAGCTTCAAGGGGATGCCTTTGCTGCTGAGGGTTTTTTGCTCGGGCCTGAGGTAGACCCTGTTCAGTGGGAGATCTGTGGGATCGATTCTTGCGGTGAAAGAAGATGGTGAGCAGCGAGAAGATAGAGATCAAGAAATTTAATGGTCAGAGTTTTGAGTTGTGGAAGCTCAAGATGGAGGATCTGCTGGTGGATAAAGATCAGTGGATCGCGGTAGATCCAGGTACTAAACCAACGACAATGTCAAATGAATACTGGAAGAAGCTGGATCAGAAGGAATAGAGCACAATACGATTGTGTCTCAGATTCAGTATTGTTGAATGTATCTAGGGAAGCTACGGCGAAGACATTGTGGGACAAGCTAGGGACTTTGTACCAATCTAAGTCTCTGGTGAATAAATTGTTCCTAAGTAAAAAGCTGTATAACCTGAGGATGAAGGATGGAGACTCGGTGACAGAGCATCTGAACGCCTTCAATATTGTGGTAAGTCAGCTGTCATCTGTTGATATTAAAATCTCAGATGAAGATAAGTGCATCAGTTTGTTGTGTTCTCTACCAGACTCATGGGATAGTTTGGTTATTGCAATAGGTAGCAATACAACAACCTTGAATTTTGATGACATTTTCTCAGCCTTGCTGTCGGAGGAAATGAGACAGAGAAATATGGAGGGTCATAATGGAGATGCCTTATCTGTACGAGGAAGGTCCCAGAACAGAAACAAGAATAAGGTTTCGAGTGGGAGATCTAAATCTAGATGAAGATCTAAATCTCCTAGAAAGTTTGTAAAGGTGTGCTGGAAATGCGGAAAGGAAGGGCACTACAAAAAGGACTGTAGATCTAAAGCTCTTGAGAAAGGAAAGGGATCTGATGATGCTCCTTTTTCAGAGGCAAAAACCACCTCGGATGAAGGTGGGGATGTGTATTTTTCTTCTTCTTAAAATACACATGTAGATCATGAGTCATGGTTGATTGACTCAAGTGCATCCTTTCACTTCACTCCCCATCGGGAGTGGTTCTGCGAGTATGAGAAATATGATGGTGGTGATGTCTTCCTAGGGGATGATAGGAAGGCCAGAATCATCAGACATGGAAAGGTCAAGCTGAAGCTGCAAGGTGGAAGGATTAGAACACTTCCTAGTGTTGTGCATATTTCTGCATTGGCCAGAAATCTGATTTCTGTAAGCAAGATGGATGATGCAGGTGTAAAAATAGTGTTCGAGAAAGATGCCTGCAAGATGGTTCAGGGAGCACTGGTATTAATGCGGAGAGTTCAGATTGGAACTCTGTACAAGCTACAAGGTAGCACTGTTATTGATGGGTGTAACAGTTCTATGGTTCCTGAAAGTGGAGCAGAAAGCGTAGCTATCTCTGGAGAAAAGACCATGCTATGGCATCAAAGGCTTGGACATATTGGAGAGAAGGGCCTTCGAATACTACATAGAAATGGTATGGTAGAAGGTATGTCTAATTGCTCTCTGGATTTCAATTTCTGTGAACATTGTGTATATGGGAAGCAAAATCGGGTGAGTTTTCCTTCTGGTGCTAAGAGGGCAAACAAGATATTAGAACTTGTGCACAGTGATGTGTTTGGACCTGTGTCAGTTCCATCACTGGGAAAGTCTGTGTACTATGTTTCATTCATAGATGACTTCTCAAGGAATACATGGATATATTTCTTGAGGAATAAATCTAAAGTCTTTGACAAATTTAAAGAATTTAAGGCTCTGGTGGAAAACCAGACAGAGAAGAAGATAAAGGCGTTGAGGACAGATAATGGTGGGGAGTTCTGCAAGAAGGAATTTGAAGAGTTCTGTAATAAGTGTGGTATAGCACGGCAGAAGACTACTCCATACACACCTCAGCAAAATGGAGTTGCAGAAAGAATGAACAGAACACTGATGGAAAAGGCAAGAAGCATGCTCAGTGGTACTGGGTTAGGACAAGAATTCTGGGCAGAGGCAGTGGAGACTGCATGTTACTTATTTAACAGATCACCTTCATCGGTGTTGGAGGATAAGACTCCACATGAGGTATGGACTGGTAATAAACCCTCTCTTTCACATCTAAGGGTATTTGGATGTGATGCATATGTACATGTTCCAAAGGAGAAAAGGACCAAGTTGGATAATAAATCTGAAAGGTGCATGTTTATTGGGTATAAGGATGGTTTAAAGGGTTACAAGCTTTGGAACCCAGAAACAAGGAAGGTTGTGTACAGCCGAGATGTGGTGTTTAGAGAGGTGAAAGATGTTGTTACACATGAAGTCCTACCAAAGGAACCTGAGAAGATAGAGTTTGATCTAAAGGAGGATGAATCAGACTCTACAACAGAAGAAGACTCAGAAGATGAAGAGCCACAAACTCCAGCTTTGAGAAGATCAGTTCGGGAAAGAAGGCAACCAGAAAGGTATAGTCCATCTGCTTTCTGTTCAGGTTTTGCCTTAACTATAACTGATGATGAACCCAGAACTGTCAGGGAGGCAGTAGATTCAGAGGATGGAAAACTCTAAAAGGAGGCCATGGTTGATGAAATGGCATCCTTGCACAAAAACGATGCATGGGATCTGGTGGAGTTGCCGGCTGGAAGGAAGCCCATTGGGAGCAAATGGGTGTTTAAGAAGAAGATGAATGTAGAAGGCAAGGTGGAGAAATACAAAGCTCGGTTGGTAGAAAAAGGTTATTCCCAAGTGCCGGGAATTGATTTTGGTGATATTTTTTCTCCTGTTGCCAAGGTTACTTCTATTAGATTACTTTTATCTGTTGCTGCTGCATTTGATTTTGAGATAGAGCAGATGGATGTGAAGACAACATTTCTTCACGGGGATCTAGAAGAGGAGATCTACATGAAGCAACCTGAAGGCTTTATGGTGAAGGGTAAGAAAGAACTGGTATGCAGGTTGAAGAAGTCTCTGTATGGGTTAAAACGGTCACCAAGGATGTGGTATCAGAAATTTGATACCTATATACGGGGACTTGGCTTCACCAGAAGCAAGGAGGATCACTGTGTTTATTTTAAATTAATTGGTGACCATGTTATTTATTTGGTCTTGTATGTGGATGATATGTTGTTGATTGGAAATGACAAAGAAATTATCCAAGATTTGAAGACCCAACTGTTCTCCAAATTAAACATGAAGGATCTTGGTCTTTTGAGCTATATTTTAGGCATGGAAATTAAGAGAGATCGGGAAAAGAGGAAGCTCTGGTTAAACCAGAGGAAGTATGTCGAGACTATATTGCAGAGCTTCAATATGCAGGATATTAAACCGGTGAATGTTCATATTCCTGTAGGTGTAAATCTATTTTCTGAACAGTGTCCCAAGACATAAGAAGAAGAGGAGGATATGTCCCGTGTTCCATATGCAAGTGCAGTGGGTAGCCTGATGTATGCAATTTTCTGTACTACACCAGACATTGCACATGTAGTGGTAGTATTGAGCAGGTTTATGTCAAACCTTGGGAAGGAGCATTGGACAACAGTGAAGCGGGTTTTCAGATATTTACGTGGCACTAGTGATTATGGCTTGTGCTACCAGGGAAGACCAGGATTGGAAAGAATGTTGGACATTCGTGGCTTTGTTGATGCAGACTGGGCTAGAGATATGGACCAAAGAAGATCTACAAGTGGGTATGTGTTTAACCTATTTGGAGGCGCAGTCAGTTGGATGAGTAAAAGACAGTCTGTAGTGGCTCTTTCAACTATAGAGGCAGAATACATAGCAGCCACTCATGTAAGCAAGGAAGCAGCTTGGTTGCAAAGATTGTGTTCAAGTATGGGGTTGGTACAACAAACTACAAGGATAGACTGTGATAGCCAAAGTGCAATTTTCTTAGCTAAGAAACCTGCTTATCATTCAAATACAAAGCACATTGATGTTCAATATCACTTTGTTAGAGATATGGTTGAGGCTAAAAAGGTGTTGCTAGTAAAGGTGGACACATTGAAGAATGTTGCAGATGCATTGACGAAGTCTATGAGCACTCAAAAGTTCTCTTGGTGTAGAGAAATAATGGGTGTTGAATAATTGGGCCCATGACTAAGCTCTCCTGTGGCCCCCCTACGGAAAGAAAACAACAAGCGGGAGAATATTGGGTATGTGTTATATTATTTCCAAGACTAAGCATGCGCGGGGGGGTAAGAGGGGGGGCGATAGCCCCCCGTTTGCGTTGTGCGCAACAGGGGGGTCACAGGGCGGGCGGTAGCCTCCCTTGTTGGGGTCCGGGGCAGTGCCCCGACAATAAATTTTGGTTCTTAATTTTTGGTAGGTAGCCCGCGCCCATGGTTTTGTGCATGGTTTTGCACATGGTTTTGGGGTACGATGGTTTTCAACCCCTGGTATTTTTGTAGATCCGGTCAAGGGAACTACGGTTGTGTTCTAATCCAGGGTTAATGGATTAGGGTTCATGTATGCTTCGGCATGTATATATATGTGTTGTAACACTAAAAGGAATATAATGAAAAATCAATCTGGTCATCCTGATTTGGGATCCAGGGGAAAATATCTGTGTTTATCTGTTTTATGTTTTATGCTCTCACTATTGTTTATTTCCTGTTATAAGATTCATGTGTAGATAATTTCTGTTCAGGGTTAAAACCTACAGATTGGTCTCTATCCAAGCTATTATAGGGTTCCATAGTGTTTTTTCCAACTAGGGCTTCCAGGACTAGTAACTCAACCCACCTAGGCCTTCCAAAGAATTTTACCAACCAAGGCTTCTAGGACTATTAACTGAAACTAAAGTTTTATGTCGACCTTCTAGAGATTTTTTCCAACCAAGGCTTCTAGGAACTAATAACTCAACCCACAGATAAAGTAATCATGAGAACCAACCAGAAAAAAAAAATCAATGGAAATAAACCAACAACACCATGGATATTCAGAAAATAGAAAGGCTAGGAAAATCCACATGCATACACCATTCATTCCAAAACTAGTGAGGAAAACATACATGCAACTTTGTGCCTGCAATCAAATCCCTCTATAAGTTTTGATCTCATTTTCCACTTGCACTTTCTCTCTCTTCCTTTTCGTTTTTTCTCCAAATCACCAAGTATCCACCCTCTCTAGGTGTTCTCCAATAAAACTCTAAGTACACAAGAGTATGAGAGATAGAGAGAATAATGAGATAGCTCCAAAAATGCATTGGAAAAAGGTACCAATTGATCCTCAATTTTTTTTTTATCAATGAGGCCTCTATTTCTTCATTTTTTCATTATTTTTCCTTCATTTTCCTCCTCGCATGCAACCTATGACCTTTTACCTCCCTTTTCTCCTAATTTCCATTATTTTCATAAATAAATGTGCCAAAAATACTTATTGCCTCTTAATTCCTTAGCCATAGCCTTTGCCAATTTCCTTAGCCATAATAAACCATGTTAACATTCACACTAGGATGTTTTTCCCAACATTCAGCTTGGAATACATGTCCCATGAACCGTGGTTATTATTTTAGCTTTACAACACGGAATTTTCACCAGGGATGTTATAGAACCCTCCCCCTTGGGGTACACCATCCTCGGTGTTTAATGACACA
The DNA here is from genome assembly GCA_034641835.2 of Pinus albicaulis. Taxonomy (NCBI): domain Eukaryota; kingdom Viridiplantae; phylum Streptophyta; class Pinopsida; order Pinales; family Pinaceae; genus Pinus; species Pinus albicaulis. Next base: position 1,614,728,921 of record CM076575.1, on the reverse strand, counting down.
TATATGTTATGAAACCAACTTACAAAATAGAAGAAAAGAGAGATCAATGACTTAGAAATCACCCTCTTTGAGGGGGAAACCTCCTTTACATTACATAAATGTACAATTATTGGATGATTCAAATGACAAAACCTCCTTTCTATATATAGGATTCCATGGGGTCATAATATAATCCTAGCCGACCTAACAATAATAATGTAAGGGCACAACAATAACACTAGTGGTCTTTTATGGGGCACAATAATAACAATATGGGGACTACAGGGGTACAAAAATAAAAATAAAGGGGCTACACTAAAAATACTAAGAGACTACACTAGTAATATAGGGAACATGCCCCTATCCTTCAGAAAAGTGTTTTCCTCAACGTTTGAGTATCTCTGGATGCTTCTATATAAATTTTTCATCCTCCCATGTGGATTATTCACTAGGTATGTTCTTCCACTTGATGATACACTATGAAATTGATCGATTTCGTAGATGTCGAGTTCTTTTTTCCGTGACTACTTCAGGTTCCATTATGATGTTTCCTTCCTCATCAAGTTCTGGAAATATTGTTTGAACTAGAAGTTTTTCACCTATAACCTTCTTTAAGAATGAAACATGGAAAACTGGGCGCACTCGAGAAGATGCAGGAAGCTCCAATTTATATGCCATAGTACAAATCTTTTGAAACAACTTGTAAGGAAGATAGTAATTCAGTGATAATTTATTATCCTTATTAGCTTTCTTGAGAGACATTTATTTTCATGGTTGTAGTCGTAAAAATACCCAATTGCCTACATCAGAAATTCTCTCGCTTCAATGTTTATCTGCCTATTTTTTCATTTGATTTTGTGCCAAAAGTTAGGTTATCCTTTAAGAGTTGGAGAACTTGTTTTTGATGCTCGATGTGATCTTTCACTGCTTAAACCTTAGAATTTTCTCTTAAATATGATGTGATGGATGGTGAATGATATCCATAAAGTGCCATAAATGGGGTCATTTTTGCTGCAGTGTGGAAGGAAATTTTATACCACCATTCAACTAGAGCTAACCAATTGACCCATTGTGTTTGTTTTCCAGATACAAAAAAAAGTATATCATTCCAAACATTTGTTCACTATCTCAGTTTTCCCATCAGATTAAGAATGATAAGATGAGCTATGAGATAGTTGAGTACCCAAACAAGAAAATAATTCCGTCCAAAAAATTCCAGTGAAAATGGGATCTCTATCGATTACAATAACCTTTGGGTTTCCATGTAGCTTTTGAATTGTTTCCATAAATGCAGTAGAAACTCTACTCACTTTAAATGGATGAGATAATGCACAAAATTGTGCATACTTGGTAAGTATATAAACTACCACCATGATGACACTCTTTCCTTCAGACTTAGGTAAACCTATTATAAAATCCATTGAAACCTCCTCCCAACGTTGACATGGAATGGATAAAGGTTGTAGCGAACCCGAGGTCTTGTTTTCTCAACTTTATTTTGCTGGAAAACAAAATATTCCGCCACAAAATTTTGAATATCAGATTTAATTCCATCCCAAAAAATTATTTTTTCACCCTGTGGTAAGTTTTAAAAAATCCCGAGTGTCCTCCTAAGGGAGAGGTGTTACACAACATTTTGTCACCGCCCCTACAATCCCTGTCCCGCACATTGGATGACCTTTTATGTGACTTATATGAAGTGTCATGCCTTCCAAAAAGTGTCATTTCATCCCTTTCTATGAGGAGAACATTTCCTCTGTTGACTTTTCCTTGAGCAGACCACCAAAAACACATGCTTTTCGGTTGGCACTGGTAGGTCATTATGCCATGGCACCAATGAAGTAAATTAACACTGATCCCCGTGCCCATTCGCGCTCTGTCCTAGTGAGCTGCCTATGCCAAGTTTTTTTTGGAATGTCTTTTAAATATAGAGGTGAAGTTTCCATTCTAACTACTTCGTGAGCAAGTCAGCTTGGTTTGTTCAACTGCATAACCACGAACACCTTCCTTTGGCCTATTGTTTCCAACTCTTGGGGGAACCTCCCAAAGGATAAGGCCTCCCTCCACCATTTGAGGGATCCCTACCTCCTCCTCTCCCTCTATAAATAAACCTATCTCACATTGATGCAGCGAGCTGAAGAGGAGTTGTTGAACATTTTGCTGAAACAATCTATAGCTGGTGAGATAGAGCAGAGAGAGAGATCCTTGTCGAGAGAGAGATTAGTTTTACCTCGCCATGCCAAAATTCCCTGATTAATGCTCGAGGCACACTTTGACTAGACCTGCTGAACGAGGCTGCGATGTCAAGGCTCCGGTTTTAATCTCTTTCTTTCTCTTAATATATGCATAAATGATGTTTTGGTTCACGTGTTGTTTTGATGTGATTTATGTTATGCAATATGTTTAATCTTCCTTGAATGATTAGCTAGTTATGAATGCAATTATTATCATGTATGTTTCCTTTTTCCTTTGATATTTGTGCAGGCACCCTAATACCATTATTGAAGGAGCATGACGTGTCGAGACAAGGATTAGGAGACCTCCGCTGCACCTACAACGATCACGTTGGATAACAGGTAGGAGAATCTATCTTAACTCATTTCATTTGTTAACTAGGAATCGACACATTAACATGTCCTCTTGCTTCTAGACCCACCCTAGGGCTAGAGGGATCACCTCTGTCCGTAGAGGGTATTTACCTACACAACAATAGGTGTGCAATTCCAAAATAATATTTTGTTTTGGTTGGGAGTTATTACAAACATATAAGCGATATTTGTAACATAAGAAATAATTTTTACAAAAAAATTATTATATGTACTCGGATATTTGTTGGGCCTCAAATATGCTCATTCTTTCATCATGCAATATCACCATTCATACCCTAAAACCCTAGGTTTTTAACCCATTTCATACCCTAATTCCATAAATTGCCGTCAAATACACTCCATGGTTGGTTAAAATTAGTTTTATTATATTTTCTATGATTAAAGATAATTATGCCATGATTTTCTAATGATAGTTTTTCTAAGTTCATTTTTCACAGGGTTCCATCGCCGAAATTATTCACAATTCAGTAGAGTACGAAAATGTCTAATTTGGGGATTTTAAACCTTTGTCATGCTTCCGAAGAAACCGAGAGAGGTTATTGGAAAAAATAATTTTCTAATACCTTCCCATGACTTGGTTGCACCCAGGTCACACATATGGGTCTCTAGAAGGAAATCAACAAATTTTCCCAAATCTGCAGCAAATTTCAAACTGCCAAATTACTCCTTGATTTTCGTGCAGGTGAAGACAAATGAAGACAATATGACACATGGGTTTTGGTCCCAGTATAGAAAAAATTTTAAAAATCTGTTGTATCCACTGCAACACCACCCAAAATTTTGGGTATATTCAAAATTTCAGGTCCCCCTCTGCTCGCTCAACCCATTAATTTTTTTGACTCGACCTTCAGTCAATAATATCCCCATGACCTATTTCTGTCCAACCCTCTCACCTCAACGACTTGTCTTGCTGTCTCTCAACTGTGCTAGGGTATATAATTTTTAAACCAATTTCTAAACTTAGAGATGCACAAGAAATTCAAATAAGTTACAATATATTAGGTTGGATATTTCAATGTTGCCACTCCTCAAATGAGCTATTTTTCCTAGTAACTTGTTTTTCTCATTATTACTGAGAGATAACTCATTCTCATATTATTCCTTTCAGGAAATTGGTCAAATGTGCTATCATTACACATTGAACAACATATTTATTTCATTAAGAGTCCATTGGCACGACACCATTAAAATACTCTATAAGGTGAGGTTCCAGACATCCATGTGGAAGCTATTGGTTTGCACAAAGAGCCAGTGTTTTCCCAACAAGAAAAGGGACCCTTTCAAAGCGAGGTGGATCCTCACGAATCCCCAAGAGCCTCACTTTAAGCTCAAAGGCTCCTGGTCACTTGCATAATACTGATATGTAGGAAAAGGAATTTTGTTGTGAAAATCGGAGATCACCAAAAAAGGAATACAGAAGGGATAAAACTCAAGGTCACAGCTCGTGGTGACTCCAAGTCGTAGGTCGCAGATGACGCAAGGTCACAAAGTCACATAGGTCGCAAGGTTGCAAAATCGCAACGTTGCATAGGTCGCAAAGTCGCATAGGTCGCAAGGTCACAAGGTCATAAAGTTGAATAGCTCACAAGGTCGCAAAGTCGCAACGTCGCGAGGTCGCAAGGTCGCAAGGTTGCAAAGTCGCATAGGTCACAAGTTCGCAAAGTCGCATAGGTTGCAAGGTCGTAAAGTTGCATAGGTCGCAAGATCGCGAGGTTGCAAATTCGCATAGATCGGAAGGTCGCAAAGTCACATAGGTCGCAAGGTCGCAAAGTCGTAAAGTTGCATAGGTTGCAAAGTTGTAAAGTCGCATAAGTCGCAAAGTCGCGTAGGTCACAAAGTAACATAGGTCACAAGGTCAATAAGTCACATAGGTCACAAGGTCACAATGTCGCATAGGTCACAGGGTCGCAAAGTCGCAAATTTACATAGGTCGCAAAGTCGTAAAGTTGCATAAGTCGCAAATTTACATAGGTCGCAAAGTCATAAAGTCGCATAAGTCGCAAAGTCGCGTAGGTCACAAAGTCGCATAGGTTGCAAGGTCGCAAAGTCGCATCGATCTCTAGGTCACGAGGTCGCAAGGTCGCAAGGTTGCAAACTCGCATAGGTCACAAGGTTGCAAAGTCGCATATGTCACAAGGTCGCAAGGTCGCAAAGTCGCATAGGTCGCAAGGTCGCAAGGTCGTAAAGTCGCATAGGTCGCAAGGTCGCAAAGTCACAAAGTTGCATTATTCACAAAGTTGCAAGGTCGCAAGGTCACACAGGTCACAAAGTCGCAAGGTCACAAAGTCGCAAGGTCGCAAAGTCGAAAAGTCACAAAGTCGCAAGGTCGTAAGGTCGCAAATTCGCAAAGTTGCAAGTAATCCCAAGAGTCAGGGAATACCAAAGATCACAGGAAACCTAAGAGTCACCTCGGCCTATATGTACATCTTCTAGCGATTTTGTAAAGGACTTTTAGGTTGTGGAATTTTGAGAGAGACACGTTTCTTTTTATTGAATAGATGCCTCTAGATGAATACAAAGAAGTGTTATTGGATCTCACTATTGAATCTGATGGAAGTCTCCTGTGTGGTTATGCTATGAATATGGTCTCTTTGAATGAATGAATGCTTCTTTCAAATATTGGTGCACATTTCTACTCATGTATTCCCTTGTGTTATGAGCTTCATTGCAACACGTGGATGATATATGATGTTATAACTTAAAGAAATGTTGATGAACTGCTTTGTCGATATTTTCTTTAAATCTTTATTGGGATGTGCATAGTTGATAAATGAAACACTTAACCATTGTGAAATTTTTCTTGTTTGTTAAGTGAATCTTGCAATAAGTATGATCTTGGTAAAGTTTTTCTAACAATGCTTTTCATAAGTTTCATGCTTTAAATTCCGCTTTTCTATTCATGGTATTATGTTTCACAGGGAATTCGTCAATCACTGACTTGTATTCATTCAACATCTGTGCATTCTACATCTCAATGAGTCCCCTCTCTATCCAAAAAACATCTTCACCAACTTAATGGCAACCCAGCCTACATACCGGATGGGATCCCCAAACCAAACGGTGTAGAGTCTAATTGGGATTCTGCATCGGGGGTATCCCTTATTGTTGGTGAGACATTTTCAACCGTCAACAGATTTGGCGCTAGAAGGAGGGCCAGATGACAAGCTGAGCCCTTGGAGCCTACAATTTAGTCTCATATCTGTAAATGGATCATCCCAAAATCATAATCCCAAGATTTTTATCGGGTTTATCTATTTGTAGATGCTTAATCCCCGACGAACCTCTTTATCACTTATCTCAATTGAAGTTCGATGGTGAAAATGGAATTTCCTTAACTGACCACCTATCTGATTTTCTTGAGTTTTGTGAATATTACAAAATTGATTATGAGAAGTTTTCTTGTGTGATTTTCTCCCTCACCCTTGAAGGACGCATCAAGAAATGGTGTCGCGCGTTGCCAACAACTTCCATCCATTCATTTGAGCAACTCATCGGTGAGCTTCAACAAGTTTTTCACAGGTACGATTTTCAAGATGTATTAATAAGGATAAATGATATTAGAATGAAGCCTTATGAATCTATAGAGGATTTTGCTATTATATTGGACATATTTAATTAAACAGTTTTGTCAAGTGGTTTTAATTTCCCTAAAACACCTTCAATCTGAAATAAATGTTGATCCTTATGGATGTCATGATAATCCTCAAGTTACTAACTGTCTAAATTCAGTCCCGAATATTTTCTTTCCCATATCTTTGATTCAGGAACAACTTCAAGCCTCCAAGGAGGAACTTAATATTTGTGACATGTCTCATCCTCCTCCCGATTTCCTACCTAATGGAGTTTTGTTTGCAAATAGTTTAAGTGATGAAATATGCTTGCAAGAAAATGAACCATGTTGTATCGCCTCCACGTCTTTCATACTCCATGTCAAATCAAGACTCAAAAAACCATTTGATTTAACATCTCTCCATGTTAATGAAACCAATATCAATTCCATTGAACATAAACCTGGGTCTAGTCCTAAATATCGTTCACCTATAAAAAATAACTTGGGATTTGTCTCAAATGAAATTGATTGTCCTATAAAATCCATGCACCATGACATTCATGCAGGCTCATTGTCCCCTCTAGATGACAATAATGTGCAAGATGAAATTCCTGGTATGATTGGTACTCCCTCATCTGAATCATTTCATCCATTATTCCCTGATTCATTTCTTGAGTCTGCCACACCAGTGATTTCTACAAATAATTCAGAACTTTCTTTTACTAGTGTTGGTGGTATTGATGAACACGGGGGTGATGTTTCACAATCGCACTACAAGGATGATGAATCTCTTACTCCTGATCTCTTCCATCTGCAATACTTAATCGTTCAAGAAAGAGACATTATGTCTCAACAATATCAGGATGTTTCTCTCACTGTTTCATCCTCATTTTTGATCCAAGGGGAGCCTAACATGCCAGGTACCCAACCTAATCAAATTGATGGCTCCAATGAGCGCTACTCATGTGGAAACATATTCACTCACGCCTTTGAGAACTATCATTCGTATCTATTTTTCGACCTTATGAAGCCACAAAAATTCGATGAACCGTTATGTGATGATGCAGGGACCCATCAGCAAATCAAAGAAATTAAGCTTCTGCTGTCGGTTATCTCAAGTTCTCACAATCTTGATGAGACCCCTAAAATAAGTCAAATTAGGGTTCCCGTGTATCATGCTTCTCTCAGCATAACTGCGTCGGATGTGAGCTCATCTAGGAAAGCCTACCATTCGAGTGATGTTTCTCTAAGAACATCTTTATATCTCCTAATAGCTGATATGAAACAACCAATATACCCTAATTTATTCATTGGAAGGAAAATACCAGCCATTGTCTCTAATATTTTCAGTTGTTGTCCCCCTAGTACCAGTTGCATTCAGGCACAAGTGTGTGATGTTTTGCAAACCTCTCTATTGGCTGAAATTATTTTGGTCAATTCATCCCATCCTAGGAAATCTAAAGAATCTGATACATTAAATTTTCAATCTGTCAGTGCGCAAACATTTGGCCGAATTAATAATAATCCCATTGACAATCGTCCAATCACCACAAATAATGATCACATCCATTCACCAGTTGATCTCACGAAACCATCGAAGTTTGAAAGCCCCTTGCTCGAAGTTCCAGGGTTTGTCCAAGATGGTGAGGCACTTCAGCCTCTGCTGATGGTTACTTCAGATCCTCACAACCCTGATGGAACCCAGGGACGACTTTGAACTAGGGTTTTCAAAATTATGGTTTCGACACTTGGATTCACAAGCACCTCAAGTTCGCCTGGCAGATGCCTTTTTTTCAATTCCATAAAATTGATCATCCTCAACATCATGATGAGACTCCCGGATGGTTTGACGGATCCTACCCAATGAATATACCTACAAATAGGGAATGTTTTACCTCACTTCCATCAGATTTAGGGTTGTGCATGCATGTATGTGTATCATTAATATATTATTTTAGGTTTCAAGAATATATTTATGTGCATCAGGATGAAATTGAAATTCAGCTTAAACAATCCATTCTTGCACATTCTCTAGTAAGTAGCCATGACCTTCTTGTTGTTGCACATGCTCTTCAAGTAAGTCTTGTTGTTGGTGCACAATTTTGTATGCTGGCTCTGATTGCAAACATTGTTGTTCTTACATGATGGGAACTAATGCGGTCGCTGCACTAGAAAGCTGATTTCACATAACCCGTCTGCCTCTTTGGTTAAACTAGGGTTTTAGGTCTAGGCTAGCTAGGATTTGTTAATAAAATTTTGTTATTTCAAGTTGTTAATTAGGTTTACATGTGAAATTTTTGTTTTATGGTTTAAAATTATGTTCGATGTCTTCTCTTACGGTCAGTAGCTTTATGCATTATAATTTTCCATTTATTTTTCACTCATTTCTCTTTCATTTTTCTTATTGTTGCATAATGTTCAGATAATCACTCTATGTGCTTCGCCTTGTTTTTTCCACCTGCAACTAGTTGATCTTTCTTTCACACGACATTGCATTGCATCATAAGCCTCGTTTGTTGCATCGTGTTGTATGCTTTCTTCCTCACATCATTTTCACTGGTTGTTGAGATAGCTGTGAAAGTTTTCTTACATTGCATACCACTGCATGAGCCCTCATTGAACCCGGGGCCTTGAAACCCTCGGTGCCCAGACTAGCTTTCTTACTCCCCCTTGCATGGTTTTAAAGCCAGATGGATTTCTTTTACCTCTTTTCACACATCGAAATCCTGATGATATTTCTTACTTGTTTTGCCCCGATTTCTGAAATCCTAACTCCATTGTTTGCGTGAGGTTGTGGTGATTAACTCAAGAGGTAGCTTCTCTGAGAACAGGTCATCAAAGTCTCATTCTCAACATAATTCCTATGAGTTTAAATTCATTATCCAAGGAGATACAAGCTAGTTTCTTGTGGCGAACCCTAACGAGTTTGAATGGCTTATACCCATAAACTGAGCCTTATGCCCAACACAGCCTCGAATATCTTAATGATCTATTTTTCACATTTCGCCTGTGGGTGGTATATGGGATGTGAAGGCTTGGCATGAGGGAAAACCAAAATCAAAATATCTTTCAGTTTCTGTCAAACAAGAAAAAACCTTTCTTGCCCGTAAAATAAGTTGGGATCCCTCATCCGCCCATACAAAAATAAGTGCCACAAGCACATGAAAATAAGTGCTACAAGCACATGAAATAAATAAGGGTAAAGGATTGAGAAAGGCTTCTTGCGCAGAGAGGTAATGCAACGACTCTGACGAGGTACTGACCAGGCTCACTGGTAGCGAAGCAACATTTGTGATTTCTTGAAGTGACTCTGTTGGGGTACTATCCAGGCCTGCTGGAAGTGGAGCAACACCAGAAACTTATTTAAAAAATTCTGAATATAATAAGCCCATTGCCTTGCTCTCTACATCATCATCAAACTACTAGCTTTCGTGACCTCCCGCTTTGACGATTTCTAATTAACAAGACCTAGCTGAGGCACAAGGATTGGGTATATCTATAAAGGTCAAATTAATACAAAGGGTACCCACAGAACCTGTTAAATATTCCCTTACATCACTATCCAGACTCAAATTATTGTTAGGATTTTGATAAAGATGCTAGATTCTACCAATGGTTCGCCATTTGTTGTAGCCACTACAGCACCACCCAAAATTTTGGGTATATTCAAAAGTTCGGGTCCCCCTCTGCTCGCTCAACCCATTTATTTTTTTGACTCGACCTTCAGTCAGTAATATCCCCATGACCTATTTCTGCCCAACCCTGTCACCTCACCCACTTGTCTTGCTGTCTCTCGACTGTTCTAGGGTATATAAGTTTTAATCCAGTTTCCAAAATTAGAGATGCACAAGCAATTGAAATAAGTTATAATATCTTAGGTTGGATATTTCAATTTTGCCACTCCTCGAATGAGCTATTTTTCCTAGTAGCTTGTTTTTCTCATTATTACCGAGAGATAACTGATTCTCATATTATTCCTTTCAGGAAATTGGTCAAAGGTGCTATCAGTACACATCGAACAATGTATCTGTTTCATTAAGATTTCATTGGCACGACACCATTAAAATACTCTATAAGATGAGGTTCCAACCGTCCATGTGGAAGCTATTGGTTTGCACAAAGAGCCAAGGTTTTCCCAGCAAGCAAAGGGACCCTTTCAAAGTGAGGTGGATCCTCACGAATCCCTAAGAGCCTCACTTTAAGCTCAAAGGCACCTGGTCACTTGCATAAGAATGATATGCAGGAAAAGGCATCTTGCTGTGAAAATCAGAGATCATTGAAAAAGGAATGTAGAAGGGATAAAACTCAAGGTCGCAGGTCGTGATGACTCCAGGTCGTAGGTTGCAGATAACGCAAGGTCACAAAGTCGCATAGGTCGCAATGTTTCAAAGTCGCAAATTTGCATAGGTCGAAAAGTTGCAAAGTCGCATAGGTCGCAAGGTCACAAGGTCGCAAAGTCGCATAGGTCGCAAGGTCGCAAGGTCACAAGGTCGCAAAGTCGCATAGGTCGCAAAGTCACAAGGTCGCGAGGTCACATCACAAGGTTGCAAAGTCACCTAGGTTTCAAGGTCGCAAAGTCGCATAGGTCGCAAGGTCGCAAAGTCACATAGGTCGCAAGGTCGCGAGGTTGCAAGGTCACAAGGTCGCAAGGTCGCAAAGTCGCATAGGTCGCAAGGTCAAAAAGTCACATAGGTCGCAAGGTCGCAAAGTCACATAGGTCGTAAGGTCACAAAGTCACATAGGTCACAAGGTCGCAAAGTCACATAGGTTGCAAGGTTGCAAAGTCGCAAAGTTGTATAGGTCGCAAAGTCGCAAAGTTGCATAGGTCTCAAAGTCACGTAGGTCGCAAATTCGCATAGGTCGCAAGGTCGCAAAGTCGCATAGTTCACAAAGTCGCATGGGTCGCAAGGCTACCAGGTCGCAAGGTCACAAAGTTGCATAGGTCGCAAGGTCAAAAAGTCGCATGGGTCGCAAGTTCTCCAGGTTGCAAGGTCGCAAAGTCGCATAGGTCGCAAGGTCACAAAGTCACATAGGTCGTAAGGTTGCAACGTTGCAAATTCGCATAGGTCGCAAGGTTGCAAGGTCGCAAAGTCACATAGGTCGCAAGGTCACAAAGTCACATAGGTCGCAAGGTTGCAAAGTCGCAAATTTGCATAGGTCGCAAATTCACAAAGTCGCATAGGTCACAAAATCGCATAGGTCACAAAGTCACATAGGTCGCAAGGTTGCAAATTCACATAGTTCGCAAAGTTGCATGGGTCGTAAGGTCGCAATGTTGCAAAGTCGCATAGGTCGCAAGGTCGCAAAGTCAATAGGTCGCAAGGTCGCAAAGTCACATAGGTCGCAAGGTTGCAAAGTCGCAAAGTTGCATTATTCGCAAAGTCGCAAGGTCGTAAGGTCGCATAGGTCAGAAAGTCGCAAGGTCGCAAAGTCGCAAGGTCGCAAAGTCGGAAATTCGCAAAGTCGCAAAGTCGCAAGGTTGTATGGTCGCAAAGTCACAAAGTTGCAAGTAATCCCAAGGGTTGGGGAAGACCAAAGGTCATGGGAAACCCAAGAGTCACCTCGGCCTATATGTACATCTTCTAGCAATTTTGTAAAGGACTTTTGGGTTGTGGACTTTTGAGAGAGACACACTACTTTTTATTGAATAGATGTCTCTAGATGAATACAAAGAAGTGTTATTGGATCTCACTATTGAATCTTATGGAAGTCTCCTATGTGGTTATGCTATGAATAGGGTCTCTTCGAATCAATGAATGCTTCTTTCAAAAATTGGTGCACATTTCTACTCATCCATTCCCTTGTGTTATGAGCCTCCTTACAACAAGTGGATGATATATGATGTTCTAACTTAAAGAAATGTTGATGAACTGCTTTGTCGATATTTGCTTTAAATATTTATTGGGGTGTGCATAGTTTATAAATGAAACACTTAACCATTGTGAAATTTTTCTCGTTTGTTAAGTGAATCTTGCAATAAGTATGATCTTGGTAAAGTTTTGCTAACAATTCTTTTCATAAGTTTCATGCTTAAAATTTTTCTTTTCTATTCATGGTATTATGTTTCACAGGGCATTTTTCAATCACTGATTTGTATTCATTCAACATCCATGCATTCTACATCTCAGCGAGTCCCCTCTCTATCTGAAAAAAATATTCACCAATTTAATGGCAACCGAGCCTACATACCGGATGGGATCCCCAAACCAAACGGTGTAGAGTCTAATTGGGATTCTACATCGGGGGTATCCCCTTACAGTTGGCGAGACATTTTCAACCATCAAAAAACTCAAACAGGTTTCTAAAATGCATTATGGTTTGGGAGATACGTAGAGGTCTTTGAGGCTGATTTATATAAAAACGAGGAAAATTCAGATTTGTAAAGTATCCCAAACAACCTTGTTTTGAATTTCCATACTCAACAGTTAAGTTTTAGAATTTTACTCAAGACTGTGGATATCTATTACACCCTTCATGACTTCGAGAGGGTTAAACGCAACAACAAAGATCTAGATCAAGCCCGATCCCAATGATTTCTAAGAGAAGCAACCTCCAAATTAGCGTGAAGCAAGGATATTCCAATGTTAGTATTTAGTAAGTAATGTTTATGCTATGTAGAGAAATATCGTTCTCACAATCAGATTGGGAATCTTGGATTAGCCACGTTTTTCTGAGTAAAATGATCCATTACTATTTTATGTATGAGATTGTTGCCTATTAAGGCCAATGCTGTAACGAGTTAGGGGGGGTGATCAGTAACAAGTTATCAGTTGTTGAAATGTGAGCTTCAAGTTTTTGTAAGACATTATTTTTATTAATCGAAGGAACTCTATTCAATTATTTAACATGACATGTGATTAATTCAGATCATTGCAAGTGTAGTCATGTTGAGTTTCTAAATCGAATGCGTTAAAGTTTACTTTATACTATAAGTTCCTACGCTCACTCAGGTGTGGCAATCTAGGATTGAGCTCTTTATAATTTATCGTTAGATTAGTTATATTCGGTGTTTTGTTTTCATTTCATTAATGCATACTTTGATTAAAATTTTCCAGATTAATTAACCTAGACTTTGAATTGACTACAGTGTGGTTATAATTCTTTTTGATCTTGTATGGATTTGGTTTTCAAGACTATGTTCCAGATCGTTGCATTATATGCATGAATCCTTCTACAGAGAAGTGCTATGTCTCCTCTATCAGAATCGGGATTTTTTGGTGTTAGTAAAACACCTATGCACAGAGCACCCATACACCATTCAAATGATCCCATGCATACATATCATTAACTTGTGAACTGTAGCGAGAACTTTTCATGTGTTTTCATTAGCCAACAATGGATTTGATTTAATGTGTGCAATGTGAACCTACAAAATCATTCAATAGAGATGTGTGAGTGAAATTGTGTGTTTTCATTTATAAATTGCATACATACTGTTAATTTTATAACTCCTCTGAGATTTCATTCAAGAATATGCTTTTGTGTGCAAATAATTCGTAGCCTTAAAGTCATAGAACAGTGTCATTAAAGCTAACGCTCTTAGTTAAGATATGAGTTTAGAAAGCAGTGGCTTTATTCGTCGAGTAGTAGAATATAGTTATCTAGGATTAGAGTGTAATCAATGAAGGTTTCTTTAGCTAATTTCAATTTGGTAAGTAGTTTTCATGTGAATCAGTGCAAAGTATTTTAAGTTCAAATCAATATAGCTTGAGTTGATATTGTAGCATTTTTAGAATAGTATAGTTCTGAATTGGTTATTATAGCATTTTGATTACTTTTGAGTTTCGAGGTAGGTAACCTCTACATTTGATGTTTGGATGTCTTTTGATTGAGTGAGTTGCAATAGATTAGAACTCCGGAGATTAAGGTAGTTGTCACATTCACTAGTTTAATTTAGTTTTCATATTTATAATGTGAGTTTAATGCTTTAACAATGTGGTTTTATTTGGTCAACAGTGTGAATCCTTGAGAATGAGAAATTGAAGTTCATTAGAGAAGCTTTCAGTGTAGCCTTAGCTCCCATTTTCCAGTACTTAAATTGGACAGTGAGAATTCTTGCATACAATAGGTTTTCATTATAGAGATTTGAGTTATATTATTTTAATATAGTAAAGTCTCATTCTCATAATTAGATTTAGAATACTTTTAAAGGTGTTTTGAATTAATTAGGGGTTTTAAGCGTGAAGATAATCTTAAGTACAGTAACAGTAAGGATTTTCCTCTATTGTAGTTAATTTGAGTTTATCATTAAAGTAGTGTGAGTACTTCTCGAGATAGAGTTTTGTTTTGTACTTAGATTAAATAGATTTTAGATTTATTTTTCCCATTTACATAGATTAAAATTGTAATTTGTATTGCTTGAGCATTGATTTAAATTGTCATTTAGAATTAGAAGTGTGAATCATATAGGATCAAAATTTGGTCTAAAATTCTTTTTAGCTTGTCTTATTTTTTCTGGGGAATTGAAATTAGATTTTTTTGGATTGGGATTGACACCGTAGAGTTAATTCTGTTTAAAATTAAAATTGTTTTGATTAAAATTAGTTACATTAATTGTGATCTCCATTTCATTTCTTGAAGCTTTATTTGAATGGTAGTTGGTTATTTGTTTTAATTCATAGGAAAATTTAAATAGATTTATTTATATTCCTCATTAGAAAAATTAAACTAGAAAATGATTTTGTACTTGAAGAACAAGTTGATTTTCATACTCTAGTTTAGGGTAAATGAATTGATCCTATGTTACCTGCGTTTGCGCCTCAAAGCTTAGGAGTTCCAGATTGATAATTTAATGTTGGAAATTATAATACACATAATTTTCCCAACATTTTGGGCGCCATTTCCATGGAGGTGCTAAAGGGATTAGAGCCTAGTTTCTTTCACAATTTTTTTTTTTGTGTGATATTAGTTGTAGGAAAATCAAAGGGCAAAGAATGTATGGTAAGATGTGAGTGAAGATCCATGCATCCACTATGGTGGGGTTGCTCCAAAGTTTGGTTTTCCAAGTAAGAAAGTTTGGTGAGTTTTATTGCAATTAGTTTTCATTAATTTAGGTTAGAACTTCAAGCTCTTTAAAGACAAAAAAAATTTCGGGTGTTGTAAGAACCATAGGTACTAATCCATGTTGTGAGATAGGGATCATCAACTAGCAGGAGAAATTCAAGTATGATTAAGAGCTTGAAGGATTTCCCTCAAGTACTTTGTCAAATCCTAGCAGTAGCTGGGATATTTTCCTCTCAGGAAGAGTTCATGCTGACCACATTCAGGAAATTATCTATCTCTGCACAACAAAAAAAAGATTTGGAAGTCTCCCTTGATTCCTACTGCCTATATACTAAGGAGATTGAGAAATCATGTACAAAATCTGATGGGGAGCATCTAGTTGAACCTGATATCAAAGAACTTTCACCATGCCCAGCAACAAGCCTTGTATGCATTCCAGAGACCAATTATCCAATTTTTTCTGGCACTACCAAGGAGGAATTTCAGAGTGGTCCAAAAGAAGAAATGAGCCAATACCACCAGGATTACATCAAGCATTGGTTCCAGATCACAATCCAGTCAAAGTAGCACACTCATCTTCAAATGCTCTTTGTATCACATCTTTCAAAGTTGTTTATTGTTCATGCTCATATACCTTCTAAAGTTTATATGTTAAATCTGGGCATGATTATATCTTTGTACCTGATCTGCACATGGCTTCATTGGAAGTTATCTTTCACTTGAAGGAGTACATATTTTCTCCAATATAGTAGGAAATTTGGTATTGTAATAAATAAATAAATGAAAATAGTAAAGAGAAAAATAAGTCCTTTTGTGAAAACCGGCATGTGTGGTGCAACTGGACAGGTAATTTGCTTGAAAACCAGGTAACTGGCGGTAAATGTTCCCAATAAATTTTGTAAATTTGTATAAGTTCTTAAAATCATGTATATTTTAAGTTATTATGTTTGTACTCGAGTTGGTTTATGTGGGATTCCTTAAGGCCCACCTACCAACGAGTCTTGTCCCATCGACATCAGCACATTATCTGTGACCAAGGTTAGGGTTAGATAAGGTACTTGGGAGCATACATACCTTAATGGCAGTTATCCTTGTCATCCAATAAGGAAATACATCAATGTTTCTTGGTGGATGATTTTTTTAGTCCATTCGACTTTGAAAAATCCATTCATGGCTAGTAGAATGTACCTAGTTGCTTGATTCCCATTGACATAAAAGGTGGGATATCTCGCATTGTTTAACGATATCCTCAATGGTCGGTATTCCAATGGTTCTTGCTTATGTTCGAAATCGACACCATTTATTCACTTATGAAATATCACACACAGGTGTGTAGCAGTTGAAGACTATATGGGTTTGAAATCTCGACATAGATTTGCAACAGTTTGGATTTTTGTATCAGCATTTCCATTATCATTTCCAGCAACAATCACCTTTCCTTAGTTTTTTGGGGACATACAACTCCTCAGGCATTAGGGGGGAAGGGGACCTTCAGTTCATTCTTCAGACCTTCAATTCATCCTTCATCTCTTCAGCTCATCCTTCAGCCTTCTTCAACAGATCAAATCAAGAATCATATTAGCTCCATCTATTCCATCCTCCACTTCATCTTGCAGCAGTGGGCACATCAATGATAAAGGTAAACTGAGGTAAAATTGGCTTAATATTCTATAATTCATTAGAAATTGAAGAAATATTTGTTGATTAACCACCACATATTCCATTTTCCACATACCCTCCATTTGCAAATTCCTTATTCATAATAGAATGAATGCTACTCTAATAAGGTCACAATCATGAAAAGAAAAGATATTGGTTCATATAATAAAAACATAAACTATAGTGCCTTCCCCTCCTACATTCACAAATATTGTCAATTTAATGTATGCAATATAGGACGAATTCATTGTTTCCCTTCATAAAGGAACCATCCATAAGAATTGGCCTCACAAGAGTAGTGTATGAAATCAAATCATCTCATCCACTATCTCCATCACCACCTCATCTCATCCACCATTTCCATTATGACCTATCATCTCATTCATAATCACCTCCTACCATATCTATTTCTTATTCTCAATTTATATCACTCTCAAAATAAAATCTATGGCAGTCAAATAATAATGGTGTTGCTCCACAAGAACCAACACCCTCAAATCTTCATGCAATGTTCCTCCACAAGAACCAACCCTGCCCAAAGCCATGATGCCATAAAAACATATATATGAGAAAAGTATTTTTTTGCATGAGGACATGCAAAACCTCATGCATGGGGTGATGTTGGGACTCGAATATCCCCATTTTTTCATCATGCAATATCACCGGTCATACCATAAAACCCTAGGTTTTTAACTCGTTCCGTACCCTAATTCCATAACTTGTCATCAAATACACTCCATGGTTGGTTATCATTAGTTTTATTATATTTTATAAGATTAAATATTATTATGCCATGATTTACTAATGATGGTTTTTCTAAGTTAATTTTTCATAGGGTTCCATCGCTGAAATTCTTCACAAGTCAGTCGAGTACAAAAATGTCTAATTTGGGGCTTTGACACTTTTGTCATGCTTCCAGAGAAACCGAGAGAGGTTATTGTAAAAAATAATGTTCTAATACCTTCCCATGACTTGAATTGCACCCAAATCACACATATGGGTCTCTATAAGGAAATCAACAAATTTTCCCAAATCTACAACAAATTTCACAATGCCAACTTACTCTTAGATTTCTGTGCAGGTGAAGACAAATGAGGAAATTATGGCACATGAGTTTTGGCCCAAGTATAGAAAATTTATTAGAAATCAAACATTTTTCTAAAATTCATTACGGTTTGGAAGATACAAAGAGGTATTTGAGGCCGACTTATATAAAAATCAGGAAAATTCAAATTTGTAAAAGTATCCCAAACAACCTTGTTTTGAATTTCCATACTCAAAAGCTAGGTTTTAGAATTGTACTCAAGACTTTAGAGATCTATTACACGCTTCGTGACTTCGAGAGGGTGAAACAAAAAAAAAATATATCTAAATTGATCCCAAAATCAATGATTTCAAAGAGAAACAACCTCCAGATTAGCGTTAAGCAAGGAAATTCCAATGTTAGTATTAGTTAGGAATGGTTATACTATGTAGAGAAAGATCCTTCTCACAATCAGATTGGGAATCCCAGATTAGCCACGGTTTTCTGAGTAAAATGATCCATTATTATTTTATGTATGAGATTGCTACTTATAAAGGCCAGTGCTGTAACACGTTAGGGGGGGTGATCAGTAGCAGGTTATCAGTTGTTGAAATGTGAGATTCGAGTTGTTGCAATAAATTTATTTTTATTAATTGAAGGACCTTTGTTTAGTGATTTAACATGGCAAGTGATGAATTCAGATCATTGCAAGTGTAGTCACATTGAGTTTCTAAATCAAATGTGTTAAAGTTTCCTTTTTTACTTTAAGTTCCTAGGCTCACCCAGGTGTGGCAAGGGCCCACCACAATCTAAGATTGAGCTCTCTGTAATTTATCATTATATTATTTATATTTCAGTTTTTTGTTTTCATTTCATCACTGCATGATTTGATTAATATTTGTAAGAGTAATTAACCTAGAATTTGAATTGACTATAGTGTGGTTATAATTCTTTCTGATCTTGTATGGATTTGGTTTTGAAGACTATGTTCCAGATCATTGCATTGTATGCTTGAATCCTCCTACAGAGCAGTGCTTTGTCTCCTCTATCAACATCATGATTATTTGGTGTTAGTAAAACATCTATGCACAGAGCACCCATACGCCATTCAAATGATCTCGTGCATACATATAATCAAATTGTGAACTGTAGCGAGATTTTTTCGTGTGTTTTCATTAGCCAACAATGGATTTGATTTAATGTGTGCAGTGTGAACCTACATATGCATTTAGTAGTGATTTGCGAGTGAAATGGTGTGTTTTCATTTATAAATTTCATACATACTTTTAATTTTATAAGTCCTTTGAGATTTCATTCAAGAAGATGCTTCTGTGTGCAAAGCATTCGTAGCCTTAACATCCTAGAATAGTTTGATTAAAGCCAGCACTCTTAGTTAAGATCTAAGTTTACCAAGTAGTGAATTTATTCATAGAGTGGTAGAATAAAGTTATCTAGGATTAGAGTGTAATCAGTGAAGGTTTCTTTTGTTAATTTCAATTCGGTAAGTAGTTTTAATGTGAAGCATTGCAAAGTATTTTAAGTTTAAATTGATATAGCTGGAATTGATATTTTATAATTTTTAGAATAGTCAAGTTCTGAATTGGTTATTGTAGCATTTTGATTTCTTTTGAGTTTCAAGATAGTTAACCTCTCCATTTGATGTTTGGATGTCTTTTGATTGAGCGTATTTCAGTAGATTAGAACTCTGGAGATTAAGGTAGCTGTCACATTCACTATTTTAATTTAGTTTTCATATTTATAGTGTGAGTTTCATGCTTTAACAGTGTGATTTTATTTGGTCAACATTGTGAACCCTTGAGAACGAGAAATTGAAGTTCATCAGAGAAGCTTTCAGTGTAGGCTTAACCCTTATTTTCTAGTACTTAGGTTAGACAGTGAGAATTCTTGAATACAATAGGTTTTCATTATAGAGATTTGACTTAGAGTATTTTGACACAGTAAAGTCTTATTCTCATAATTATATTTAGAATACTTTTTAAGGTGTTTTGAATTAATTAGGGGTTTGAAGTGTGAAGATAATCTTAAGTGTAACAGTAACAATAAAGATTTTCCTCCATTGCAGTTAACTTGAGCTTATCATTAAAGTAGTGTGAGTAATTTTCGAGATAGAGTTTTGTTTTGTACTTAGATGAAATAGATTTTAGATTTAGTTTTCCCATTTACTTAGATTAAAATTGTAATTTGTATTGCTTCAGCATTGATTTAAATTTTCATTCAGAATTAGATCTGTGAATCAGATAGGATTAAATAATTGTTTTAAAATTATTTTTAGCTTGTCTTATTTTCTCTAGGGAATTGAAATTTGATTTATTTGGATTGGGATTGGCATCATAGAGTTAATTTTTTTTTAAATTAAAATTGTTTTGATTAAAATTAGTTACATTAATTGTGATTTCCATTTAATTTCTTGAATATTTATTTGAAAGATAGTTGGTTATTTGTTTCAATTCATAGGAAGCTTTAATTAGATTTATTTATATTCATCATTAGACAAATTAAACCAGAAAATGATTTTGTACTTGAAAAGCAAGTTTATTTTCGTACTCTACATTAGGGTAAATGCTTTGATCCTGCGTTACCTACATTTGCGCCTCGAAGCTTACGAGTCTTGGATTGATAATTTAATGTTGGAAATTTTAATATATATAATTTCCCCAACAATCTTTCTGCAAATTTTAGATGAGCATCCTACTTCTTCATCATTCTTCCATTCCTCCCTTGCTTCAGTTATCCAATATGGTTGGACAATATAAATGGCACAAATAAATTCTTCCACATCCTCATCCTTTCTCAAGAGTGCATATGCAACAACATTTCCTTCTCATAAATAGCTTTCTGTAAATACTTTCCTTTGATTGGATGACTTTCAAAAGAAATGGGTCTTCCTTATTGCATTAAAACAACTCTAATTTCATTTCCTAAAGCATCACATTCCACATTAAAGGTTTTTGTGAAGTCTAGCGTAGCTAAGATCGGTACTTGGAGCATTGAATCTTTAAGATGTTAAAAGGCCTTAGTTGATTCAAGAGTCCATGAAAATGCATCCTTCTTCAATAATGTTCTTAGAAGTGCTACTATTATCCCATAATTCTTAAAAAAAATTGCGATAATACCCTGTTAACACGAGAAATCCTCGGAACTGGTTTATGGTTGTGATGAATTTCCATTCCTTAATGTATTTAATTTTTTTTGGGTCTACCTTAACACCCTCTTGAGAATATGACCCAGATATTCCACCTCTTGTACTCCAAAGAAACATTTGGAGGTTTTTTTCATATAATTTTTTCTCTTTCAATAGTTTGAGCACCCTATCAACATGTTAAACATGATCCTTCCAATACCTGTTGTAGATTAGAATATCATCAAAAAAATACTAACACAAATTTTCTAAGGAAGGGTTTGAAAATGGAATCCATCAACCTTTGAAATGTAGAAGGAGCATTGGTAAGGCCAAAAGGCACGACCAAAAGTTCATAATGACCCTCATGAGTTCTGAATGATGTTTTCAGAATGTCTTCAGTGTTCATTCTAATTTGATGATATCCTAAACGAAGATCCAACTTGGTGAAATAAATTTCTCCATGTAATTCATCCAATAATTCATTAATCACGGGAATGGGAAATTTATGTTTAATAGTGAGCTTATTGAGCTCCTTATAATCTAGACACATGCACCATGATCCATCCTTCTTGTTCACTAATACTACTGGAGCAAATAAATAATTTTGATTAAGTTCAATTATACTAGACTCTACCATTTTTGCAATCATACATTCAATTTCGTTCTTTTGGACATAAGGATATCTGTAATTCCTGATGTTTGGAGGAACGTTTCCTGGAATAAAATTAATAGCATGATCATGATCACAAATAGGTGGGAGTCCTTTGGGACTTTCAAAAAACTTGGAATTATTGTCCAAGACTTTTTGGAGATATGGAGAAATAGATGATTTTGATGTTGGAACTTCTAGTGAGCATAATTGTGCAATTACGCCTCATTGTTCTTTCTTGAGAAGCTTTGTCATGACATTAGAGCTTATTATATTTCTTAGCTTACCTTTGATACCTCATAATTCAAATTCCTTTCCTTCCAAAACAAATTTCTAGAAAAGTTCTTGAAAATTAAAATATATTGTCCCCAAAGGTGGTAACTATTGTACTCCTAGTACAACATCAGCACCACCCATTGGAATGGAGAGAATTGGACTATTAAATACATATTCCTCCATGGTTAGCTTGATATTATGGCACTTTCCAGAGAAATTTAGAGTTCCTCCATTTGTAACCATCACTTGACAGTTTGGTGCTAGGTATAGGAAGCAATTCAATTCCTTGGCTACCTTCCAATGAACAAAATTATGGTTACTACCTGAATCAATCAACACTATTACATTTTTCTTCTTGATATGTTCTTCTATCATGAGATTTTGAAGAGTGGAAATTCCTGCCAATGCATTACAGGATATTGTCTAATTCATTTCTTTTTTTTCTATGGTTGTTTCCTAGTGTATATCCTCTTCTTTTTAAGTTTCTTGTTTATTTTCTTCCTCCTCTTCCATTAGGGGAATTTTGAGCTCAAAAATGGGCCTCCTAAGAAAAATGTGCAACTAAAATAAATTTTATAAGAACCAATAGAATTCAAGATGATGAGGTCAACCATGGGGGATGATTCACCTTTTTAGAGTAAAAAAAGTAAAAATATTAAAAAATAATAAAACAATAAAACTACTTTTTGAACTAGTATTTTCAAATTATCTCCCTAAGGGTTTACTCAAATTTTGAGTGGGAATACTCATTGGATGAAAAATTTAATTCATCATCCAAGGAGTACCCATGTTGCATACATTTGATGGACCTTGCTACATGAAAAATGAGAAATACATAAAAAATTGTGATTGTAATCACGATTTTTATGTATTTCTCATTTTTCGTGTAGCAAAGTCCATCAAAAGTATGCAACATGGGTACTCCTTGGATGAGGAATTAAAATTTTCATCCAACGAGTATTCCCGCTCAAAATGTGAGTGAAACCTTAGGGAGATAAGTTCAAAATATGAGTTGAAAAAGTAGTTTTTTCTTTTTTTCCCTCTAAAATTTGATGATGTAATCAAATATTATTTTATTATTTCCAATATTATTTTATAATTTCCTTAGGAGACCCATTTTAGACCTCAAAATTCCCCTAATGACAATCTATGTAAAATTATTTCATCTCAGCACACATGAAGTTTAGGGTATTTTCTATCACAACTGTAGCAAAGCCCTTCTGCTCTTTTTTCTTCCAATTGTTGTGGTGTTAATGACAGCAACAAAACTGAATTCAGACTCCCAAGGAGAGCTGGTCTCTAATGTAGCTATGTCAGCATATCTCTTGAGCTAATTCCACGTAGTCTTCTCAACTCCTTTGTTTGAAAATTAGATATATTCAACAACTTTTAGAATTCCAATATATTCCCCACAATATAATTTTGCAACAATACTATGTCCGCCACCTTATACCTTACAACCTTAACCCCTCCGACTTATATTAATAACCCGACAATCTTTGCAAAGAAACACTTTAATATATTCCGGGCCCACACATATAATCGACGGTCCACAATTTTAAACGTTCATACCTTAGATTATCCTTCGTGCTACTTCTGAACGTGATTATCGTTTGATTAGCCTTCCTCCAGATCGACGGCATTCGTCGATATCGCACTACCTCCTCAATCGAACGTTAATGTGCGATGGAACGCGAAAAGGCGGTTTTCGAGGTCCCACCTTATGCTACATGTCAGGCGGCAAATGGAATCGCTCCCAAATGGAAAATACCACTTATGCCGCACAAGCAGTGCAATCAAACAACTTCAGGTTTTGAACAGTAATTGACTGCAGGACAAACCAGGGTTAACGCCCTCCTTTCATTTCCCTCCGATTCACAAACTCAGGATCTAACCTCGGTTTAGGATTTCAATTAATAACAAAACAAATCATTTCTGTTATAAGCGATTTCCCACTATGACCCGTATCAACAGTCCTATGGTAACCATACTACTGGTGCACTCATACAAAGGTTGGCATTCTACTACGTCTGCGACGATGGGTTAAGGTATCATTCTCGGCCTATCACGCAATGAAATGCGAAAATTCCAGGGAAATCCACAATCAACCCTGGACAGGGATTTGCGGAGATTACACAACAATTCTCTTCATTGAACTAATCATAGGACAATATGTTCGGGACCAAAACAAATTTACACATAGACTAATTCAATCACACGCAGATAGTTAATACAATATTAGCTTTTATTCAACTAAAGCAAAAGCTTCACACACAACTTCACTGCGAAAATATCCTCCCTTCAATGAATCTGGGGGTTACATTTATACATCAACATATGTCTTTTCGGTTCCTCTGTGAGGGCTATTTTTGGTAAATCAAAAGCCTAACTATAGTTCATTAGAATTAACTGAAACAGGATAGATGGACTGAACTAAAGCTATTCGACTTCTACTGATTCTAACTATCCCAAATGCAACAGACAACTAAGGTATTGACACCTTGCTGCTACAATTCGAATGATTCTGAACCCTCCTAGCCACAACATGTGGACAAAATTTCCTACATTGCTGGCTAGTGTCTAATGCCCCTGCATCAGGCTCCCGAGGGAAATTTTCTTCATGGGCTTCTGTCCATGAGCTCTTCCACTGATCTGCCTATCTTATGCAACATTCCTTCAGTCATCCAAGTGGCATCTTCCTCTGGCTTGTCCTTCCATTTGACTAAGTACTGAAAGTAATCTTGTCATCTGGTCTTCCTGAACACTCTTTTGTCCAATATCTTCTCTGGTTGCAATGGTTGTGCTTGGGGTAGCTGTTTTTCCCACTCAATATGTTCCTTGTCTGCTGATATTTCTTCTACATCATCATCTTCATACTTGTACAAATATGCAACATTAAAAATGGGAGATATTCCAACATCAGGTGGCAATTCAATCTCATAAGCATTAGCAGAAAACTTTCTAAGTATCTTGCATGGTCCAATCTTTTTAAACTTCAGTTTGTTATATTGCTTCTTTGGAAATCTCTCCTTTCTCAAGTGTGCCAAAACCAAATCTCCTACTTCGAAATGGAATTATTTTCTACTCAAGTCTGCTCTGCCATTATATTTGATGTTGTTGCCTTGCAGCTGCTGTTTCACTTGTTCATGTATGGCTTGGATCTCTGAAGAAATTCCTCACCATCAACACTTCTCGGCTCTGCCTTTCCCAGATTTCTTAACTCTGATATTCCTCTGGGGTGCATTCCATAGAAAATATGGAATGGAATCTACCATGTGCTTCTGTTTGGTGAGTCATTATCTGTATATTATGTCTGGGGAAAAATATGATCCCACTACTTGGGATGCTCTCCTGCAAGACTTCTCAACAAATTTCCCAGACTCCTATTCACTACCTTAGTTTGTCCATCAGTCTGAGGATGATAAGTTGAGCTGAAACTCAGTTTGGTACCAAGTTTCTTCCACAATGTCCTCCAAAAATGGCCCACAAATCTGGTGTCTCTATCTGAAACAATACTCTTGGGTAACCCATGCAACCTAACAACTTCTTTGAAAAACAAGTTAGCAACATGAGTGGCATCACTAGTTTTATAACATGGAATAAAATGTGCCATTTTTGAGAATCTGTCCACTACAACAAAGACTGCATCATTCCCTCTTTGAGTCTTGGGTAATCCTAGAAAAAAATCCATACTCACCATATCCCAAGGCCTGTCTGGAATAGGCAAGGGAGTGTACAATCCTGCATTCTGGCTCCTTCCTTTGGCATATTGACAGATTTTGCATTTTTTCACAAACTTGTCCACTTCTGCTCTCATCTTAGGCCAATAATAGAAGTGAATCAACTGCTCATAAGTTTTATCAGTACCAAAGTGTCCAGCAAGTCCACCACTATGCTTCTCCTTGATCAAATTTTCTCTCGTAGAACATTTTGGTACACACAGTTGGTTTCTCCTGAATAGTAAGTCTTCCTACAAGAAATAATCCAGCCACTGGCTTCTATCTGTTAGAACAGGGTTACAACATGCTTCAAATTCTTCCTTAAAATTAGAATCTGTTTTATACAGTTCTTTGAGAAAATCAAATCCTACAACTTCAAAATTTGTTTCTTGAACAAGCATGTGCCTCCTACTCAAAGCATCAGCTACTTTATTTGCTTGGCCACTTATGTGTTTCAAAACAAAGTTAAAACCTTGGAGATACTCAACCCATTTGGCATGCTTATGATTCAACTTGGTCTGCTGTACAATGTACTGCAAAGCATGATTATCAGAGTATAATACAAATTCCTTGGACATCAAATAATGCCTCCACTTTTTCAATGCCTGAACAATTGCATAGAATTCCTTCTCATAAGAGGAATAATTCCTCCTGGTGTCATTCAAATTTTCACTGAAATAGGCTACAGGCCTATCATCCTGACTCAACACAGCTCCAATGCCCTCTCCACTGGCATCACACTTCACTTGAAATAGTTTGGAAAAATCAGGCAGAATCAAAACAGGTTTTTCAGTTATCTTTTGCTTCAAAAGTTTAAAGTTTCTTTTTTCTTCAGCAGTCCATTTAAATGGTTGTTTTCTCTTTTTTATTTTCTCAATGATGGCTGCATTAATCTTACTAAATTTTCTTATAAATTTCCTGTAAAAACTGGCAAGTCCATGGAAACTTCTTACCTCAAAAACATTTCTGGGTGAAGGCCACTCCACAATTGCCTTAACCTTTTCTGGGTCCATCTTCAATCCTTCTACAGAAACAAAAAATCCCAAATACACCAAATCTTCCTTCATGAATGAGCATTTCTTTAATTTTATCAGCAGTTTCTCTTGGTGCAGCTTCTTTAAGACATAATTAAGATGCCTTAAATGTTCTTCTTTAGTTTTGCTGAAAACTAATATATCATCCATATACACTATCACAAATTTACCAATGAATTCTTTCAATACTTCATTCATAAGTCTCATGAAAGTGCTAGGTGCATTTGACAACCCAAAAGGCATTACCATCCATTCATACAGTCCTTCATTTGTTTTAAAGGCATTTTTCCACTCATCACCCTCTCTTATTCTAATCTGATGATATCCACTTTTTAAATCTATCTTTGAAAAATATTTAGCACCACTCAAACAATCCATTAAATCCTCAACTTGGGGAAAAGGGAATCTGTACCTGATTTTTATCTTATTGATTGCTCTAGAATCAGTACACATCCTCCAGCCTCCATCTTTCTTTGGGCTCAATACTGTTGGTACTGCACATGGACTCAAACTTTCTCTGATCAATCCCTTGTCCACCAATTCTTGTACTTGTCTCCTGATTTCCTCATTTTCTGTGGGAGTCATTTTGTAGGCTGCCTTATTTGGCAGATTTGAACCAGGGATAAAATCTATCTGATGGTTGATCTTTCTCACAGTTGGCAGCTCATCAGGTAAATCATCCACAACAATGTCACAATAACTGTCTAACATCTCTTGGATTTCTATTGGCAAATCAGAAATTTTTGTAGAAGTAAGAAATACCTTAGGTTTGCAAACTAAATCAAAGCTTACCTCTTCTTCTTCAATCTACTATAGGTATTCCTTCCATCTCAGCAACAAGGTCTTTGGGTCAGCCACTCTTCTTGATGGTTCACCTTCTTCCATGGGTATCAATGTATGGTGTACCCCATCCTTGAGGAACTTGTAGGTGTTCTTCTTGCCATCATGTACTATTGCTCTGTCAAACTGCCAAGGTCTACCCAGCAGTATGTGACACACATCCATGGGCATCACATCACACAAAACTTTGTCTTTGTAGTTTCCCATTTGCAGCTCTATCTCACACTGTTCTTTTACAATCAGCTGGTGCCCTTTATGTAGCCAGGACATCTTGTAGGGAGTTGGATGCTCCCTTGTCTTCAGCTTAAACTTCTCTATCACCTCAGTGGAAACCAGATTCTCAGTGCTGCCACTATCAATGACTAGCTGGCAGCATTTCCCTTGGACTTTGCATATGCTCCTAAACAAAGTCTTCCTTTGTGCAGGCTCAGTGGCTTCTTTGGATTGTTTCAACATGACCTTATTAACCACCAAGGATTCTCCCTTTTCTGGTAAAATTTCCTCTTCAATTGCTGCCTCTTCTCCAGCCTGAGCAACAATAGCATTTCTTGGACCAGCACCCATATTCTCTAGGCACTCATAGTTCTTGTGTCCCACTTGATGACATCTATAGCACCTCAATTCTCTACCTCTACCTCTGCCTCCTCTTCCTCTATGAGAACCCCTTCTGCCTCTTGCATCACCCTCTGTAGATGCATTCTGAGGTGAGCTACTGTTAGCTCCATCTCTGGGTGTACTAGACTTTCCTCTACCACCCTGACTTCCCTTTCCATGGAAAGTACCTCTCCCTTTGGCAGACTTCTTCCTCAAGAGTTTCTCCTCTACTTTCAAGGCCATCTGATAGGACTCTTCAACTGTCTAAGGAGACATAAGACCAATCTCATCTTGGATCTCCAACTTGAGACCATTCACATATCTGGCAGTCTTCTTTGGTGTGTCCTGAAACTTCCCAGCCCTTATGCTTACTCTATAGAATTCTTCTGTGTATTCCTTTACTATCAGTAACCTCTGTCTCAGGTTCTGCATTTGCCTAAACAATGTTAGCTGATAATCACTAGGCAAGAATTTACCTTTTAACTTAGCCACCATTCTGGTCTAGCTCTTAATAGGCTGCTTGCCAAATCTCCTTCTTTATGCTTGCACTCCATCCCACCAAAGTGCAACATGTCCCTTCAGCTTTGTTATTGCAAACTCGACCTTCTTATCTTCGCTCATTTCTTCATAATCGAAGCACTTGTTCATTTCATTAATCCAGTCCACTAGCTCTTCTGGATTCAATCCTCTTGCAAAACTTGACACTTCAATCTTGGGCTTAACTGCAGACCCCATAACCGTTCTGAGGAGCCTCAAGTCAGGAGGAATCTCAGCATTTTCTTCAACTTCTTCTAATTCAGGTTCACTGATGTCTTCAAGATCTCTGGGCTGTCTTCGCTCCATGGCATCCATTCTGGCTTCAAACCTCTGCAAGGTCTCCAACACTACTACATTGGCAACAAGTCTCCTTCTGCCAACACCTCTACCAACTCGGATTTCCATGTCAGTTCTCTATAAAAAAAACTCAAAACAACATCTCCGATACCACAATTGACAACAATAAAACTGAATTCGGACTCCCAAGGAGAGCCGGTCTCTAATGTAGCTATGTCAGCATATCTCTTGAGCTAATTCCACGTAGTCTTCTCAACTCCGTTGTTTGACAATTATATATATTCAGCAGCTTTTAGAATTCTAATATATTCCCCACAATATAATTCTGCAACAGTACTATGTCCACCACCTTATACCTTACAACCTTAACCCCTCCGACTTATATTAATAACCCAAAAATATTTGCAAAGAAACACTTTAATATATTCCGAGCCCACACATATAATCGACGGTCCACACTTTTAAACGTTCATACCTTAGATTATCCTTCGTGCTACTTCTGAACATGATCACCATTCGATTAGCCTTCCTCCAGATCGACGGTGTTCGTCGATATCGAACTGCCTCCTCAGTCGAACGTTAATGTGCAATAGCACGCGAAAAGGCAGTTTTCAGGGTCCCACCTTATGCTACATGTCAGGCGGCAAATGGAATCGCTCCCAAATGGAAAATACCACTTATGCCGCACAAGCGGTGCAATCAAACAACTTCGGGTTTTGAACAGTAATTGACTGCAGGACGAACCAGGGTTAACGCCCTCCTTTCATTTCGCTCCGGTTCACAAACTCAGGGTCTAACCTCGGTTCAGGATTTCAATTAATAACAAAACAAATCATTTCTGTTATAAGCGGTTTCCCACTATGACCTATATCAACAGTCCTATGGTAACCATATTACTGGTGCACTCATACAAAGGTTGGCATTCTATTATGTCTGCGACGATGGGTTAATTTATCATTCTTGGCCTATAACGCAATGAAATGTGACAATTCCAGGGAAATCCACAATCAACCCTGGACAGGGATTTGCGGAGATTACACAGCAATTCTCTTCATTGAACTAATCACAGGACAATATGTTCGGGACCAAAACAAATTTACACAGAGACTAATTCAATCACATGCAGATAGTTAATACAATATCGTATTTTATTCAACTAAAGAAAAAGCTTAACACACAACTTCACTGTGAAAATCTCCTCCCTTCAATGAATCCGGGGGTTACGTTTATACATCAACATATGTCTTTTCGGTTCCTCTATGAGGACCGTTTTTGGTAAATCAAAAGACTAAATACAGTTCATTAGAATTAATTGAAACATGATAGATGGACTGAACTAAAGCTATTCGACTTCTACTGATTCTAACTATCCTAAATGCAATAGACAACTAAGGTATTGACAACTTGCTGCTACAATTCGAATGATTCTGAACCCTCCTAGCCACAACATGTGGACAAAATTTCCTACATTGCTCACTAGTGTCTAATGCCCCTGAATCGGTCAACCTTGTAGGTTGTGGAAGTATAAGAGTAGAAACACTACCATCTTTATAGTTTTGTGTGGTAGGCTTCCTTGTCTCCATAATTTTATTTTCATTTTTTCTTTCCAACCTGAATGCCTTCTCCAATGAATCGGGTTCCAAAAGGTGAACCTCATGTTGGATGCTATCCTTTAAAATCCCTATGAAGACATCAATCTTGTGTTACTTTGGAATATCAATTACCCTTATATTCAATTTTTGGAGGTCCTTAATGTGCTCCACCATTAAACCCTTTTGTTTGAGATTTATCAATTGGCTAATGAAGGTGTTTCTCTTTGTATGCTCATAATGTGCTACCATTTCCTTTGTAAAAAATTACCACGTGACAATTTGTTTACGAGATAAAAGCCATCAATACCATACATATGTATTGTGTTCTAAATATATAGTTGTAATACGTACCTTTTGTGTGTTTTTCACATTATGGAGATCAAAATATTTCTCCATATGTGGTATCCATGTTACGGGATCCTTTCCATCAAATTTCCTCATATCGATCTTTGGAATATGGTGGGTCTCCAATCCAACATTAGAGTTTATGAAATCATAATTTACATTTATTTTTTTCTCATCATGAGTTTCCTCTACTTCCTTTTCTCCATTAGGAATCATTACTTGTAACAACTTTGTCAAGCCTTCCTTCAAACCTTCCATGTCTTCTTTTATTTTTTCTTCTATATCATCGATATTAGCTTCCATGTCATTCTTAAAACCATCCATCTTAGATTCCATGCCTTTCATATTAGCTTTGATGCCATTCTTCAAACCATCCATCTCAGGTTCCACACCATTCATCTTAGCTTCCATGCATTTCTTCAAAACATCCATTTTAACTTCCATTTCATTTTTGGTTACTTTTTGTGAGAGAAATATTTTTTTCACTTGGTCATGTAATTTTGATATATCATGTTGCACTTCTTCGTCTTCATGCATCATAGTAGAATTTTCAGAGGACTTAATGGATGTCAAATTCTTTTTGGAGGGAATTTTAGAACACAATACTGATATATATGCTTAAATATGCCCTTGGAATCACTTCAAACTTATTTTTCAAACAAACGTTATGCAATTTAAAAAACTATACACACCATTTTATTTCTTTTGAGGAGCTCTTTATTGATCCTACTATATCTCTATGATTTCGGATCCCAAAGATTTTAAATTTGGACCTGTAGTAGCCCTCTAAGTCTTCTTTCCAATGCCAATGGTCAGACTTGATTTGGATTCTTCAAGAAAACGTTATGCCCAATCTCCCACTATGACCTAATGATGGACTGGTTCAGTAGAGCAAACTTGTACGACATTCCATGTGTCATTGTTTCGTCTTTTAGTTTTAAAATCGATACACAAGAAACTACCACTTTTTCACTTTTTACCACCTTTTACAAACCTCGAATCCGATGCTCAGAGAGAATGTTATGATGATTTTCCCAAGGTGATCTCATTGAGATGAAATTATGGAGCCTACAAAGACCCTAACTTCCTCAGATCATATCTTTGAAACTCTAGCGAAAAAATATCTAAAATTTTTACATGGAGTTTCTCAGGATTTCAAGTCAAATGGTTTTGTTTTTTAGCATCTGAAACTCCGTAGAAAATTTTTTATTGAGAAAATTACATGATGGCATGTTTGCAGCAGCAGAACCCTAGAATCCAAAGCTTTGATACCAAATGTTATGAAACGTCCAACTTACAAAATAGAAGAAAAAAGAGATCAACGACTTAGAAATAAACCTCTTCGAGGGGGAAACCTCCTTTACATTACATAAATAAAAAATTCTTGGATGATTCAAATGAGAAAACCTCCTTTATATATATAGGAGTCCATGGGGTCATAATTTAATCCTAGCCGACCTAACAATAATAATGTAAGGGCACAACAATAACAATAGTGGTATTTTATGGGGCACAATAATAATTATATGGGGACTATAGGAGTAAAAAAAAAAAAAAAGTGGGATACACTAACAATAACAAGGGAATACACTAGTAATATAGGGACCTAAAAATATATCTCAGCAAAATCACTGAAAAGAAACCATACTACACATGGAGCTTTATAACATAGCTCGGTGTAGTATTTACAATGATCACCCTACTTAAAAGCAAACCAACATGAAATCATAACAACGTGACAACTATAATGACATGACACCATAGTACTTGTTGGAGCTTTATCACATAGCTCATGGTGGTATTTACATCCATATACATATGTACATACATCCAACCATCACATCAAAACATATACCAAAACATCGCAAAAACATATGCTAAACAAAAACCAACATCACACCAAAACTACTATTCCTAAACTGGTAAAGAAGGAAGGACACATGGCCCATATATGATCTGCCATCTCCCATGTAGCTTCGTTGAGCACAAAGTGCTTCCATTGCACTTTAAATTTATTGATTTATCGATTTTGGAGTATGAGCGTCTTTTTCTGTAAACTGCACTACGGTTCCAGCTAAAACTCTCCTTTTGGATCCACCTGGAATACAAACCAAGCAATAACATGATCAAGATATTGTTGGAAATACTGAGAGGGGGAGTGAATAAATATTCCTTTCAATTAGCATTATTATTAATCTTTCATAACATTAGTTAATCTTCAATTATTATCAGTGTTTGTATAATGATAGAAATAAACAAAAGGAACACAAATGCACACAGTTTTTAAGGTGTAAACCCCCTCAGGGACAAAAACCACTTGAATTATTTTATAATAATTCTTTAATATTCAACTCCAATTGGAAAGAAAGCTCCAAATTCCTAGAATCTAGAAAAGAATTCTTCTCCATCTCCCATTTGATGGATGCTCCAACGCCCGATATTCTTCAGTAGTCAACTGAATCGATGCCCCAACACCCAATGAGCTACAACTCACCCTAGCACCACCCTACCACCCTGAATTTTTCATAGGCTTGAACCTATTGGTGACTTCATGCACCAGCCTAGCACCACCCTACCACCCTATAGAATGATAAAAGAAGAATGGACTCCCGTACCAGGGAAAATGGTCCACTTTAAAATGATATAGAATGATGTAGAAGAAGAAGACACACTAGACCATAACCCCAACTATGACACAACCACCTAATGATGATCCTAGACCTCCCGACACTGCCTCTTCAATTTTCGGCGGATAGACACTTGTACAGTTTTTACAATGTGATTTTACAATGACTGAGTACAATGATACCTTTACAATGACTGTATGCAGTGCTGCCCACTTGAAGACTTCATGTGGTGAACTTCTTGTTGTTGTTGTGCACCTTGATTGCTGCTCTTACCATGCTACCCTTTCTCACTCTTCAAAACATTAGATCATGCATTAATTCTTATCTTGATGAATATATAATACCTAAAATTATTCTTCAAGGAAATACCCATGACATGATAATAGCAAAACTTACCTCATCCTATAGAGCATATGTCAGTGCTAAACAAAAAAAATTAAAAAATTAGAATAGAATGAACCTAATGCCATTAAGAGATGAACATGCATATAAAAAATATACTTCCCCGGAGCTTACCTCTATTGCTTCATTTTTCTGCACCTTTCTTTTCTTTGCTGCCCTAGAAAGTATGGTCCTTTGCAACCCTTGACAGCACATGATCTAGCTTTTTCTTTCCTTCTAGAATATCGATATTGAATCTGATGTATCTATGTTATCTCAGATCCCCAATATGTTATTTTCAGTCTTCTAGTATCATCCTGAGTCTTATTTCCAATGCCACATGTCTGATCTAATTTGAATTCTTCACGACAAAGTTATGCCCAATCTCTCACAATGACCTAATTATGGACTAGTTCAGTAGAGTGAACTTGTACGGTGTGCCATGTGTCATTGTTTCCTCTTTTGGCTCTGAACTTGATACAAAGAAAATCACATTCTGTGCAATATCCACCACATTTTACATAATTCCAATCCGATTCTCATAGAGAGAGTTATGATGATTTTCCCAAGGTCACCTCTTTGATATGAAGTTTAGGAGCCTACAAAACCCCTAACTTCCATAGATCATATCTACGAAAATATTGTGAACCATGATATAAATTTTTTACAAGAGATTCCTTAGGAATTTGGATTCACGTGATAAAAATTTGAGATTCTGAAACTTTGCAGAAAAAAAGGTATAGTGCAAATTCAACGATGACCTATTTCAAGTAGTGATATCCCTACATGAGGAGGATATGAGGATCAAAATTTATATAAATAATTAGGTTGAGAGGGTCTTCAACAAGTGAATATGGGAGGGATATTAGGAGCTTAAAAATTACTAAATATTTCCTATACAATGACCACAATCAATGATTATTGTTATGCCACAACCCCATGGGGTTTTAGCCCACTAACTGGGGTTACTAACTTCAAACATGAATATCTCTCAAACCGTGAAGAATTACATGGTGTGCCATATATCAATGGAAACATATTGACAAGTAGAAACCATCAAAAATATCCTTGACTCGGAATATAGTAATTTGGTAGGTGAAAATTCCCATGCAATATCAAGGTAGCCCCTGGTACTTCTTGGGTTGACATCAATGACAACCACTGATCAACAATCTCCCCCTTTGGCATTGATGGCAACACAAGTACTCCCCCTACGATCATGAAACTTCTTCCTACAACATTCTCTCCCCCTTTGACATCAATGGCAAAAAGTAACTCCCCCTAACACACAACCATATTACGTACCTATACACACTTTCACTACCCCTTTATTTTCTGAATAAGGAAAATCTAATGAGAACATGGGAGAATCCCAAGATTCTGGAAAAGATATTCAAATTCTTCACAAGGTAAAGGTTTAGTGAATATATCAACGAATTGTTCTTTTGTAACAACATATTCAATTTTGATATTCTTTTCAGCAACTTGTTCTATAACAAAATGATATTTGATCGAAATGTATTTTGTTTTTTAATGCATGACAGGATTCTTGGAGATGATTATGGCACTAGTGTTATCACAGAAGATGTGAATAGGCTCACTAAAATGTACTTGAATATCTTGCAAAGTTTGTTTCATCCAAAGGACTTGAGTACAACAAGATGTCGCTGCAATGTATTCTGATTCCGCTGTAGATAAAGAGATTTTGGTTTGATTTTTTCTCAACCATGATATGACACAACCACCTAGATAGAATGTTGCTCCACTAATACTCTTATGATCATCAATGATTCCTGCCCAATTTGTGTCTGTAAAGGCTTGAATAATGAGATTGTTACCGTTGGGATACCACAAGCCATATTATGTTGTTCCCTTTAAATATCAAAGAATTCTTTTGACGACAATAATATGTGATTCTTTTGGTGCTGCTTGGAATCTTGCTACGTGTCCAACTACTTGCATAAAATCTAGCCAGGAGGCTGTTAAATATAGAAGACTATAAATCATAGATCTGTACAACCTCTAATCCACATCCTTATATGAGTTGTTTATGTTCAATTTTCAACCTGTTACCATCGGAGTAAGGATAGGTTTGCAATCTTCCGTTTTGAATTTCTTGAGCATTTCCTTGATGTACTTGGCTTGACATATAAATATTCCTTTCACTTATTGAGATATTTGAAGCCCTAAGAAGTATGTTAGCTCACCAAGTAAAGACATCTAGAACTCACTTTTCATATTTGTAGCAAAGTTCTTACTTAGTCGATCATCATTGCTACTGAATATTATATCATCCACATATAGCTCAATGATTGTTAAATTATCTTTTTCTATTTGTACGTAAATATTTCTATCAGCAGTACATTTATTGAACCCTTGTTGATTTAGATATCCATCAAGACGAGCATACCATGCTCTAGGAGCATCCTTGAGACCATATAGAGCCTTCTTTAACCTAAAAACATAGTCTTCTTTTTCTAATAGTAGAAAACCTTCAGGTTGTTCGATGTAAACTTTTTCTTCTAATTTTCCATTCAAGAATGCTAACTTAACATCCATTCGATAGAATTTAGTTTTTCTTGAACATGCATAGGTGAGAAACATCCAGATGGCTTCCATTCTGGCAACTGGTGCAAATTTTCGTCGAAATCACTTCCTTCCACTTGTGCATAGCCTTTACAAACCAATATTTCTTTGTTTCTGATAACCTATCCATCTTCATTCAATTTGTTCCTAAACAACCATTTAGTCCCAATGAAATTTTTATCTTTTGGTCGTGGAAATAATTCCCAGGTGTTATTCTTCTCGATTTGATCCAATTCTTCATTCATAGCTGCTACCCAATGTTCATTCTGGCTAGCTTCCTCAAAACTACTAGGCTCAAAGGTTGCTATAAAAGCAATGTGAGCTTGTTGTGATGAACAAAGTTATCGACCTTCATTTATGTCACCAATGTTTTGATTTGATGGATGGTTCTTTTGAATCCATTCTTTTGTTCTCTTTGGAGGAGCTTCTTGTTGTTGTTTCCTGTATATCTTGATGATCATTATTTACTTCTTCCTAGTTGACAATTGCTTCTTGTTCTAGAATTTTCTATGTCTTTTTCAACCTCTATCTCAATTCTCAAAGATTCTAGGTCTTCATCATTATTCATTAGAACACCATATTTGTCAAATGTAACATTTATGCTCTCCACTAATTTTTTTCATCTTAGATTATAACATTTATAGGCCTTTATTTTGCGTGAGTAACCAACAAAGATACCTTCGTCAACACGTGATTCAAACTTACCCAAATTTTGATCTTCTCTTTTGATATAAAATTTTCTTCCAAAGCTTCTAAAATATTTTACATTATCTGGTTTTCCTTTCCATAATTCATATGGAGTCTTGTTGCAATTATTTTTTAGAAGACTTCGGTTGATAATGAAGACAGTCGTATCAATTGCTTGAACCCATAATATTTCATTAGATTTTGAGTCCTTCAACATTGTTCTACCCATTGCCTGTACAGTTATGTTCTTTCTTTCAACAACTCCATTTTGCTGAGGTGTTTGTGTTGTTGAAAATTGTCTTTTTATTCCATTTTTGTCACAGTATTGTTGAAATAATTTGGAAGTTAATTCTCCTCCATTATATGATATTAGACACTTTATTTTCAAATCTGTTTCATTTTTTACCAACTCCTTGTAGATCTTCAAGCACTCAAATTCTTCAGATTTTTTTCTTTAGGAAACTGACGATTGTCATCTTGGTATAGTCATCCATCATTAACATGAAATATAATTATCCATCTAAGCCTTTCGTTCTCATAGGACCACACATATCAGTATGTATCAACTCCAATGGATGTGATGCAAAGTGTTCTTTTGTTTTAAACTTGACTTTTTTTTGCTTGCCATGTCGACAAGCCTTACATAGTGTGCTGGAAGGTTTTGCGATTTTCGGAATTTCTCATACTGCTTCCTTTTTTCTTCTCCTGAAAATATTGTCAAATTTTATGTGACCCATTCATTTGTGCCATAAATAGCTTTCATATTCTTTAGCTAGTAGACATGCTTAAGTTGCTTCATCTAGAACATATATGTCGTTTGGAGCTTGACTCGTTGTAGCCACAATTTTCCATACCTACCTTTCCTGATTTCACATTTTGTGGAGTTGAATAGCATTGTGTGTCCTTGATCACACATTTGTCCAACACTGAGCAAATTGTGATTCATTTTTTCAACCAATAGAACATTCTTAGCTTGAACATATTTTCTTCTAAGAGTGACAGTACCTAATCCTATAACATTTGAAGATCCATCCTTCCAAAGGATACGGTTCCATCCTTCTTCTCTTTCAGAGATACAAATTAATTTCTTTCACCATTCATAAGCGTTGAGAAACAGCTATCAACATACTACACATATTTGTTGTGTTGAGCCTTGAGAGCGAGAGCACAATTATTAGTCTTCTTCTTCTTCCATGTTCATTATTTATGTGGCTTCGAATATTCTTCTAGAGGATTTTCAAGTCTGCATTCTCTGGCTATGTGTCCAAAGTTTCAACATTTGTAACATTCTGTATTATTTCTTAAATTTTCAAATATATTGATGTTTCGTTGAGCCTTGGTAGGTTCATATTTGACACATATCTTGGAATTGTATTGGTTCCTAGGGTACGTACGACATTCTACAGCTTTATGACCAACTTTTCCACATGAATAACAATAGCCATGAAAAATATGTTGGTACCTGGATGGAAATATTCATTGGGGAATTGTCTTCCAAGGATGTTCTTGCAAATATTGTCTAATGAAGTCTACATGCATGTCAGATCTCATAGGTTCATTGTATTTTGTTGTAGAAGGTACTGCTTCTTCTTCTTTGTAACCGAGGTCAGTTTTGTCATTGTAAGATCGTTGATTGTTGATGAGTTCTTCCAATGCCCTTGAGTTGTTGGAATAGTTTTGGACAATTTTTCACTTCTTCACTTCCTTACGCAGCGAGACTACTTCGAATTCTAATGCTTCCCTTTCTTGGTTGCTTTCTTCCAACTTCTTTTGAAGTGACTCTTCAATACATTTTTGTTCTTCAACTTCAATTTTGAGACCTTGAACTTGTTCTTCAAGATTATTGGAACAAATCTTCTTAACCTTGAGCTCTTTTATAAGTTGGATTGCCTCCTTAGAAAATTATTCTATGGTCAACCCTTATTCTTCATTGTTTGATACTTCTTGTTTATTGTGCTTGGCCATAAACAATACTCTCTCATTGGCTTATTCTTCGCTATCACTGTCTTCATTGGGTGATGAGCTATCTTCTTTAGAGACAAAGTTCCTTTTGAATCCTTTCTTTTTACCTTGCTTGTTGAATTTATTAAAGCCTTTCTTTCCTTTTGAGTTGTCATCACTTCTGTTTGGACATTTTTCTATGAAATTCCCAACCTCACCATAGATGAAACATATCAATGGAAGTTTACCTTTGAATTTTCCCTTACCAATTATTAGTTTTCTCGTAAAGTAAGCATATTCTCCATCTGAAAGACCTTCTACATCATCTTCCTTTTCTTCACACTTGCAGATGCAGGTATTTGACTTTGAAGGTTGTTTGTCCTTATTATTTTTCTTAGATGCAGTGGACGTTGTTTCTAGATGCGAAGTACCCTCTTCTTCATCAAGTCTCATTTCATATGCTATGAGAACTCCATGTAATTCCTCTTTGTTGAGTTTTTCCAGATTTTCACTGTATTCTAAGGTCAATACCTTTAGGTTGAATCTCCCTGGTAACGTTCTAAGAATATTTCGTATAATAGTCTTCTCATCAACATGCTCTCCCAACCCTTCCAGAGTGTTCATTATTTCATCAACATGTTGGAAGTATGCAACAATGTTGCCATCTTCTTTCATTCTGAGTTGCTCAAATTTTTCTCTCTAGATTTGAAGATTTGCTTCTTTGACATTTGAGTCACCTACATATATATTCTCAAGCTTGTCCCATATATTTTTGTCTTTTTTACAACCTAGCACCTTATGATAATCAGATTCAATAATCCCACTGATAATAATATTCTTTGCTTTTGCATCATTTACAAAATTATTCTTACCTTGTTCATCCGCGGTTGATGTAAAGCCATTTTGGACAGTGTCCCATACTTCGTAACCTTGTGCCAAAATATATACCTCTATTATTCCTTTTCAAAGTGCATAATTATTTTCATTGAACATAGGTACACCATTCTTGGTATGCTTCATGACCTCCTACCAGCTATTAAAATTCTATTAGAGGAACCAAGCTCTGATACCAATTGTTGGAAATACTGAGAGGGGGGTGAATCAATATTACTTTAAATTATTATTATTATTAATCTTTCAGAGAATTAGTTAATATTAAATTATTATTAATGTTTGTACAATGATAGCAGTAAAAAAAAGGAACACAAATGCACACATTTTTTAAGGCAGAAACCTCCTTCGGGACAAAAACCACCTGAATTTTTTTATAATAATTCTTTAATATTAAACTCAAATTTAAAATAAATATCCAACTTCCTAGAATCTAGAAAAGCATTCTTCTCCATCTCCCACTGGATGGACGCTCCAACGCCCGAGATTCTTCAGTAGTCAATTAAATGGATGCCCCAACACCCAATGAGCTACAACTCACCCTAGCACCACCCTACCACCCTATAGAATAATAAAATAATAATGGACTCCTGTACCAAGGAAAATGGTCCACTTTACAATGATATAGAATGATGTAGAAGAAGAAGACAGACTAGACCACAACCCCAACTATGACACAACCACCTAATGATGATCTTAGATCTCCCGACACTACCTCTTCAATTCTTGGCAGATAGACACTTGTAAATTTTTTACAATGATGATTTTACAATGACACAGTACAATTATACCTTTACAATGACTGTATGTAGTGTTGCCCACTTGAAGACTTATTGTGGTGAACTTCTTGTTGTTGTTTTTCACCTTGATTGTTGCTCTTGTCATCATACCCTTTCTCACTCTTCAGAACATTAGATCATGCATTGAGTCTTATCTTGATGAATATATAATACCTACAAAAAGTCTTCAAGGAAATACCCATGACATGATAATAGCAAAACTTACCTCATCCTCCAGAGCATATGTCAGTGCTAAAAAAAAATAAAAATTAGAATACAAAGAACCTAATGCAATTAAGAGATGAACATGCATATACAAAATATACTTACCTAGAGATTACCTCTACTGCATCATTTTTCGGCACCTTGCTTTGCTTTTCTGCCCTAGAAAGTTTGGTCCTTTGCAACCCTTGACAACACATGATCTAGCTTTTTCTTTTCTTCTAAGAGCTCGATATTGAATCTCATGTATCAATGTTATTTCAGATCCCCAATATGGGATTTTCAGTCCTGTAGTAGCCCCCTGAGTCTTCTTTCCAATTCCATAGGTCTCACCCAATTTGGATTCTTCACGACAAAGTTATGCCCAATCTCTAACAATGAACTAATTTGGATTAGTTCAGTAGAGCGAACCTGTACGACGTGCCATGTGTTAGTGTTTCCTCCTTTGGCTCTGAAATTGATATACATAGAACTAAATTCCATGCACTAGTCTCCACATTTTACATAATTCCAATCTGATGCTCAAAGAGAGGGTTATGATGATTTTCCCAAGGTCACCTCTTTGAGATGAATTTCAGGAGCCTACAAAAACCCTAACTTCCATAGATAATATCTCTGAAAATATTTCGAACCATGATCTAAAATTTTTACACGATCCTCCTCAGGATGGCGGCTTTGCTTGATAAAAATGTTAGCTTCTGAAACTTTGTAGAAAAAAAATTATAGCAAAAATTCCACGATGACCTGTTTCAAGTAGAGAAATCCCTACATGAGGAGGATATGATGATCATAATTTATATAAATGCTTAGGTTGAGAGGGTCTTCAACAAGTGAACATGGGAGGGATTTTATGAGATTAAAAAAAATTAATTATTGATTGTGCAATGAACAGAACCAATGATTAGTGTCATGCCACAACTCCATGGGGTTTTAGCCCACTAACCAAGGTTACTAACTTCAAACATGAATATCTCTCAAAACGTGAAGAATAACGTGGTGTGCCATATATCAACGGAAACATATTGACAAGTAGAAACCATCAAAAATATACTTGAATCAGAATATAGTAATTTGGTAGGTCAAAATTCCCATGCAAGATCGGGGTAGCTGCTCATGTTGCTTGGGTTGACATCAATGACAACCACTGATCAACACATATTTAACATATTCCTGAAGCAACAATATATGAAAAACATAATGGAATTTCATTGTGCAAGGTAGTGCAAGTCGATAGGCCACCAATCTGATCCTCTCAATGATCCTGAAGGGTCAACAAAACCTTGGTG
The DNA here is from genome assembly GCA_034641835.2 of Pinus albicaulis. Lineage (NCBI taxonomy): Eukaryota > Viridiplantae > Streptophyta > Pinopsida > Pinales > Pinaceae > Pinus > Pinus albicaulis. The sequence goes on along the minus strand of CM076575.1, from coordinate 1,614,686,672 downwards.
GCAACTCAACACATGATCCAATCCACAAGGAACTCTTCTTAGGATTGATATGCAAGTGCACTTGATCCCTAATGCAAAACTCCTAAAAAAAACTATTTATGTCTCCATAAATCTTCTTCCTATCCTATGCTGGTTTTAAGTTATACTTGATCACCTACATTTCTTGTTCCATTTCTGCCAATATATCTGGTCCAACCAATACCATGTTAACCAAATCACTCCAACTAATAGGGGTGTTGCAACTCTGCCTATACAATGCCTTAAAGGGACTCATCGTCAATGAATTATGATACCCATTGTTGTAGGCAAACTCTACCAGTGGAAGATACTCTTCCCACTTGCGTTCCTGATGCATCACATACAACCTCAACATATCCTCTAATATCCTATTGACCTTCTTAGTATGTCCATATGTATGTGGATGATAAGTTGTGTTGAAGGCCAACTTAGTGCCCAAACCTACCAAAAATGCCTTCCAAGACTTGGAACTGAACTTTGTATTCTTGTCAGATACAATATTCTTTGAAATGCCATGCAATCTGACTATGTATCTGATAAACACTTGTGCTACATTAATAGCTAAGTATGCAGTCTTCACTCAAATGAAATGTGAAACCTTGTTCAACCTTTCCACCATCACCATGATGGAATCATGTTGTCTAAATCTCATTGATAACCCTGTAATGAAATCCATGGAAATAACCTCCCATTTAAAAATAGAATCAAAATCCACTATAGCATTCCACCTGGATTGTTACACTCTTCCTTAACCATACGAAAATCCAAATATGTGGCTAAAAAATCTGCCACATATTTTTTATATTCGACCAATAATAGAATCTCTTCACTGTAATCAATGCCTTCTAGTAGCCTAGGTTACTCGAACTAGTTTCGCATGAAACTCCCGCAAGATCACCTTCTTGAGCTCACTTTTTTCTGGTACATATATCCTATATTTAAATATAACCAATCCATTTGTTGTGAGATAGCAGTATAAATCCTATACACCTGTACTTGTACCTATACTTGCACCTATACCTATAACAACACCTATAGTTGTACCTGTTCCAACACTTGTACTTGTAACAACACATGTACCTATACTCTACTACAACATGTGCACAATATCCATATACCTGTGATCCACCTGATCTTCCTGCAAGATCCTATCTTGTAACTCTATCCCATAGGAGCTCATAGATGCTATGTGATTTACCTGTACCTGCCTGCTAAGAGCATATGTGACCTAGTTTTCCTTTCCCTTGATGTACCCAATCTCGAGTCAAACTCCTTGATCGTGACCAACCATCTAGATTGCCTTTCGTTTAGATTTAGCTGGTCAAACAAGTACTTTAACCCAATGTGATCACTCATAAGTACAAATTTCCTACCATGAAGATAGTGCCTCCACCTCTCCAATGTATGAATGATCGCTGCTAGCTCAATATCATGTGTTGGGTAATTCTGCTCGTGCTCATTCATTTTTCATGACTCATAGCATACAACCTGTCCATCCTGCATAAGGACTCCACTAGGTCCTCTCTTGCAAGAATCTGTGCACACTACAAACTCCTTGTCTGGATCTACAATATTTAACACTGGAGTATGTTTCAACAATTTCTTAAGCTGCTTAAAAATAGCCTCACACTCCTCTATCTAGTCAAACTTCCTACCTTTCCTCTACAATGAAGTAATAGGATAATCAATATATGAGAATTTCTTGATGAACCTCCTATAATAACCTGCCAATCCCATGAATGAGCTCACCTCATCTACATTTTTAGGAGCTACCCACTCCATGATGGCTCTTATCTTTTATGGATCTACTTCAATGCCCTCTTTGGAGAAAACATGTCCCAAATGATGTACCTTAGTCTAGAAGAAATTGCATTTGATGAGCTTAGCATATAAGTGATGCTCTCTCAACAAACTCAAAATTCCTTCCAATTTCTTGACATGCTCTTCCTCATTTTTATAATACACCAATATTTCATCAACAACACAATCAAAAACTTGTACAAATAAGGATGCAAAAAAATTCTCATCAAACACATAAACGTAGCCATGGCATTATTCAAACTGAATGGAACTACAACAAACTCATAATGCCCGTACCTAGTACTGAATGTGGTCTTGTAGATGTCCTAATATTTGATGTGTACCTGATGATAGCTCGATCTAAAGTCGAGCTTATAGAACATTTATTCTCCCTTCACCTCATCGAACAAATCATAAATCCTCGATAATGGGTACTTGTTCTTGATGGTCATTTTTTTCAACTACTTGTATTCAATTCATAATATGAGAGTGCAATATTTCTTCTTCACGAATAAAACCAGTGAACCCCATTGCGATACACTTGGCCTAATGTACCATTTTCCAGCATCTCTTTCAGCTACAAATTTAATTCTACTAACTCAGGTGTGCTTATCATATAAGGTGTCTTTGATGTTGGAGCTTCCCATGGCATTAACTCAATAGATAATTATAATTCCCGGTGCGGTGGAAACTATGAAATATTTGTTGGAAACACAACCTGAAATTGTGGTAAAACTAGATACATGTTCAACACATATGCATCCTTAGCTTCCTTAACGTTTTCACTAGAGATATGAACTAAAAATAGTACACACCCTTTCCTACAACTGTGCTTAGCCTGCATGCCTTCCACCATCCTAACTGATGTCACTTTCTTATTTCCTTGTAAGACTCTTGGTTCCCCATTTCCATCCAAGAATTCAATAGCCTTTTCATAGCAGTCTACCTTGGTACTGCGAAGGTATAACCAATTTGAACCTAATAACATACTGTATGATCCCAAAGGAAATATTTTCAAGTGTGCTTTTATAGGCATACCATTTAACTTGAATGCACAAGCTATTACCCAATGGCGATCTCCTTTATTCATACTTGTGGCTAGCTGCACTAACCAAGATTATGCATGTATTTACTTACTCAATTCACATTTATCCATCAGGTCAAGATTAATATAACTATATTTATATCTAGGGTCAACCAAAATAGAAACAAATTGATCACAAATCTTACCATCCATCTGAATGATATAATCATGGTGATCTTCCTGCATGTTGTCCACAACTGCATAAATCTGATGAATGGTATTGCCAACATCTCCCACTTTCAATGCCTCTTTCGCACTTTATGTCTATGGCCTACCACCTTTATGTTGTGGAGAATCTATCCTACGATGATCTTTTCCACAAGTCCAACATTGTATAGGCTTCCAACCTTCATCCTTATTTTTCTCCTCAGATTTAAATCCATGTCCTTTACCATATGTATTGAACTAATTAGGTGGGGAAAATTATCCTTGTTACTGATGTCTTGAGGCCTTGCTCGCTTCTTGTCATATTTTCCTTTATTCTTATGATTACCTCTCCAATATGGCTTTGCCTCATATCTGTGCTTTGATTTCTCATAACAATGCTTGAGTTTTCGGATGGCCTCCTCCAATGATATATGATCATCGAAATCAATCCCACCTTTGTATGCAATCGAAAACCCACTAATAAATCTTTGAATCTTGGCCTTATCCTCCTTGAGGTAAGGCACATATCTTAGTAACTCCAAGAACCTGCCAATATACTCCTCATCTATCATGGAACCCATATTAAGCTCATAAAAATCCTTTTCCCTATCATTGTAGTATCTCTCTAATATATACTTCTTCTGGAATAGCCTTTCGAACTCACTCTAAGTTAAATCCTTCTCGGAGATATCTTTTACGTTCTTCAAATATTCCCACCAAATGCATGCTCTACCTCTAAGGCTAAATGTAGTTATCCTAGTTTTTATATTTTCCAATTAATCATGCAATATGAAAAACTTCTTCAAGCCAAGTAGCCATGCCTTTTCATCTCATGGTTTCTTCATCTATCCATCAAATGAAGGTGGTTTTTCCTTTTTAAAATATTCTGAAAAACATCCCCTATCACTCCTCCTATAAGGATGGTAATGATGATGATCATGATTCTTGTGAGAACCAAAACTAGAATGATACTCGTCTCTATCACCTTTCCTATCTAGAGTGTCAAAAAATCTTCCATTTTTAACTGTGTCATCCCTATCTGACCTGTAACCACCAAGAGACCTACTGCCATATGCTTCATTGGTCTTATCCTCCTTCCCATAGTTTATCCTAGGTGGCTCCTATTTCTGCAACTCTGACAAACTTTGAAGGATGACTACATTAACCTCTTGTTGCTTTTCCTGTGCCTATATGATTCTATCATTGTCTTCCTTACAACTCCTTATTTCTTCCTTTAAAATTCTCAGTGTATATAACAAATCAGATGAATTAGCTTCTCATATAACTTATAAGGGGAGTGTCTATAGTCTACCATTATGCTATTCATCTTTGATTTCTTCCTGCAAGGTGCAATATGTTAGTTAAAAAAAATCATAAATAAACCAATGTATCTTAGTGTAATTTGGGGAGGAAACATCCTACAAGATCAACTAATTAGCGAAGTACATGTATATACATAATCATAGTTAGCATATAAACTCGTAACACATGGTATAATAGTGCATAAACACCATTGTAATTGGAGTCTAGTCATAGATTCATAACCATACTAATTACACAACATGACCTAATGCATAACCATACCAATGCAACTTGAACACATATCATCACAAGCATAGACGATACACAAGCATAAGTGACATGTAACTAAGTATGAATAAAAAATGCATGTTCAACATATAACATCACACAAGCAAGCATACACAGACACTACACAATAATGACTAATATTTGACCTAGCATACACAAGAAATGCATATACAACATGTCACAATATCTAAGATAATTTTCATGCACTATATACAAAAATGAACAAAACATAATCAATCATACACAGATGACCACATGTTGACAACAACACCATCATTCCTCCCATGGCGACACCACCACCACCATGGAAAACACAACATGGATGCACAACTGCATACACCATAGGTATGAGAAACACATAATAAATCAACAAAATCATGACCAACACACCGCCCATCTAGTCCAAGGGTTGAACCATGGTCTGATACCACTCTGTAACACCCTCTTCCCACATCTACCCAAGTAACCAGCCAACCAGGGTAAACATGTGAGGAGAGTCTACTAATATGATATTCAACCTCCTAGATGACCTTAAGGAAAGTGAACCAACAAAAAAAAGACAAATACACCTTACCCAACATAAACAACATCCCCAAGAGGTAACCCAACCTTTCAAACCCCTAAGGGAGACTCACTTTTTTTCCCTTTTGGACCATAACCACAGGCATGCCAAGGTAATGTAGCGGTTGGGAGACTATAGCCACAAAAACAACATAGAAAGCATGCAACCAGGGCCCCAATTGGTCAGTTTTGTTCCTGCAACTCCATGATTTGTGCCACCTTTTCAGCCCCAGAGCCCAGGTCACTTCCAAGAATTTCATGAAACTTTAGGAGATGATAAATAACATTAAAACAAAGGTCTGTAATCAATCACATCATCAGGAAATCATCTAGACCCCTCCTATCCATGACAAGAATTTCTTCAAACATGTCACAAACATTGCATCTACATGTGTAAACAACATATTTAAACATAGGGGTCTCATACTTCTCTAAGATTCGCTAGGAAGAATTTCTCCCCTACACCATAAGCTACAATATAATCTATTTTATCATAGATATTTTTTGTATTCATTTACATCATCATTGATCAAATACATTCTTATAACCAACATAATAACAAAAATACAATGGATACAACAAAAATAAAATCCATACATAAACTAGTACATTTGCATATTGAATACCATAGGAATGATCTCTTCATTACTGAATGTAAAAACCAACTGGAGATGGGACATCCACATTCCACCTGTCTATAGATTGGATTATCCAAGTGTCACTTCAACCAATCATCTCCATGCCATATTCTAGGGATGAATTTTGGATCACATCAAACACATCAATCACAATCAATCCAATGCATCCAGAGGCCAAACCATCTCAACCCTCAACAAGTTATTCCACCTTACAGTTGGACATCACAACCATCATGAATTGGTCTCCATCTAAGCTATTATAGGCCTCCAAAGAGTCTGTTCCAACCAGGGATTCCAGGACTAGTAACTCAACCCAAAATGTTATAGGGCTTCCATAGCGTTTGTCCAACCAGGGCTTCTAGGACTATTAACTCAACCCACCTAGGGCTTCCAGAGTGTTTTTCCAATCAAGGCTTCTAGGAATAATAACTCAACCCACAGACAGTTGTCTATCAATATTCCAAATTTTTTATCCAACCAAGGCTTCTAGATACTAATAACTCAACCCACAACTAAATGAATCATGAGAACCAACTAGAAAACAATCAATGGAAATAAACCTGCAACACCATGGCTACTCAGGAAATGGAAAGGTTAGGAAAATCCACATGCATACACCATGCATGCCAAAACTAGTGAGGAAAACATACATGCAACTTGGTACCTTCAATCAAATCTCGGTGTAGTTGTTGATCCCGATGTCCACTTGCACTTTCCTACTCTTCATTTTCCTTCTTGCTCCAAATAACCAAGAATCCACCCTCTTGAAGACTGATCCAAGAAAACTCAAGTATCCAATAGTATGATAGAGAGAGAGAGATAATAATGAGAGAGCTACAAAAATGCACTGACAAAAGGTACCAACTGATCCTCAAAAGCTTGTTTATCAATGAGGCCTCTATTTATTCATTTTCCTCCTCACATGAAACCTGTGACCTTTTACCTCCCTTTTCTCCTAATTTCCATTATTTTCATAAATAAATGTGCCAAAAATAAAATTTTCCTCTTAATTCTTTAGACATAGCCTTTTCCAAGTTCCTTAGCCATAGTAAACCATGTGAATACCCGTACTATGATGCTTTGCCCAAAATTCAACTCAGAATATGTGTCCCATCGACTGTGTTTATTATTTTAACTTTATTACATGAATTTTTCACTTGAGTTGTTACATGCCTAAATGCTTGGAAGAACCAGATTTAGAAAGGGTATTATGTGACCTCCATGATGGACCAACTGGAGGAAATTTCATGGGTGACACTATGACACACAAAGTTATGCGGGTCAGTTTCTATTAGCCCACACTCTTCAAATATACTAATGATTATGCGTGCAGATGTTTGGTTTGTCAAAAATGTGTTGGCCGAGAAAAGAATTCAACTACCCTATTACATCCCATTGTTTTAGAGGAACCATTACAACAATGGTGCTTGGATGTTATCAATGACATATTTCCACACTCATAAAATCCACACCACTATATTCTCACTACTACAGATTACTTCATGCAATGGAGAGGGGTGGTTCCTCTCAAGAAAGTGAATGACCAAGAAGTCATGACCTTCGTCAAGTATAATATTATCATCAGGTTCAGCATTCTCACTTCACTTTTTTTTATAATGCAACATATTTCTCATTGAAAAAACTTTATTATTTTTCCTTGGAAAATGACATCATATTGAAAAATATAACTAAATAATACCCACAGGGAAATGATCTTGTTGAGTAGACCAATAAGAACCTTATCTGCATAATTAAAAAAACCCTCTACTTTGAACAAAGGAATTGGCACACTTATTTTATGAACACTCTATGGGTAACCATGTTATGCCTAAATCTTCTCTAAGTGATTCTCCTTACTTCCTGGTGTATGTAAAATAATCCATCCTACCTCTGAACATTTACCTTCCTACCTTTCAACTCTCACAAGAATACCAAGGTAAGCCTTGTCTCTTGGTTCAAAGTATGATAGACATGCTCCTTAAGTTACAGGAAGAAAGAAAGAAAGAAAAACAAAAAAATTATCTTCACCATAACCGTATCAAGATATCATTTGATAAGAAGTCTGCAGGTAAAAAGGAATTCAGTGTGGGTGACCTGGTATTGAAGTGGGACAACATTCATGAAGAGGAGGGGAAACACACTTAGTTCTTGTCCCTGTGGATCAAATTGTTTGTTTTTCATGATAATATTGGCCATCACACATTGTCTCCAATATTTGGATGGGAAAACTGACTCTCTTCCTATAAATGGCCAATATTTGAAACAATAACTCAATGAAAATCTAGGGTTTTGTTGTATCTTATGTACATAGTATGTTGTTTTTGTTTTTTTTTTTATGTTTAGTATTTTCGGTTTGTCTTTGCGTTCATGCAAATAAGCTTTTTCTGCAAGTGTGTTTATGGTTCCAATGTATGTGAAAAAATTGAAAGGGGCTTTGTGACACTGCAACATCTAGCTAACCTTTAGTCCTTCTTCTTCATCTTGGTTACACATTTTGTTTGATGATGTTCTGATGAATAATGATATCCTTGCGTAAGGAAAGATTTTTTTTGAACCATGATATTCGTGCCTATTCTAGAAACCTCATGCCTACACTCGGTTCTTTATGTTTTGGTGTTTTCCATGTTGATCCAATAAATTAGAGAAGGAAAAGGGGAAAATATTAGAAATTATGCTAATATCATAGGTTTTATATATGATTCTCTAAAGGAGAAACCTCTTATGCTCCCAATAATTTTGGATCCCTCTTCAACCCCATGAAATAAATAATTGTCAATGCACAATCCTATTAAAATAAATAAATAAAGGCTGAAATAATAGAAAGGCTTCTTGAGAAGGGAGGTGAAACAAGCAACTTCACTGAGGTATTGTCTAGGCTCACTGGAATTAAAGAAATGCTTGTGTTCTTGTAGTGACTCTATTTGGGTACTGTCCAGGTCTGCTGGCAGCAGAGAAACATTAGAGATGAAAAAATGTACTATGAATATATTAAGCCTAGGAATTACATTGCCATTCTCCTAAATAGAAACATTGTGATATGGTTATGCTTATGATTGTGTTCAACGGAAAAATGATGAATGGGACTATGTTTATACACAAGGTAAGTGGTGAAGCCAGAGTAATTTGAATGATGCATCAATACTACTTGAGGAACTAGACCCTACACGAAACATTTGACCAAGGCAGATAAGGTGAAATTCAACCAGTGTGTTGCCAAGTGTTTTCGCTGCTACAATACCCTCCAAAATTTTGGCCAACATCCAAATTTCGGAGCCTACTTTGAATTTTCATGTTGTCATTTCAAGTATTAAGAGACATAACATGTGTTTTCTCTAAGTTTCCTTGTCTCGTTTGGAAGAAAATAATAGTTACATTTTTAATCATGACAAGCATCACATATCACACAAATGTTGTTTTGTCTTGTTTCAAGGGGTGATATTGGTGCTAATGAGTCATACTTATCATGAAGAAATGTATTACACTCATTCCCAAAGTTTCAAGAATTGTCATACAATGTCATCAGTTTCGTCGAAAAGTGTATCTGTAGTGTTTCTCTTGGAATAATTTGTTGTATTGAGAGAATTATGTTGCTATTGTGTTATGAGTAATCAATGTTGTGTCGTCAACTATTATAAGGTGTGATCATGATAAAGTTTTTTCCTTGTTCACTTTGTCTTAATGATCCCACATTTAGAAAAATCTGGAAAAAGTGCCTTCCAAGCAACTTGATCTCACTTAGCCTTCCTAAAATTCGCACTTCATAGTCTCAGCCCTCAATATTAGACCTTGCTTCTTCGAACTAAAAAATGCACAATGTCTACCTTCAAAACTTTGCATTGTGCCATCTCAGTGCTCAACCTTGACCCTTTCTACACACTATGCATTCCCAAGCAACAAGCCTCAAACATCTCCTCTTGAAATACGTAATTGTACAAGTTCTAGCCCTTTGTCCCTCTAGAAATTTGCGGTGGGAAACCTCAAGCATCAAGCCTCCAACCTGACCCCTTAATCCCCTCAAATTTAGAGTTTTTTTGCCTTGGCCTGCTTGAACAACACATTGCGTAGTATCGAGGCTCAGTCCTAGTCCCTGACCTCCTAAGTTGTGAAACTAGCAACCCTTGAGCCAGTCCCTTAGCCTAACACCCAGTTATAGCTCAGTTAATGGTTGTCATGAAACATGTTAGACTAGGGGTTTATCAAACTGATGTTGTGTTGTCATGAGTCAATTTTAGTTGCAGGTATTGTATCATGTTATGACAGGATGATGATGGTGGAGATGAAGAAGGAAACCCTACTCGAATACACCTTTGTAGCTTAGAAGACAAGTTGATAAATAAAGAAAATATAAAGGGAGACTTGATTGCAGCAACAAATCGAGATCAAGATCATGTTATATACTCCCTACTTTCAACACTTATGGAGGAAGAAGAAGAATAATATGTTCCATGTTTCAAGAAGGAACAAAGATAGTAGAAACAAGAGTGGCTTGGAATTTCCATATCATCATGAATTCCATGTCATCAATGTCATGTTATGTGAAGGTTTCATGTCAATAGGTATATGAGTCATCATTTACCACATCATTTGTGGTTTATGTAATTTCAATTTATGAGAAATGAAATGTAAAGTGCAAGTCCAAGAGTCATCCATAGAATGTGAAAAGTCATTAAGGATTCAAAAGGTCATAGAGAAGTCAAACAATCATGAGGGTAGTCCAAGTGTCACAAGGGAGGTGAATGTTTAACCCTATATATACACCCTCATAGCTCATGCAAAGGAATTTTTACATTGTATCTTCCTATTAGGCATTATAATGACAAATAGTTCTTTTGGAAGAGGAAGTGGTTTCTCTAACGTTCGACTATTGGAGCTAGTGGTGTTCATTGTATTGATGTATCTTGATTTTTTTTTCTTAATTTTGAAGATCTTTGAGCCGAGACACTTCCATGCATATGATGAATATTGTAAGACTATTCTTTGAATGTTTGCGATGTATATTTTTTTCATCTGTACTATTGATCTATTTTGGTGGCGTTGGTACTGGTCTTGTTGAAGGTGTGTTGTATGTGTTTTAAAAATCATTTCTTCTATGTGAAATATTTCCCCATTTGTCCAATGATTCATTCATTTTTTATATTCTTATGTGTATTTACTAGATCAATACTATCAATTTTCTTTTAAAGTCTCACTTCTCTCCCCCTTTTAGTAGAAGAGGCTTGATACATTTTATAGTTGAACATTTCATAAGTCATACTCACTTGTTAATCTGAAAGTACATATGCATTACTCTCTTTTGCTGACCATTGTAGTCAAGGAAAATCTCTAAGAACATAGTGCAGTCAGCCCTTAATTTTGGAAGGTATCCTACACCAAACAGTGCGAAGTATAATTGGGACTTTTCATCAGGGATACCTCCTTGCATGTTAGCGGTATCCAGCACTGTCAACATAAACCTTCTTAAAAACCTCGTAGGTTTTGGTTTAGATGGTTTTATGAATGTTTCAAAATATAATAAGAGTAATGTAGATAAAAAAAATATGAAAAAATGTGTCTTAATTGGTTACAAATGTGATACAAAATGTTACAAACATTGGAACCAATTAATAGAGAATATGACTTAATAAAGCGATATATTCTTAAGAATGGTTCAAAATGTTCCCAAGAATGAAGTCCAACCAAGCAAATAATAAATAGATACAATATATTTTTAGTTTAAGGGTGAATAATCCTACTCAAAAGAATATTATCAACCATATGAGGAAGAACCTAAAATTATATCCTTTAGGAGATCAAATTAGGAAAGAACGATAAATAAATTATATACCACCTAAATATCATTCTATTATTCTTGCATATATTACCAATGATGACACTGGAAATATTATGGAGTTAGTGGGTTTAGAAGATAGTAAACCCTTGAAGAAGGGCATGATTAAAGAAATGGACGCTGAAGAAAAAATATGAGGCTTGCGCATTATTGAGTTTCTAACTAGAAGAAAACATATTGGTAGCAAATGGGTGTTTAAAAATAAGTTGAGTGAAAAAAGTAAAGTGGATAGGTACAATTATTTCCTAGTAATAAATGGATACTCCAAAGGAAAGGGAATTTATTTTGGCTTCTCAAGAAACAAATATGAACATTGTGTTTGTCCCACAATAGTTGTTGATCATTTTATTTATGTGATCTTGTATGTTTATGATATGTTAGTAATAGGAAAGATGAAGGAAATAATTAAGTATATCAAAACTCATTTTTCTTCTAAGTTTTGTATGAAAGACCTTAGAATTGCAAATTTTATTTTAAGCATGAAAATTAAAAGAGATCCAACAAGGAATAAGCTCTTGTTGAATTAGAGGAAAATATTTGAGATAATATTGTAGAGGTTAATATGCGTGAATGTAAATTGATCATGGTTCCTATCCTTGCATGTGTAAATTTATTTGTAAATTTGTTTCCTTAGGCACAAGTGGTAGAAGAGATGTCCATTTATGTAGTGCAAGCATTTTTGGAGTTTTTGTAAGTATATGTCAAAATGGGGAATGAACATTGGATAGTTGTTGAGAGGGTCTTCAAATATTTGTGCATCACTTAAACATATGCAATTTTATGCCAAGAAAGGCATGTATTGCACAAAGAATACATATATATATTTTTATTGATGCATACTAGGACAAACATATTGATCAAAAAAAATTTGTAAGTGATCAGGTCTTTAACCTATTTTGTGGAGAAACCAATTGGATGAGTAAGACAAGGTTCATATTTGCAAGTTCTCAAGTACAAAATTTGACTAAATGGTAGCTACTCATGGGGGTAAATGAGTTGTCTAGTTGCAAACAATACATATAGAATTGGTTTTGGTTGTAATGGCTCTTGTAATTTTTGTTAGAAAAAAACCATGCTTATCATGCCAAGATGAAGAATATTGATGTGAAGTACCATTTTGTTCAATACATGGTTGAAGATAACAAAGTGTCAATGGAGACGGTCAAAATGTGAAGAATTTTGTTGGACCATTGATAAACTTTGTGGGTATTGAAAAGTTATATTGTGTAATGAATCAATTTGCAAAGCTATCCTTAGCAAATTATTATATGTATGTCTTTCCCCCATCCTCATCTTTGCAAAGTATTCAAAAATTTGAAGAATGTTGGATATGTCACTTTATTATTTATAGGTGAGCTTAGCCACATACTATGGAAGGTTTAGGAATGGAGCACCCAAGAATTTTTTTGGGTTCTTTTTGTGATTTTTAGGCTAATGGTTTCGGCCCATTATAATATAATCATAGTTAAAGGATTATAATTACACTATAATTAATGTTAAGGGATAATTGTTAATTGATTCTACATAATAACTTAAATTATGGTGAATGATTCAGTTAATACAATGAGATATGGGCTATGGGAAAATCCAAGGATCTTTTTTATGGTAATTTTGAATGTATAAAATAATGAGAGCACTATGAAACCTCCTTTCATGTCTTTAATTGATCCCATCTTGACGAACCTAACTGATGTAATAACCCCACCAGAGGCTTATCTAGAAGAGGGGAGGAGTGAAGTGGGGGGGGTTGATCCCCTCCTCCTACACATCCACCCAGTCATGCATCCCTCGCATTCATGAGCCTCATCAGCTCGTTAGGACCTCCTTGGGAGCACCCTTTAGCCTCTAAAATTGTTAAGAAGCTAGATGTAATTCCATAAATAGAGTTTCCTCCATTAGTTCCTCACAAAGAATTCCCCTCCCTTTCCGAATGAGGACTAGTTGGATAGTTCAATGGTCTTTTGTCCCTCACTAAAAACTATGCAGAACTGTATCAAATGCAATTGGGCTTTGAAAATCCAAGGAAAAATCTTACTATGCTTTTACAACAAAGTTTATTTTACCTTATATTTTGAATCCAAGGAATATTGGGACTTGATCTTTAGGAATGGACCATATTTCATGAAAAAAGAGGTTTACATTTAAATCGATGGCCACCAAAATTCGATCCATAGCTTGACATACCCAATCATATTTGGGTTTGGGTATGCCTTCCCAAAATGCCACTCCATTGATGGGGAGAATATTTGGTAAGAGTTATTGGAAATGCAACCAGAAAATACATAGACAAAAGTAAGCTAAAAGATATGATCAGATCTATGTAGAAGTTGATTTGAGTAAGGAGATACTAGAGGCAGTTAATATCAACGTAAATAAGTGCATATACAACAACTAGACTATGAAAAAATTCCTTTCAAATGTAAGGAATGTCATGCATATGGACAATATGCTCAATAAGCACAACAGGAATCGGTAAAGCATAAAAACTTAGGTAAATCCAACAAATCTACCAAGCATGTAACACATCCTCAGGCTGACCACTCATCATGACTAACCGAAATCAAAGAAACAAGAGTAAAAACTTGAATAGATGTGATATTGGGAGAAGGGAACACCTCCATTGAAGGGAAAGAAATTATTAATATGGAAGCACACCAAAATTAAAAAAAGGTTTCTGAAAATAGATTTAGAGCTAGACGACTTTGAATATTTCCTTAGAAAAACTAAAAAATGGTAACAGAGGAGGCTAATGTAGCACTAACTAAACTAGTGGATAAATAATAAATGAAAAAAATAATTTGAAGCCTGAATCAAGATAAAGCACTAGGGACTATGGATGAATTAGCATTCTATCGCATGTACTCAGACTTCATCAAAAAATTCCCGCTCAAGATGATCCAATGGTCTTAATCCAAGAAACAAATTGGAGGTAACACCAACTAAAATTTCTTAGCTCTTAATCCTAAAGAATCTAGACCCACTTTCTTTAATCATTTCCGACATATCTCCTTATGCAATTCCTCTTACAAAATTATAACCAAAATCCTTGAAATTCATCTCCTTTAGGTGATTTCTAAAAATCAAGGTGGATTTATTAAAAAAGGACTTATTGTAGAAAATATTCTCTTAGTACAGGAAGCCATCCACTCGAGCGTTTTTAGAGAAGAGAAGGGAGTCATTCTAAAAGTTAATATGGAAAATTGCTTTGATAGGGTTAGATATTCATTTATTTATTTTGTTTTAGAGAAATTGGGTTTTTCTAGGGATTTTATTGACCTCATCAAGGCATGAATCCACAAGCCATGGATAGAACCTTTGACTAATTGAAGTCCAACGAAATTCTTCTAGAGCCCTCGTGGCTAATACAAGGATTACTTATCTCACCTTTCCTCTACATCATCATGGAATAAGTTATTAGTAGGAATCTCTAGCATGACAAAAAAGAGGGCTTCTCACTAGTGTTCAGTACAACAGAGGTGTCAAAAGCATGAATCATTCCAAATTTTCCAATTACACTATGTTCATTAGTGGAGAATATCCCATAGTTGAAATAAGATTCAAGTCTACTATGGATCAATTTTTTGAAGCCTCTGACAGACTTCTCAATAGGTTAATAAGTAGCATATATAGCTAGAACACTCCTCCAAGAATTCTTCAATGCATATCTAAGACATTTAGAATTCCCAAAAAGGTTGATTGGACATACTTCAAGTATTTAGGTATGCCAATACTCAAGAAAACTATAAAAATTTAGATCTAGACAGAGGTCATATAAAAAATGAAGAGGAAACTCCAGCATGTGGGAACACATTGGCTAAACCTGGCAGAAAGGGTTACTCTCATTAAATCAGTTTTTCCACCCTCCCTCTATACCAGTTTAAAATTCCACAAGCCCAAACAATAATTCAAAATAAAATAGAGATTATCATAAGGACCTTCTTATGGAAGGGAGGTACAATAGAAACAAACAAATTCAATCTAATTGGTTGGAAAAAGGTAACAACACCCTAAGAAAGAGGAGGAACAACCATCAAACAACCAAGACTAATGAAATTAGCCCTGGGTGCAAAGATAAACCTGAGACTAATAACTAAAAAATTAGAATGGCAGAAGAAATTATTTGAAGGGAAATATATTAACACTCATCGACATTAACTCGTTCAAATCCACATACCTAGCAGACCTTACATTCAAATCTAGAAACTTTGCCAAAAAAAAACCCTCCTCCAAGAACACACCTTAAGGCTTCCATGGGGAGGAAATGAGTCAAATATATGGCATGAAGGTATCATTGGAAAACCAAAGCTATCCACCATCCAAAAATAAAACATATTAAAATTTTCTTGTAGGAAAAGGCATCACCAAACTAGTCAAAATATTAGTTTGGGACCACAATCACAACAATTGGAAACAATGGAAACCTATTGTTAGCACTGGTATTTGCATCCCACCCATCCCACCTTATTTTACTTTGGTTTCACCTCATATCCATCGTTATCATTGGCCTTGCTTCGTAGGTAGCTCATATCAGTAAATATGAGGCCATTCCAACTCATAAGATCATGTCTCCATCATTTTTTAAGAAATTATTCGACGAGTCAAGTCATTTGCCACTCATAGGGCCAGTTTTTCTTCAAACTATGTTTTTGATGAAACAAAGATGAATTTGATAAAAATGAGAGAGGTTTTTTCCATAATAGGTTAATAAATAAAGAACTCCTTCATAGTTTACACAGATGTCATGGTTTCAGAGAAATGTTAAAAACACAGGTGCCACACGAGAGTTGCTACACTTCTAGAGTTACCTTGGAAAAATCATGTTTTCTCATAGATGGAGTGTCCAAATCACTTTCTTTATAATTTAAATGATAACTAGCCAAATATTTGTCTCTAATGAGCTATCATAATCTCAATTTTGAGTTGAGGAAGGCCTCCAAAAGTTGCCTACACCAGCACTCTGCATTTCTGCACCCTCATTCAGCACTTTTTGACCAGTATTGGGAAAATCAATTTTTGACAAGGAAATAAAATTTAGTCAGAAAACCAAAGGTATATTTGAAAATTATACATGATAATATTTCCAACAAGCTATCCTGTGCCCAATTTGGACACCGAGAAGGCCTCCAAATGTGGTCTACAATAAGATGTTGCGGGACGCTGTGCGTTTGAGAGGGATCACTGCGCGTTTGCAAGGGTCGCTGCACGTTTTCTCAGAAAGACAAAAAACCTTCTCACAACTTTCCACTCCATTGTTTCATGCCAAAATATTTGCAAAAGGGTTCTTCAGAGCTCTATTTATCAGTAAGTAGCCCAACCATCATCTCATTAATGTATTTTTCTTCTTCATAGCCATTCAAACTTATTTCTAAGGCAAGAAACCCTAATTCTTATTTAAACCTAATCCCTAAACTATTATACACTTCCCCTCACATTCCTATAAAAATTCTCCCATTTCCATATAACCCCATTCCCTAGAACAATATCATCCCTAATAGCTTTAAGTCTGAGGGTTCTCACTAACCTAGGCTCCCTTCACATTCTCACTCCCTTCATTTCCCAACACTTCCTTTCACTTCACATTCCTCCATTTCATTCCATCACCCTAGGGTTTTTGACATCAACTATGGATGAAAAGTAGAACAGATGTCATAGAGAAGAGGATGAAGACAAAACCAAAAATGCAGTAATCAAAGGTAAAGAGGCTAATATTAGTGAGCTCCAAACTAGTCTTGAGAGGGCCAAGTATGTGATTCACTTCCTTGAGCAATAAAATCAGCAGCTGAAGACCAAGCAGGCCATCAATGAGGTAACATGCATCAAAGAAAAAAGTGAGGTAGAGAAGGCTAAATCCTTGCTTGAGGAAACATTAGAAAGGTTTTTTGAACCTGATGATGAAGAGGATCAGCCTCCAAGATAGATACCAAGGACTAGAGAGCTGAAAAGAGTTCTAGCCCTTGAGAGACAAAGGGAAGCTGAGCTAACAGACCAGCTCACACCAAATGAACTTCTTGCCCTAGAAATCAGCAAGGATAGGGAACCATGGCTTGGTAGAGATAATATACATTTGGAGAGGTCACTAGAGAAATCCAACAAGGACAATAACTTGTTGAGGACAAGGGTCAAACTTCATGCATGAAAAGAGAGAATTTCATTAGCCAAGCTCAAAAGAGCTAATGATAAAATTAAAACTTTGACCAAGAAAAAGAAGAAGGAGAAGGTTGGATATACTTTCTGATGTGTCACTCCATGCCTCAAGCACTAAATGGGCAATTACCCTCATAATTTTGGAACATTTTTTCACTTATGTTCATTTCAGTAATTTTTTGGATTTTCAACATAGAAATTTTTCCAAAGGCACAGTGACCTGGACGCTATGCTATTTTTTGGGGCCTATAATTGAAAAATGGCCACCACCATCATGTTCATAATGATGAGTAAATAAACCCTATCAAGTTTCAGAATATTTGGAGGAGAACTGGTCCCTCAAACATGGAAAAACCACCTAAAAATCATGTTTTTGCCTCGTTTTTGACCTAGTCGCTGCGTGTTTACAAGTCCTAGGATATTTGATTTTTGATAGGTCAAATCAAAACCATTTTGAAAAATTAATATATATATAGACACTAGACTCATAGAGCTTTCCAATGAGATATCATGGAGCTTATTTGGACACCGGGAAGGCACTCAATACTAGCTTGCAAAATAGGCTATTTTTCCTGCTTGGATGCTGCACGTTTGCCAGAAAATTGCAAATTTTTACAATCTTCAACAAATCTTCTCTAATTTGACTTTTAACTTTTGGAAATTTAATTTTACTGATATAAATTTTCAAGATTACTGTAAAATTCATGTTTTTACTTTAATCTAAGGTAGATACATTAGGTAAGTCATCAGTTGAGGTCAAATGAATCAGTTCTTAGAGATAGGAATGAGTCACTTTCCTCATCCTACACTTTCGCTTGCAGTTCAGATTTTCATGTAAACCTCCCTCACCTCATGGATTCAACCCCTGAGGATGAGAGGAGGTGGTTTGAGGTCTATTTAGCTCAGTTCTTCAGAGGAGTCAGGGTTGGACTCAGTTGGATGTTTGGTTTTTGAAGAAACACACTTTTGTATCAGTTTTAAGCAAGAAATTAATCAAATTTGTAGCTATTTTTATGGGATCCATGTGGTATGGTGTTTATTTTCATTTTCTCCTTTTGTGCTCAGTTTTTAGAATTTTTTGTTTATTTCATTCATTGTTTCATAACTTATAAGTGAATGTGTGCAAGTTAGATAAGCAGAATCCATTCTCAGATGCTCTGTTTTGGGTAGACATTCACAGTGTGTTAAATTTATTCAATTTAGAAAGAACCCATGATTGCACCATGCTCTTTCTAGCCCCTCACTTGTCTTGATCATCCCACCATCGAAATCCTAAGTGCTAAACATTGTACCTACCACACCCCATAGAACACCCTGCAAATTTTGGCCTAATTTCCTTGTCCCAACTGTTTCACTCCTTCTGATCTAGCACAACCCTATACAATCAAAATCAAAACCCTAAGAAACTATACCTAGCCTAATATCTTCTTTCCTCAGTCATCTTGGTTGTGATCTATATGGAGAGAGTCCTTTCCTTGCCTAGTAGGGCTAGATACTTGGCTAAGCGTGGTTTGTTGTTACCTTGGAATTGCCTTCTTCAACCTGAGGTTCAATCCCAGTGATAACACCTATAACTATCTCACATAAATTGCAATAAAAATGGAAGCTTCTACTTCAACACTTACAGGGTGCAACACCTTTATAATCCTAGCATAATGACACCTTCAAGTGGAACAAGATAGTGGGGAGTATAAAGTTAAAAGTGGATATGATGCCCTACAAGAATAACACGAGAATAAATCCCATTAGCCTCACAAGAAAATAAAATGGAAGCTTGAAATTTTTCCAAAAATTAAATTATTCACTTGGACCTTACTCAAGGAAAAATTCCTAACTTCTGATAATATCAGAAAGCATGGCATATAGGGACCTTCTATATGTCCACTATGCCTAAACCCAGAGGAAACCATCCAACATTTGTTACTTTCATGTGATTTTTAAAAAAATTGTTGAAAGGTTATGCTTCATCCACTCCCTGTATAAGTAAAATTTGAGCTAAATGTCGATGATTTATTCACACAATTGAACTGAATTTATCCATATTCTTTAAAAAAGAATAACTTTCTCAAGCAATTCTGGGTAAGCCTCCCTATGTTCCTTTGTTGGCATCTCTATCTAGCAAGGAAAACGTACATATTCCAAAACAAGAAACCAAAACAAATTGGAATCATTGTCAAATCTTGGGGTATCTCAACAAAAACCTTCCTCTCAAAAGAAAACAATAAGTTATACCAATAAATTATGCAAGTTGAATAAGCACTATCGTTTGGATTTTTAATGGATAAGATTCTACACAACACTCACAATCCTCTAATAAGTTGACCCACTCTCACTAATTGGAAATTCAAACTGAAAGATAGGAATTTAAAAAATGGTTAAAATAACACAAGCATCCTTTTCTTTTCTTTGATGGGGCTACCAAGCATAATCCTGGAAGATTTGGATAAAGGGGAGTAATACTCGATTATGAGGGAAAATAAACAGTGTCATATGAATTGTGATTGGGAAATGACATGAACAATAGAGCGTAGGCATGTGGGCTCCTCATAATAATTTAAATCCCTCATGACCTTAGCCTCAGGAACCCCATGGTTATTGGTGATTACCCCATCCTTACTCAGTTCATGGTTAAATGTACTAGGCCTAAAAATGAATACCTTGGTGGAATAATGGCACAAATCTGTCATCAATTAGAAGAGCTAGAGCAATAAACCTTTTACCATGTCCTCAGAGAAAACAATACAGAATCAGATGAATGAGAAACTTGTTAATATACCCAAGGAGAAAGTAGAATAAAAAAATATGTTCACTCCCTACACATTCCTTAATTAGTTTTTATATCGCATGAAATACTAGGAAAAAGACATGCTCTTCTCAAAAGTCGAGATGGGATTTTTTTTTTAAATGACAACATGCACAAATCACTAGTTCACTACCAAATATCCAATGGTAAAATTCTACCAATACAATTTCCTATAAGAGTGCTCAATCAATCAGGGCCGCCAATAATAATAATAGTCCCTTCAGTAAGAAGCACCAGTGGTTTTTCCTTTCTAGAAACATGTGTGATGAAGTGAAAATAAGAAGCACCAGTGGTCTGTCCTTTATTACAACATTCTATAAGAATTTATGCAACTAGTGGCATAGAAAATGCAATATTTAGTACCATCTATGTAACACCAGGAAAACATGATAAGATAGAAAGCTTAATTTTTTTCCTTTTCAATCCCACGATTTAGGATAAATATACACTATATTTCAATTTGTAAATAAAATATTGTTTTTAAATCATATCCATATATCAACAACATTTTGGATGAAAAAAAATAAAATTTAATCATAGCCTTTCACACCAAATTAGTCTTCCATTGTTTCAATATAGAAATAAAAATTCAAGGGTTATTATCAAATATTTAATGGTTTCACATCCACATAAATTTTAAAGAAACATGCTGTCACCTAAAAATTGTGCATCATGATGCAGGCAATTCATGGAATCATCATCATTGGGAATGTGTACCAAGGTATTAGTATCCCAACAATATGATTTTCTCAAGAACAATGGAACATTAGATTTTCATATACTTTCGCAAGCTTCATTCAAAGAACCCGTGAAATTTGAATGAACTATCCTTCGATAGTTGTGCAATTCAATAAAAAAATACAAAAGTATCTCTTTCCATTTTGGAAAAAATCCATCCATGACAATTCAAGTGTCAGTCGAAAAGTTCCTTACTTCAATGTACCTTTGGGGACCAAAATCATGGCAAAGCATGAGATCACCCAAGAAACTCAAGCATGGTTTCATCCAATATAACCATACTATAGATGATTTTTAAATAATGTTCATCATTTCCATTACTATAGATGATTTTTCTCATCCTAGCTACATAAATCCTGAATTAGATTGGCAATGTCCATGGGCTCAAGGGCCCTCTTTGTTAACCATATTTATTATGTAAGTGCTCAAAATAGCCCTAACTTGCATTGTAAATTTGTTTTCACCTTTTTTTATGCATGGATTTCTCAAGCCTACTCTTTGGTAGACTTGTAGAAGTAACAAAGAAATAGACAAATTGCATTGTGTGAGACTTTTTTTTTTCACCCATATAAGTTATTTCAACTTTTATTTTTAACTTTGTTTTTCTTGAAATTTAATTTTTATGCACTTTGAAAGCTCTCCTGAACTTGTGTTACTAAATTTTTCTTAAACACATGGGTCTATATATTATGTTTATTTTACAAAACTAGTTTGGGATTCATGAAAATTAATGCAGTTGTAATATGCTCTCCGCTTTGCATCCATAAATCATTTTTAATGGATTATAAACAACCTGCAAGATTATCCCCATTTCCCTTCCAAACAAACATTTAAAAGCATAATTTTCTAAATAAATTAAGAATTATCCCAAAGGTGGACATAAATACTTATTTTTTCATTTATTGTGTTTTCAGTCACATATATAATAAGGTTAATTATAAGCACCCCAAATGTGCAAATATTCATATTCATTTTTGAAAAGTTATCTTAAGGATTCAATTATTTTAGTTCAAATGGAACAAACCAAACATTATGGAGAATATTAAGAAAGTAAGGATTCTTAATATCCATATCTCTGAATCTAGGTTTAATATTATTTTGAACATTTCATTTTTGTGCTTGGTTTCTCTCTTACATGGTTTAATTATGGGAATGATAAGAACCATATGATGTATGCATGTTGTAATTCTAAATTTGTGTGAGTTTTCACATTAAACCATGCATTCACACCTAAATAAAAAATGACTGGGCCACCACCCCAACTATAAACCTTCTGAAAGAAATTCTTAGTTAATCAACTAAAATCCTCAATTGTGAGGTCACCAAATAAAAATTTTGTTTGACTATGAATTTGGGGGTAAGCATCCAAAAACAAACTTGCTATTATTATTCATCTCAAACTTAGTAGTTTTAATCTAGGGATATTTAAATATTCTATCATTAGTGTGGAAAAAATCGAAGGTAAAGGGATACCTATGAAGGGTTGGTGGATGAAATCTGATTTTTCCCATGGGAACTTCTTGAGACACCCAACTCTTGTGAGGTCCTTGGCCCATCATTGTATTATTGATAGCCTATCACATCCACTTGTATTAATGGAAGTACCATCGTGAGAGAATGATATAAAATATACCTAAGGTGGATGTCATGGGATGTGATTGCACGTATATGTGATTTTGAGCAATTTTTGGGAAATGTTGTTAGCCACTCTAAAACATGCCCCTAATACCCCTTGTTATAACCCTAATTTCAAACCTCACTAGTTTCTTCTAATGGATTCATGCCACAATGTTGAAATTTTGGAAACTACAGATACAAATTGAGAGGAAGGATCTTAGGTCTTTAGGTCTTGTGTTTTATTTCCATACTCATGTTGCGAGAAAACCCTTGTGATTAAAACAAATTAGAAATATTGCATTGTTATATCACATTATTGCAAGCCTTTTTGTACTTATTTGTTTTTAGTAGTTCATATTTTTAAACATGTTTTTCAATTCATCGCACATCTCACCACCTAGTAAGACCCTACCACTCATGATGTCGGCATGGTCTCCCACAATTATTGGGTGTCATTTTTGGTCTTGGAAAATCACCTGCCAAATATCCCCTGCACTCACCTCTAAGTGCCAATTTTTTAGGATCAACCTTACTTGGATCATGTTTGTTAGGAAAATATATTACCAACACTAAAAAAATTACCTAACCTAGTATAATGGTTTGGAAAATCCCAAATCCTAATGTAGCTAGGAATATACAAAATCCAAACCCCTTGTTGAATCATGTTTAGAACACCAATGTGTCATTCATGGCATAGATTAATTTACATTACCTCACTAAGTTGATGTAATATTCCCAAATGGGGAATGTAGAAATATAATGCAGAAAGATAGGAAAATAATGCAGATCATCTTTTATATAGCAAGAGGCCAATATGGAGACCTTTCATTTGTTATTACAGTAGCTAAATAAATGTAAAATATGGCCCATAATATGCATAACAAGAAAAGAAAGACTCCAATGAAATAAATCCCTCAAAATGAGGTGCTGCAACCACATATAAAGATTGGAAAAGCCTTACAGCGTTATTTTATTGGCTCTGCACAGCTGTAGATTACACATCAGATCTAGAGCAAATAAGTGCATAAAAACTTAGATCCATTTCAGATCCATGTACTATACAAACTCCTCTATAGAACCCCCTTGGGGGTTTCAGTAAAACATCAAGTACAAGATGTAGATCTGAGATCTAAGACTATAGATCTAATGAAAATTATAGATCTGGAAAGTGTGGCTAAACTGATATAGGAAATAGAATAGCCTCCTCCAATAGATCTCCAAAGTGAAGGGCAGATCCCCAACACTTAGAAAATGACTCTCCAACTGGTGTACTGAACCACCCTGCAACTGCACCTACAAGAATAACGTAGATTTGGATCTAAACTGCGCTATAGGGATCAAAACATGGTTGGCCTGATGCCAAGATCTGAAAATGAGGCTCAATGCGTTCAATACTATCCTCCCAATGAAGTAGAAACCTCATCCACTAAAAAGGAGCACTAAAATGGCCTAGATTTGAAAGATCTAGTCTCCACTTGCTGCAGCTTGCAAAAAAAAACCAAACCCTCAACGGGATCTATGTTGTATTTGAAAAAAAAAGCTTGGCCCTAAGCTAGATAGTGGACAATGCAACACAAACTCTCCCAAGAGCTACTCAATGGGAAGAGGTGGGATTCCCGATCAGGAACACCCAAAGCTAAAAAGCATTCAATCTTAGCTAAACAGCAAGAGAAATATATATGTCTAAATGGACCATATATTCAGAAATATCATATACATCAATAGCCTTCTAATTCTCCCATCCCCTTCCTTTTATAATCCAAGAGCTTGCAAACCCTAAACCACTTCCAATGAGATCACTTCTTTCACACAAGGCACCTCCATCTAAAACTACATTGTGCCTCATTGATGGGCACTCCTCCATTACAACACTGTATATTTGGTCAAATTTGACCTAGTCAAAATGTTCCAACCCCTTTCACACCTAAGGGTGCTTGATTTAATAGCCAAGATTTAGCCTTTTCATATCTGGCATTGATTTATTCATTATTAAGGAGTATTATGGACCTCATTTTCTCTTTTATTCTTTAAACAAAGAAATAAAACAAAAATGAATATTCCAATTAGCTCATGACTAATTGGGAATATTGTAGTTGACCAATGATTCCATATTTAACATTTCCACTTGGCCTATCGTGCCAACCAAGTTACCTTCCAAGATTCATAAATTTTAAGGTGAACCTCGCAAGGATCCTAGAAACCACATTATGTATTTCTAATTATGGTATTCCTCCAACAAAATAATGGAAGACTCCATATATACTAGACTCTTTAAGATAAAATTAATTAGGTCAGTAGCCAAGTGGTATCTCAACAAACCCATGGGTACTCATGCAACATTTGTATCTCTTGAAAATGCCTTCATTCACTATTTCCATATCTAGATTCATCATGACCTGATACAAGAAATTATTTCATATTTTTAACAAATCACATCCATTAGTTGAATAAACATTGTAATATGTGAAAAAATCAATTCCATGAAAAAATACCCTTGAAATAGTTTATATACTATATATTATATTTGAATGAAAATGAAATGACTAAAACCATGCCATAAAATTAAGAGGGTTAAATCACCAAAGAAAAATAATTCAACTTAATCTACACCTAATCTAGCCACATATACACTAGCATCCACGTCCCTTAACCTCAACCCTTTGAGAGTGAGAAACCTATGACCTCTCATGTTGCAGGAAAATCAATCAGATACTCAACCAACTTATGTTTGTTGTCATTCCCTCTAATTCATATGGTAGCAACCCTTTTGGTAAAACATGTGGATCTTCCCCTTCCTCATATGGTTCCAATCATTATGGAAATTATCATGGTGGAATGATAGCTCATGCCTTTAGTAATAATTACATTCCATCTTATCCTACTTGGTAATAGGAAGTTCTAATTTCATAATCACTAGGACCCTCCATGCTCCCACCAAGTTTTTTGGGTCCTCTCAAGGCACACCCCCTCCCATCAATAAGAAAAATATTAGTGGGATCATGTCCACTTCCTACAACCCATTGATCTCTTCAAGTGTGTAATCCATATTTTCCATTCATTTTTCTCCCTCAACCTCTACAAGATCAACCAATGCTCGAGTTAGTTTCATTCATCCCTCTCAAATTTAGTAGGATCAAGCCTTCAAGTAGTTAAACACTTTTAACCCTTATAACAAAAAAAAGGACAAAGGAAAGTATAAATCAAACAACAGATAATGGGCAACCCAATAAATCAAAACTATAATTATAAAAATTAACCTTAAAATCCAAGAAATAAAAAAATAAAATAGGTAAAGAATAACAACTTAAGGACACATTTTACATATGAATTATGTGGTGAGTTGGGTCATTAGAGTCGCCATTTTCTTAAAATCAAATATTATAAGTGTATGCAGGGGTATCATGGGTAAGATTCTACCCATCCATAAGGGGCACACCTCGCCCTACCATTCTAGTAGCACTTCCCTCAACCTCCATATCTAGTTATATTAACATATCCCTTCATACATCAATGGGTTGTCACTACTCCACAAGTGGTTGTGCCTACTAATAATATTATGGATAAATGCATCCTGCCTAGCCTATTCTAGATAAATACCAATGTAATATATACATGAATGTTGTGCAAATTCATGTTCAAACTCATAACCATCAATATGATGCTCCCACTAACCCCCAACCAACCACTTTTAATCCCATCCAACCTATGGTTAGAACCCCTCTCATGATCCATTTTCGTAGTAGAAAATATATGTAATTGGTAACAATGGAACTTATAAGACATACTTCTCATAACACTCATGTTAGGATAGCACATCATTACAACATTATAGATGATCTCATTCAATTGCTCATATTCATGTCTGCATTATAGGTGCTACAAACTTTTCTTTCCTAATGGAATGATCTATTATCTCTGTTTGGGGTTGTTAACCCCATCAATTCACATTTAATTATTTTTTATCTTGACAATTCTAAGGCTTGACTACACTCCATATTCATGTTTAGAATTCTAATCAGTATCTAGGATATCACAATTGATTAATGCATTATAGATGATGGAACCTATACATGCATTATGTTTAAAAGAATTTGGTAAGAGCTAGGATCCCCTAAGATCCTACCTTCAACCATCACCCTTTTGGATTATTTTGGTTCCTCATCTCAATCGAAAGGCCTATATCAAAATTTACCCATTGAGATTGTAATAAAGATATATCTAATTAATATTGAGGTTAATGCACCTATCAACTATAATATCCTAATTGGGTGTAATTATATGTTTTCATTAAAGTAATGGCTTCTTCCATCTTCGGCATGATTGTTATCACATAAAAAATGATCGCCTAGCAATAATTAATTAGGTGCATCAAAATAAGTCATGTAGTATGTCATTTTACACATTCAAACCCACTTTTACCTAAGGAAATTGCCCGAGGAACCACTTTTCATAAGTCATTTCCATTAATTAATTTACCCATGGGAGAATAACCCATATGTTCATTAATTTTATGTTATTCTCATATATTTACCCATTTAAGTGAAAATGTTTTAAAATATTTTCAGTAGCATTTTCCATTTCATAGGAAACATTCAAGAAATCATTTATTTATTGTTTATTCCTTAATCCTTTAAAAAATATCATAGATATAATTTATTAAATCACTTTTTATAAGTTATGTCCAACTTATTTTACCATTTCACCTAGAAGTAATTTAATAAACTCATTTTTTAATTAATTATTTCTTATAATTTTACCCATTTTTATTAATTAACTCAATAAATCATTATTTTTTAAGTTAGTTATGTAAACAAAGGTCATTGACCCTTTCTCATACCTTCTTGTCTCACAAATAATAGTAAAATACCAAAATTGGTTAGATCTTGATTTGGTCCAAAAAATATTTTATTATTTGACCACATCAAACCTAACCTAGCATTTTATTATATATAGATAGGTTTCTCTTATAACTCTACATGACCATTATCATTGTTCAACTTTTTCTCATATGAAATTTGAGTGTTCTCCACTAGAGCCTCTAGATTTTATTTTTGGGTGTCTTTAGATTGTTCAACCAGTGTTGGAGAGAGGGAATCACCATAGATATGAAAAATACATCATTAAAGAACCATCCCAAGGAGGAGGCCCTCTTGAGCCATTCTCATAGGCACATTCTCAATAGGTGCAATTGTTTTTAATAAAAAAAATTTATCTTTGGGTAATGGAGCTAGTAATTGTTATGTGATTTAAATCTATTTTCTGCTACCTATTTTCTAGTGTTACTCTTTTATGTATATATTTTAATTACATAAATGAATAATTTCTACCTCTATGGTTGAACCCTCATATTTTTTTGTTAGACTACTAACCATCATAGAAAGGTTATTCTTTGCTAGGCATCTAAAAAATGGTGAATCCATTGGGGAGCTGAATACTTTAGTTCCTAATGGAATTTTTCAAGTTCTCCCCCCCCCCTTTCCTTTTCTAAAAATTATCTATTTGTGGTGATTATTTTGGAAAAAATGGTTTTTTTTTCCTTTGCAATTTGTTTTCTAGGTCACACATCTCAGAGGCGTAATAGACGACAACATTGGAGTAGACCCAAAAAGACTAAAACCCTAGGAGTTCAATGCATTTTTCAGTTTAGCTCCTTCATTAGTCAACACAGTCTTCAACTCATTGACTACATTGGTCAACACACTTTATACCCGAAATATTGCATTGGTTAACACACTTTCCAAGTACTTTTTTGCATTAGAAAATTATTTGAAAGATTTCAAGATTTTCCTGTTTTTTTTAGTTTTTTTTTTACTATATGGTTTTGGGCTCCCTCCTATTTATAGTCAATAAATAAGCCTTGATCTCTTCACTTATAAACCCTAGGAGGAATAAAGAGAACCCTTTATGGATTTAGTAATTCTACACCAAGTTAGGTTGGAAAGTTGAAATGGTAGGTTACTACCATATGCTAGAAAATCCCCTTTGTCACCACTGTTATTACATATATGAAAACATGTTTCCTCGTTAGATATTGAAATTAAGAAACCCATTTTTTTACTAGTATCATGTATCCCCTTATTTTTCACTCTTGAACCTCTATTTTGGTAGATTTGTTTGAGGCCTATGTGCAGCCCTGAAACCTCTATTTCCCAATTGTAGCCTCTACATAAATTTGGCCCTAGGACCAAAAATCAGATTCCATTTTTTCCTTGATTTTTTCCACCCTTTAAAGCCTCGCTTTTGTCCATTTTTTAGCCTATGAAAAAAATCATCCAAAGGGTGGATGGTGAATTGTTTTATCGAATACATGATTTATGTTTCATTGTAGTAATATTTTTACTATCATATGCAGTTTATTATCCATTATTTCAGTGAAAAGTAGTTTAATTTAAAGTTGTATCACACATACACTTGCACACACCAACACCACTAAGTTAAATTTCTTGGTTCAAGACCCTAAGTTGAACCTCTAAAATCAAGCCTAACTTAACATACATTGATTAATGCCACTTAGGCATTAAAACAATATATTATTTAGGTTACAATTAGTGGGAATCGACATCCAAATAACACCCATCAATCATTATGCATTGAAACATATTGATTATCTATATGAATATTTACAATCCTTCACCATCCAATGGAAAATAACCAGTGTGTGGAAGAAACTCATGAATGGGGTAAGGCTTCGCCTACAGATATTAGCAGTTCCTTGTGAGACTCCCAACCCTTGGTTAGGAATTTGGGTCCAAAGTTGACACTCAAAAGCTCGGATTCTCTTTCCTTACTAGATGAAGGTAGCCACGGTGGTTATTATTGTAGGTAAAAACACCATATAGGTGGAATTTTTGGGATGAAACAATACTTCTTCATACCTTGACTCAATCTTCTTCACATCCCTCATGATCCAAGAGTTGGTTATTTGGAAGGCCATATTGAAACATAATTTAAGAATTGTTTGAGACATAATTGATCTTCTATGCTATAATTTTTTCTTTGATAGGATGATATTGCTTGAATTATAATCACATAATCTCTTAGCTATAAAACCACATTACCATGACATGTAGTTTTATACATATTAATTGTTGATTTATTCACATTTTCATCCATTTAGCCTTTTTGTATTCATACCTGTCTGGAAATGTGTCATATTCCTAAATTAGCACATAGCTAATTGGAATATTAAATTTTGATCTTGCTCTTAGATAGAGGAATAAGAGCGTATGAAGACCCATAAATAGCCTTAGTAGGAATAAAAGACACTCCCAGTGTGAATGGAGGTCATCTAAAAGCTGGATTGATGCAACTTAGGTGTGAAAAGGGGCTGGAGCATGAAGACTGGGCCAAATTTGACCAAATCAAACAACATTGTTATGGAGGAGTGGCATTCATGGTGGGACAACGCAGTTTTGGAGGGATATTGATTGCATGGAGGTAGTGACCTAATAGAGTGGGGCAATGGGTGAGGAAGCTCATAATTTATATAAGGAAGAGGATGGTAGCCATATGGGGTTATGTTTTGATTATTATTTTGATATGTCTATTTAGACTTTGTTGCTCTCTTCAACTGTTTAGCTAAGTTTGCAATGCTGCTTAGCACAGGGTATTCCCGAGCGGGAATCCCACCTCTTTCCTTGAGAGGCCTCTTGGGAGAGTATTGCACTACCTTTTCCACTATCCGACATCATGACAAGCTACATCTTTGTTGTACAATGCAGTTTTTACAGAGTATTGCGTTGTGTTGCAGGGTGCAGCAGTGGAGAGTTTATTTGGGTCACTTCCTTGCTTGAATTCAATTGGAGGAAGGTTTCCTTCCATAGGCAGACCAGCAAGGAGAACCACTGAGCTTTATTTCATCATCCAACATCAGGATAAGGTGCTGCTATCAGTTACATCATAGTTTTATGAAGGAACTGTGTTATTTCTAGGTGCAGTTGCAATGAAGGGTTTGGAACCCTAGTTGGGGGAGATAGATCTTCAGAGGGGATCAACCTCTCATTCGGAGAATCAATAGGAGGATTTTTCATGCATTTCCAGATCAGATCAGTAACCTCCTATCATCTATCCATTTATAGAGATTATTCATCCCTAGGGCCATATTTTTATTTCTGGATTTTTTTTGTAGTTCAGGAAACCCTTTCTGGGTTGTCTTGGAAATGTGTTTGGGAGCATACATATCTATCCCCAACACCTTTTGAGCTATATAACAATAGATATATATTGTTATATCATTTATGTAGCATTTTATGCCCTGAAACTGTACTGTCATGGCTCATTGCACTTGTATGGCAGTATTTTTACATGTAGTGACATATTTGCTTAGAGGAGGCTTGTTTTGTATTGCTTGAGTGACTAGATCCTCAAGATATTGTGCATATTATTTGTTGATATGTTAAATAAGATCGTTTTACATTTGTCTCTCCTGATGGTGTGTTGATTTATTCACTGCTATTTCCATTATTGTGTTCATATATTGCTGCTCCCCATTTTGGAATATTACAGCGGTATCAGAGCATAATCTTGGCTAAGCCTGTGGATCTCAGCCATTATGCTATCAGGAGAATAAGAAGAAGGAGAAAGAGATCAGAATGATGGAAATAATGAGTTTTATCTCATCTCTTTTTAGATCTAAGAGGGACCTCACCAAGGATGTCAAGCAAAGAAGAGTGGATAAAAGAAATGAAACCACACTAGGATTTGAATATGAGGAAGGTGCATGTACTTCCTATCAGCAAAAAGGAGATCTGATATTGCATATATCTCCAAAGAAACATACTATGCCCTTTTCTTTTGAAGAAGAAGAAAAAAGGCATGGTGATGGAGGACACTTAGATCATGAGATTCTAAGTGAGTATCTTGTAGAATATAAGTCTCAACCTAGGGCTTTCAAGGAGAGTCTAACTCTCCCACATTTAATTCAGCTCAAAGAGGAAAGAATACCTTTCAGTAATAGATTTCTATTGCCTATATTTAATGGGTTATCCACCTGCAAAAAAAGAGCTTGGGGAATGAATTTGGATGTTTTTTTCCTGCTACATCCAGTAGTAGAGAGAGATAAGATGTTGAGATTGCAGCACTGCACCTTGAGGGTGAAGCAAACATTTGGTGGTTCAGCCATTTGAGTCATGCAAGAGTAACTACATATGAAGATTTTACTCAAAGGTTGATCAAGAAGTTTGACAAGAAGAAATCAAAGGAGAAGGAGCTTCCACCACCACTTGTTGTAGGAGCACTTGCATCAGGAGAAAGGACACTTGCACCTTTGCAAAGTGGTCTTTATCTCTTGAAATTTAGAGTCCCATGCACTATTTTGGAGATGCATGAGGAGGAGGAGACTTGTACCAGCGTTGATGCAGCTATAGAAGAACATCCATCATCATCAGTAGTTGGGGAAGCCATCACACCAAAGGAAGGAACCCTTGTAGCAGTTCAAGATGTTCCCAAGTTTTACCAAGGTATGCACATATTTCCATTTCCTGTTATTTCATCACATCATATGGAGGGTTATGGAAACATGCTTTCAGAGCAAATGCATGGCCTAAGATCAATGCACATTGCTTATTTGGACCAGCAGACTATCAATGCGCTAAGGACCCTTGATATGCTCAAGGAAGGGATATATAGTCATCCTATTATATCATTTTTGAGCTGCACACAACTCTTGGTGTTAGAGTGTAGAATTTTGGAGGATGGGATGAACATTGTCCTGAACAATGCAATGCAGAACTATGTGTTCAGAATTGTACATGATCTTAAGACAGCAGATGCACCATCATGGAGATTAGCAGCACTGTCACTGAGCAGCAGTGATGATCTAGGGGCCTTACCATTATTGGAGCATTCCAATGACCTTTCTACATGTAGAGCAGAGGATAGGTAGATGGTTGATGAAGGACATATTATGATGGGTGACATCTTCCATTATTATGATGGGTACTTTTTGATGAGCACTTCACATGTTGATGGGAAGTTTTTTCCTAAACCTTATTTGGATCCTTATGGGATCAACTTGGTCATTGATGAGTGGAATTCATTTGGATATCTCTAGGATATTGCATTTCAACATCCCTTGAAATGCAAAGATATAAATCTGATTTGGGAGGATGGTATTCTTCATTGGAGGGATGCCAATATTGGGCATAATGATAGACACTCAACATTGGTTGGATGGGTGGTGTTGATGAGAAAGAGGCTGGAAAGACACTTACAGATCTATGACACAGGGAAGCAGGAGGCAAGGCTGCGTTGGCTACTCTTGAAAGAGTTTGGTCATCATGGACCTCATTCTATTTCAAGGAGTATGGTGGTGGATGGAACTTGGCATGGCTTTTGCATCATAGGGCAGCAAGGATTTTGGGTGTATTGGGGAGATGTGATATCTTTCATGTAAACCATGATGTTGTTTCTCCATAGTTTATGATGATGGTGTGGGGAAGCAACACGAGTTGTTGTTTCTTTGGAAGTTCTTGGGAGAGTATGTGCTGATTTTATCCCATACTTTGCATGATGTTGCAGGAGTAGGTGATGGCACTATCATGGTGAAAAGGGGCTACTCCTTAGCTTTGGAGGATCAATAGATAATTACACTTTGGAAGTAATCTCCCATATATAGCAGCATTATGGTAGATAACATTGACATGTGGTATGTCAAAGGATGGAGCTATGAGATGACAAGAGCCTTGTCACAAAGGCCAACAACGTTGTCACTTGGGAGCTTGGATTTGTTGATGGGGTGTTCCCAGGATCACTTCACATATGATGCACTTTATGGGCAAGTAGGAGATGAGAGTGATGGAGTAGTGGATGGAGAAATCTATTACCATGATATGATCTTCTAGACTTGGATTTCCAAGTAAAAGAAGAAATATCTTCATGCAGCACATAGTTCATTCCTCTTCATGGGAGTATACCATACCACTATGGAGGGCTCATTCAAGGATCTTATTATCACCTTACTCTCAGTACATGGTAAGAACTATGTTTTTCCATTTCTTGATTATCTAACATAGTATTTTCATTCTCTTACCATATCTATATAGTGCATTGCTCCACAAGAGGGCAAGCCTCTATTTGTGCTTCATGGTCATTTTGGGACCAACATCTATGCTAAAGATGGCCATTTCTGGTATGGATTTGGGAAATTTTTGCACTATTCTCTGTATGCTCAGTTAAAAAACAATGCCATCTACTATTTATTAATGGATGAGATGACATGTACAACTATACAATTATTGGGAGACAACCTGCCACATCATGTTCTGAAATTGAAGTTGGTAAAACTGTGCTGTGACTACTTGGGAGACTGTTGGTACCTTCCAGAACTATGTAAAACCTTCAGTACCTCTCTCATTCCTAAATTATCACATAGCGAATTGGAATATTAAAGTTTGATCTTGCTCTTAGATAGAGGAATAAGATGGTATGGAGACCCATAAATCTCCTTAGTTGGAATAAAAGACACTCCTAGTGTGGATGACGGTCATCTAAAAGCTGGATTGAAGATCCTTAGGTGTGAAAAGGGGCTGGAGCATGAATACTGGGTCAACTTTGACCAAATCAAATAGCTTTGTTATGGAGGAGTGGCATTCATGGTGGGAAAATGCAATTTTGGAGGGAGATTGATTGCATGGAGGTAGTGACCTAATAGAGTGGGGCCATGGGTGAGGAAGCTCATAACTTATGTAAGGAAGATGATGGCAACCATATGGGGTTATGTTTTGATTATTATTTTGATATGTCTATTTAGAATTTGTTGCTCCCTTCAGTTTTTCAACTAAGATTGCAGTGCTGCTTAGCACAGGGTGTTCCCGAGCGGGAATCCCACCTCTTTCCTTGAGAGGTCTCTTAGGAGAGTATTGCACTACCTTTTCCACTATCTGGAATCAGGCCAAGCTACATCTTTGTTGTACAACACATTTTATACAGAGTATTGTGTTGTGTTGCAGGGTGCAGCAGTGGAGAGTTGATTTGGGTCACTTCCTTGCTTGATTTTAGTTGGAGGAAGGTTTCCTTCCATTGGTAGACCAGCAAGGAGAACCCCTGAGCTTTATTTCATCATCTAGCATCAAGCTAAGATGCTTCTATCAATTACAATGCATTTTTCTAAAGGAACTGCATTATTTCTGGGTGTAATTGTAGTGAAGGGTTTGGAACCCTAGTTGGGGGAAATGGATCTTCAGAGGGGATAAACCTCTCATTCAAACAATCAATAGGAGGATTTTTCATACATTTCCATATCAGATCAACAACATCCTATCATCTATCTAGTTGTAGAGATTATTCAGCCCTAGGGCCATATTTGTATTTCTGCATTTTTTGTGTATTTCAGGAAACCCTTTCCGGGTTGTCTTGGAAATGTGTTTGGGAGCATAGATCTCTATCCCCAACACCTTTTGAGCTATATAATAGCATATCTATATTGTTATATCAATTTTGTAGAAGTTTATGCCTTAAAACTGCGCTCTCATGGCTCATGGCACTTGTATGGCAGTATTTTTACATGTAGTGACATATTTTCTTAGAGGAGGCTTGTTTTATATTTCTTGAGTGACTAGATCCTCAAGTTCTTGTGCATATTATTTGCTAATATGTTTAATAAGATGGTTGTACATTCGTCTCTTCTGATGGTGTGTTTATTTATTCAGTGCTATTTCCATTATTGTGTTCATATATTACTGCTTCCCCATTTGGGAATATTACAAAATGATAATGCTCATTAAAAACTAGTCATGGAGATTGAGAGGCTTTCACTCTCAGGTTACTCCAGGATGATCCCGTGCAACTTCTCAACGAGTTAAGGTCCATCACCCTAACACACCTTTGGGTTCTAACTCCTATAATTCTTCTATTATTTCCTCTACTTTTGAATCCATTCCACCCCAACCCACTACCATGGTCCCACTATGGGAGCCAATAGTGGAGGAAATATCAATGCTAATTCTGGTACTAATGTGGGTCCTAATCCTAGAACACACACACACATATGTATATTATCTAGTTTACATTCCATTATTTTAGAATATTTTAAAGTTTACATTAATATATTTTCATTCATTTGGATCGGATTTTAGTCAATTTTAGACTCTTGTGTGGCAACTAGATCCAAATCCTAGTGAATATCACCATACCTAATGAGTATAGTCCTAATTGGGGCCTTGATTAGGTGATGTTCATTCTTGGTTTTAGAAACAATTTTTTTAGCCATCAACGATTTTGGCATAGAAGGAGGACCCGAGTAAGAAAAATCTCTCGAGAATTTATTTGAATTTATTCATTTCATAATGCCTTATATTCCTATTGTGGGCATGCTTTCAATTTACATAAGTTACTAGGATTATTTATAGAGGGATAGTAATTTTCTTCCAAAATTTGATATTTAATGGAGAAAGTGGATCGTCAAATTTTCATCATATTTCACAACTTAATGTTTTCTACAATGTCTTAGATATATGTGATGATATTGGGATATTTATAATTTTTACTCTTACCTTAAGAGGTAGAATCAAGAGCTAGTTTCAAGTATTACTAGCTATATCAATTCATTTGTGAAAAATATTCATGAATGCATTTTCTCAATTCCCATAAACATTTTGATTTTCTCAATGTATGGAGTTAAAAAATATTTGGATGTTTGAAGGTGAGTATATAGAGGGTTTTCTTCCTAGGTTTTGATTAATTTTTTTCACATTTCCTAGGAGTGAAAAACCTTTAGCTAGATATTCGATGCAATATTTCCTTAACTTTACTTCACTCCCTCATATACATAATAAAATAAATAATGATGGAATTAAATATTATTCATATGATGACACTGTTGTTTCAATATTTTTTTATTATAAGAATATAAAACCAAGATTATCTTTTGCAAAATATCTAATGACCCTAAAGTATATATTGATTTGTGTTTTCTTTATGAAGGTTTAATTGAAGATAACACAATGTAATTATGGATCACTACAAGGAAAAGACCCTCTAGTGTAGGTTTTTGCTGAATCCCCTATAAAGTTAGCTAAAAATCCATTTGTACCGGAGGTCACTAGTAGAGTTGGGTGAGCGGATGTTTTTTAACGATGCGTCTATAATACGCTAACGCATCGGTGCATTACTATAAATAGATGCATTAGTGCTTGATAGCATATGGTACACCATGGAATATTTTTTTAATAGAAATAAAAAAAAAGCAGTGTGCTAGGAAGATAGGGGGCACTGATGTGTATACTAATTAATAACATCGAAAAAGGGTTAAATTTTAAAAAAGGTTGGTCATTAAATTCATTTTTCCCAGCCCATTTTTATACTCTCATGATGCCCCAATTCCAAATAGGTATACAAATGACCCAGTGCATAAAAAATATGGTGCACCAATGTGGGGTTTTTAATTTGAAATTAGTGGTGCACATATTATATCATATGCACTGGTGCGGTTAATTGAACTACAGGTCCAAGTTCTTAATAGAAAATTGTGTTGAGATTTGTATCTTAGGAGGTACTCAAAACCCTAGGCTAGAGGGTTTCTGAGGAATGGTCACACAAGTATGACTTGTGGGCTTAGAACCCAAGCTTGTGGGCTTTGCACCCAAGCACTGTGTGTGAAACTATGATGATAATTTGGCATGTGATGATTTGAGATAATAGAGGACCTTGAGAGAAGAAAGAGGTAATGAAAATCACTCAGATCTAAGCTTTAGAAATGGAAATATGAATTTTTATGTGTATTTGGTGGGTTTGCGCAAGAATTTCTCAATTTGGCTAGCATAATTAGAAGTATCTTGACAAATTGGCAAGCCCAAAAGGATAGTTTCATGAATCCTTGAGAAAGGAATATATTCAAGTTACTGTGAAGGCATAATCACTCATCTAAAAGTCCATCAAAGTAAAGGAATACATCATATGAAGTTGTCGCAGTGCCTTGGAGACCAAATGAAGGAAGAGAGGAGCCACTTGGGAAACGTTTCATGACTATTTTGGTAGATCGAGTGCTAGAGCAGAAAAGTCACAACTTCAAGAAGAATTCTAGGTTAGTTTGGTGCGGTTTAACGGTTGGTTTCTCTCTATGTTTAGGGGTCGTAGGGTAGTTAAAGTATTGCAGGAGGACGCATCCCTTTTGGGGCAACTTTAAGGAGGGTTAAGACCCTCTTTTTTGAAGCATTATAGATCATAATTAGGAATAGGAAAGGTCATAGTTGTTAGGAGACAGTTTAGAGGAGTTAAAAGGGATAATTATGTGGACTATCATCATGCCTTAACTAGTCAGCCTAATGGACAATAGTATACATCATCCAAGAAGAAATTAATAGGCATGTTCTGTTGATGTATACAAGTTGGTTTTGATGCTAGATGGATGTGGGCCCATATTGGATAGTTTTGTGATCATCTCAGGAGAAAGTTACATAAGAATTTGTACATATATGTCAAGAGGAGCAGGAGGAGGTTGCAAGACAATTTGTTCACCCTATTGAATTGATGTCATTTGCAAGAGGAGGATGTCCTAGAAGGGGTAAGTTTGTGAAGTTTGTTAGAAACCAAAAGGAAGGGTAATCAAAGTATTTGGATTCCCTAACTAATGAGCACATGCTACAAGATTGTATTGGGAACTTTTTCTCTATTAGAGGGTAGAGTAAGAGTGGACCAAGTGTGGTCCTAGTTGAGGCAGGGCTGGAACAACCTAAAAAACAACATGAGAGGATTGTAGAGGCTTGATTCAAGCCCAAGGAAACAAGTCTCTTGAAGGACTAAAGAATTGTTAGATGTGACAGAATAATAGATCATAGGTATGATCAACCTAGAGTAGTTTGAGTATCCCTAGACTTTCCTTGTGGAGAAGGACATCTATAGTAGAAGAAGGGTAATCCTCATAACTTGTGTTCATTACTGGAGAAGTAATTTTAGCAGTGATAGGTGGAAATCCTCCATGCCCTCTGTTAGTATTCATTAGAGAAGCACAAGAAGAATATAGTGGGTTGAAGTCCCTAAGTAGTTGAGGAGAATAAATGGACAGATCAGAGTTGTGAACAAACAAATTTGTGAAAAAATCGACAAGAGCCTTAATGTGTTGTGTGTTTAGGGAAAATTTTAGGGGCTAATATTCGTAGGTGGGCTAATATTCCATGCTTTTTCCAAAAAAAAAACATTCGCCAATTTCCATTTTTCTAAAAAATGAATTCGCCCAAATTTTATAGTATAAAATTATTTTACCTTAAAATCGTCAATATTATATACTTTCTAATATAAAATAATTAGAAATCTAAACATTTTTACAAAATTATCATCAAATATTTTAAAATTTGGATATTAGTGACTAGCAAGATTCGCCAAGGTTGCTAAACTTTAAGATAAACTTACATCCTTAAAATTTTCCCTGGATGTGTTGCAAGACGAACGATCAGTGAGAGAGTAGATTGGAGCAGAGATTCATTGGCCAGATGGACTTAGTGCATTGATAGAGACAAGTTTTGCAGACGAAGAGCCAACGGAATGGAAAGATGTGTACAGGGTATGACCAAGTCACTTGTGAGGAGCTCTACATTAGCTAGATGGGCATAATACTTTGCTATGGGTAGATTGGTGGTCATTATGATAAACACCAAGCCCTAGTTGTTGTATATCTTATTCAGTAAATGTATGAGGGCCATTTTTCTTGGTTCAAGATCCCTAGGCTATTTTATTGTTGTAATGTTCCCAAATTTTAGCCTCAAACCTAAATGGAACATTAGAGTGAGCAGCATCTCTAACCAGTGAATAAATGGGTAAAAAGCCCATAAGTCTCCTAAGGAGGAAGAAAAACACTCCAAGTGTGAAAGGAGACACTCTTTGCAGCTTAATGAAACACTTCCATGTGTGAATAGGGATAATATCAAGCTGGTTCATTCCACTTTGACTAAGTCAACAGTGCAGTTGTGGAGGAGAAGGAATCAAAGAAGGAATAACGTAGTTTTGGAGGGAGATGAATCTTTGGATGGAGATGACCTAATTGAGTGGGGCCAAGGACAAGAAAACTCATGTTTTATTTAAGGAAGAGGATGGCAACATTATTCTTCATGTTTTAGATCATTATTCTTGTCTACTCAGACTTTTGCTTCCTCTTGCTGTTTAGCAAGGTTGGTGTGCTATTTAGCACCGAGTGTTCCCGAGCGGGAATCCCGCCTCTTTCCTTGAAGCCACTTGGGAGAGGTTTTAGTCATTTTCCACATCATTTTTTCAGGCCAAGCTTTAGCCTACTTCATCAGTGCAGTTTCTGCAGGT
The DNA here is from genome assembly GCA_034641835.2 of Pinus albicaulis. Taxonomy (NCBI): domain Eukaryota; kingdom Viridiplantae; phylum Streptophyta; class Pinopsida; order Pinales; family Pinaceae; genus Pinus; species Pinus albicaulis. The sequence continues at coordinate 1,614,646,461 of CM076575.1, read as the reverse complement.
TATTGTGCAATGTTGCAGGGTGTAGCAGTGGAAGGGATTGGAATCCCACTTCCTGAGCTAGTTTTTGATAGGAGGGAGGTTTCCTTCACTTGAGAGACCTATTTCGAGAGGTCTAGAGCTTATTTCAGATCTGTGGTAGCAGATCACACATTTCCCTAACATTCCCAGCATTTTTCCACCTAGGGAATGCGTTATTTTTGGAGGCAGCTTCAGTGGATGGTCTAGTGGCTCCGTTGCAGTGTTTTCTTGTGATTGAGAGGTTCATCCTTTCATGGGAGGAAGCCCTTGAGGGATATACATCATATCAGACCTCTTTTAGCCTTCTACACTCTTATGCTTCAATGTTTCAGTGATTATTCACTAAATTTCTGAAGATCACATTTGTATGCAGAGTGTTTGACAAGAAACCCTTGTCGGGTTCTCTTGTATTTTGTATAAGGAGATTAGATCTAAATTATTAAGCATTATTGAATAATATATGAGTAGATATACTTTTTCTCCTATTTTCCGAGTTAAAACCCTCATAAGACTGCGCAATCTCTTTTATGTATTATTTCTGAGTAGCAGTGTCTGGGGTTTTTGGTCATTTTCAACTACACTAGTGTGGGAGGTCTGTTTACCTCACCTAGTTTCATTTATTTTTTATTTACTCTTGGATTTATATGATAGATGGATGTATATATGGGATCCAAGTGATGGTTTTAATTCTTATGGCTTATATTTTTGGGAATGCATTTTTCTGTGAATGATTTTTCTGTGAATGCATTGCTGAGTGGTCCATTTTTGGAATATCTTAAGATATTTCCGTTGATGCTTATTTTTCCTATTTTGGGATATTAATATTATCAAATTGAATAATATAATGAAGTTAGGTTATTGTAATTTTTTTTTTTAAATTTGTGTATATTTTGTGCACTAGTAGATTTATTATTGTTTATAATTTCGTTGTGCAAAGTAGACTTGTTATGATACTTGGTTTGGCATCGTCAATGATTTAATATTCTATCCTAGACACCAGTATCATGGAGAAAAACATGGTGCATTATTGCAAGGTCATTTTTTATAAAAATAAAAGCAACAATGTGTTATGTTTATGTACGCTATGCTATCTATCATGAAGCACTCGTGCTATCCCTATTTAGGAAAGGCCTAATGCATAAACAACATGGTGCACGCAGAAGAGATTTTAATTTACAAATGGTAGTGAACTTCATATAAAATAAGCATAAGTGAAATTAATATAATTGTATGCCCGATAACAGAAAATAGTGCACCTGTTGGCTCAAAAATAATAATAGGGTTGAGACCCTGTGTTTTGGGCATAGGGGACAACAAAGCCATGATGTAGTATAGAACAACACTGAAATTTTTACCTTACCCAAGGTGGGTAAGGAGTCTCACCAGAGGCGTGGCGTGACCTTAGTTATATGAGGTTTGGAATCAAGTATCGGAAGGAATCACATCAAAGATGCAAGAATCAAAGAATACTGAATTATACCAGAAAAATTCTTGATTAGAATAAGTCATGAATACCCATAAAGGAAATATTATTCAGATACAAAGATATTGATTTTTTTTAAGAAACCATGTAATCATTTAGATCATGCATAATTATCCCAATATGTTCTCTTTCTCATTAAGGGCCATGCAACAATATCATTATATCTCGCTCGAGAGACTCTTATCAACAAAATATACTTAACATGATAGATCAATACATAATCACATAATATAACAGACATAATGCCACTCGACGAGCTTTGCAACAACATTTCAGTACTCTCTCCCTTTCTTCCTTTCCACTCATCCTTATTTATGTTTCTACACCTTCCTGGACTTCCAGTTCTTCCTTGGGAACACTGCCTTCTCCCTTGTTCAACTAATTCTATTTCTTGGTTGTAATTATTCTTTTCCACTTCGTTGTTGTTACTTCCTTCCATTGTTCCTCTATAACTTTCAATCCTCCATGAGTTGCTTCCTCCTTCCTGATTTCCCCCCCCTCCCGCAATTTCCCAACAACTATCTCCAAAAAATGTCATCAGCCTTATAACTTGTCATCCAAATTTTTTAGTTCCTTAAAATCAAGGCCCCAATAGGCCCCAACAACATTTCATTGACACATCCTCAAGTCAATCCCTTAACAGTGTTGTTGGTACTATTGACGCTCCTGTTGCTAATGCTTCTTGTGTTTCTTCTTGTGTTACTTTCCCTTGGTTGGTTCCTTCAAATGAAGTCCCCAACTCATGAACATATTTGATTGCCGCATGTATGAACTGATTATAAGCATTGAGATATTCTTTCCATGCGCTTGTGAGGGTATATGCTTGGACAAGGAACTGGTTTTTGTGTTGCTAGAAGCTTAGGTTGGATGTTCCATCAACAGAGAATTCCATTGTGTATCTGTGTCATCATTGAGATTATGTAGTATTTCTAAATGTGTCTGTGTGATACAGATTTATGCAGGAACGCAATAAAATACATAAATATACATAAACACAGTGATGCACCAGAAATAACACTTCATTTCATTAATATAAAATAATAGAAATATGCTAACGCACATAATGGAAATAAACTATCTAGGGTGCTGATAGCTTATCTCTGAGAAGATATGTTGTGCTACATGCCTCTGAACTATGTTAAAATAGGCTTAAAGGCCTATTTATTGTTGAGAAACAATAGAAAACCCTATACATCCAAAAAACTAACCATAGGAGATGAAGCACCAAAACTATGGGGCCTGTTTGGGAAAATTGGTGTTTCAACTTCTTGGGGACATAACTTTGACATACAATCTCCATTTGACGCGCACCATACCTTGTTAGAAAGATCTATCTAAGGAATAAAAAATTTTATGTGAGCAACATCGGTCCATGAACCTATTTTTCTCCCAGCTTTTCCAAAAAAATGTCAATTAGTGCCTCAAAATGGCTCTAGAAGTTAAGGACCCGAAAAACTGCAAAAAAAATAGTAATTTGTGCCGATACTAAAAAACTGAAAGAACTGATGGTGGGAGTTCAAATGAAATAGGAGGGTGGCCACCAATATCCACTTGGATCATTAGGGCCTCCAACTAGCTCTGGATGTTTAGGACCCGAAAACTTGCAAAAAATAGTAAGTTGTGCTGAAAGTGAAAAACTGAAAGAACTGATGGTGCAGGTCCAAACGGAATAGGTGGGTGGCCACCGATATCCCCCTGGACCACTGCGCCAATGGTCGGAGGTCTCCGAGTATTTTATTTTTCTTTGCTTATTCATCCCTAATATTTTGTATTTGGTCTTCGAGAGTGTTTACCTCTCCTAGGATCTCCTTCCACTGGATCTTGTTATGGGTGCTCCTGGCCTCATTGAATAGGTGATTGACACCGCTGCATAGGGGGTAGACAGGCTGGTTATTTCTTTCTAGGAAACCTAAACATTCATGAAATTATTGTATAAGGGTGTGAGCTTCCTCTGCAGAATTGATGATTGATACTTTGAGGTCGTCCACATCTACTACTTTCTGCTCAATCTCAGTTGCATACTCTATGGTAGGGTCTTGTAATGCACTTTCTAGGGTAGCAAGGTTCTACTTGAGCTCACGATTGGATGAAGTTAGATCATTACAGGCTTCTTGGATGTGATCACAACATTCAACACGTGTACAAGATGAAAAATCATCCGAGGCATTAGGCACAACATATGAGACCGAGGGCCATAGTTCTTGGAGTTTTAAGTTATTTGATTGAGTTGACCCTAGAGTTGGTGATTTTATTAGAGTATTTGATCACATTCTACTATAAGGGCAAGGATTTGTTATTGTTGATGTGCATGCTCGGTCACTAGAACATTTTGCAACACCTATTCTTGGCATGGAACTAGTTGTATAAAAGAAAATAATTGGGCTGAGGACCATCCCTAGATATTGTCGGGGCTCATTGTCGATGGGTCAGTAAATTGGCTCTGCAACGGTTTTTCACTGGAAACTGACTTCTCAGAATTCCCCTAGGGAGATGTCGCCTGCTGCGAGGGCTCAACTATTTTTGGAGTGGTTTGGATGGGGTGAGGTGGTAATAAATGGAGGGAATGGAATGGAAACAATATTGTATGGATTCTGGTGGGAAAGTGAGGGGTAATTATCTTCCCCATGACTTTGAGGGGACTTGACTCAAGAAACATGGATAACATAGAAGTTGGAGTGAATTTTGTGTTGGTAACTTACATACTGGACTAGAAAAAAAATTTGACCTCCATTTCCATTTCTTTTCCTAGTGGTGTTTCAAAGGGTATGGTGTATCAAATGGTGGCAGATGTGGAATTTGTGTGCATCGATGCATTGTCCAAGCGGGGTGACACAAAGGAACTAGAGGGTGGAGTTTCTTTGAGAATGGGTAATGTGTTATGTGATTGGGGTTCTTCATCAACAAGATCAACAATTTGGGTGGAGGTGGTGGTATTCTTATTTTTAGCCCTGACTGGAGGTTTTGCAGGCTTCAACAGTCAGGATTTCGGGATAATAGGTTCTGACTGGGAATGGGGGGCCACTACTAGGAGAGGAGGGAAGTACTAATTATAACATCATGTAACTTTAAACTTTCATTAGAGGAAATTTGATTTAAAAAGTTAACATGGAATTTCCATGTCATAATGTGTAAGTCAATCAAAATCCTTTAATATTCAAAAGAGATACATGTGTGACTAGGCACCAACATTTTTTTTAATAATATAGTTTATCTACCTTAAGCATCAATGGTGCCCAAGTGACCCAAATCTACTTTAAATATTAAAAATAAAACTAATATCTTATTCTATAAAAGTTATAATATCGAGATTATTTTTAATAAAGGGTAAAATATGGGTTGAGTGTATTTTTAATGACGCATAACTAATTTATTTTTATTTATTTTTTAATTAGCCTTTTTAATTTAAATGTTATTAAATTGTGTGTTAATAAATTAATTTAAATATAAAATATATACAAGTGTTTACTTTGATAAAAGTGCATTTATTTCGGTAGTTTAAATTTAAATTTAATTTAAAATTAAATTTTATTTATTTTTAATTTAAATTATATTCAAACTTATGTTAATAAATTAATTTAAATGTTATATCTATATATATATATATGGTTATTTTGATAAAAGTGACATTTATTTGGGTAATTTAAATTTAATTTAAATCTTAAATCTAATTTTTTAATTTAAATTGTGTTAAATCTTGTGCTATTAAATTAATTTAAATATAAAATATATATACGATTATTTTGATAAACATAACATTTATTTGGGTAATTTTGATGAAAGTAAAATAATAAAAGTAATATATTAAAATTTTTTCTACTTGGCATTATTTTATTATTTTCTTAATTTGTTCTTAGGTTGCTATTTTTGAGTTGAAATTTCCTCTAATGGGAATTTAGAGAAGCTGGGTAAGGAACCTATCGAGACTCCAATGCTAACCATGGTTTCCTAAATAAACTACATTTACATTTAGAGCTTCTTGATGACTCGTTCCAATGTTTCCTCAGCCAATCGCTTCCTTGAGTCTGCAGATGTTTCTCCCGGTAGAGGTTGTGGCTTCATCCCCACAAAAAAATATATATGCTTATTCCCGTGAAATTCTATAGCAATTCCGACCAAGAACCGACCTCCATGTGAAAATATGCTTCGGTAAATGTGAATTTTTGAGCCCTCATTTTAAACGTGTTATGATGGACATATTTCGGTTGACCCCATGTACTACCATGACTGAAATTGAACCATATTTCTGATGAGAAATATAATCCAATAATATTTTTGGGACCCTTTCCATGGCCTTAACCACTTCCAACATCTTCCTGTACCATCCATTGAAGGATGCCTCATTGATTTCCTTGTTGCTTGGGTCCCCTGAATTTCACGAAGGTGTATACCGTATAGCTAGTGGCTCGTCTTCTGTGTAATATTCCCAATTAGATTTTATCTATTTGGAATATTATATGTTGCTTCTATTCATATTTAGATGAATAAGTGGGGTAAAGATACCCTTAAATCTCTTTAGTAGGAATAAACCACCTCTAACATGGATTTGGATTAGTTTAGATAGCTAAAATAAAGCCACCTTGGGTGTGAAAGGGGGAAATTCATGTAGACTGGGTCAAGATTGACCAAATTAACAGCGCTGCCATAGGAGAGAGTGGAGCTAGTGGGGAAAACACAATTTTGGAGGAGGATTATTTGCATGGAAGTAGCATCATAAATGAGTGGGACCAAGAGTGAGGAAGCTCACCAAGAATATAAGGAAAGGGATGGCAGCCATGAGAGGTATTCAAAATATTGTTTATGTTTGTGTCTTATGAATTCTTGCATGCTTCATCTATTTAGCGGATTTGTTGTACTGTTCAGTACAAGGGAATTTCCAGGTGGGAATCCCACACTCTACCTCAGGGGACTTCGAGTGCCCACTTAGAAGAGCTATTTTGAGCTTCATTTCCACCATCTGGCATTGGGCCAAGTAACCACCTTCAACCACAATGAAGTCTCCTTGAGGAATTGCGTTATTTTGCAGTGTGTTGCAGTGGAGGGTTGAGAAACCCTGTTTATGATCTAGTTTCCTAGTGAAAGGAGCAGCCTTTCACCCGGAAAGCTAAGGAGGAGGATATACAACCATATATTTGTTATTTCAGACATATTTCAATAGAGCTTCAGCGATATAGCATCATTCAGCCACAAAGTTGCAGTCTGCACTTTTTTCATCTTGTGTATTTCAAGAAACCCTTGTTGGGTTATCTTGGGATTGTGTTTGAGAGACTAGTTTTCCACTTTCAACTCTTTTTGTGTATCATATCAGTAGATCTACCTATTTCTATTTTCCATTAGAAGTAACCCTCAATGGGACTGTGTTGTCATGTATTCCAGCATTTCTGTATAACAACATCATTTGGGATTCTAGTGTATTTGGGATTTGGAGGCTTGTTTGCCTCGTTTGAGTGATTTGTTCCTCAACACATTGTACATTTTGCTGCTGTGATACATAATATAATGGATCTATGATTTTCTCATGTGTTTTGCATTAATACTTTCTGTACATTCCAGTTTTGTGTTCAATATTACTATCTTTCCTAATTTGGAATATTACATTCCGTGACTAGAGCCAAATCCCTAGCCTCTGGTGAGAACCATTTCCACATGGACATAAAAAAAATGATTTATCCATAAATGAAGTGAGTGGCTCTCTTGTAGATGTCCTCACAATCCTCAAACAACTCTTGAAGTAGAAAACTGCACCAGTTCAACTGTGCGCCCTATACACAGTTCTCCGTGACTGAAATAGCATCGAGTGCACTCATTCCTTGAAAAATATCACATGAGCTTCTTCCAATAATATAACATACAAATTGAAATTGGGAATGTTTATTGGTTCTATGAGAGAACCCTTGACCCCTCTCTGGATCTCATATATGTTGTTGTCGTTATCATTCCCTTTCTTCCTCACTTGCTTGGATGTCGTCTGGAATGCAGTAAATACAACATTTCCATTAGTTGTTAGGTCTATTATCCTCTCAAGGTAAAATATGTTAATTGGTTTTTCCTTGTCGAGATAGAGTGATCCTCCATGCATCTAGCTGATAAGAAGCTTTGTGCACTGCATGATAGCTCATGTTGGCCCAAACACAGGAAGAATCCACAGGTTCAACAATGTTGACCTTTGAATTCCCCTGAAATTATCTGTAACCTTGATGGATTGACTTCCATCAACCTTGACCAATGGCTCTATGTAGACCTCATACTTCAGGGTCATAAATTGAAAGGAGTATGAGAGGTCGTTATCAACCAACAATGCCTTATCATATTTTCCATAGATTTTCTCTAACTTCCTAATTATTTCATAAAATTTAAAATCTAGGACATATATTACAGTCTTTATCATTTTGGAATGACCCTGCTATACACACAACATAGGAGGCTTGAACTTGGGCTTGTGACAATGGAAATTGGGAATAGACTCCAGACTTAGAAATTCTACCACCTCGACTTCGAATTCTAAAGAACTCAAAATTGACATGCATGTCAAGTAGAAAGACTCGACATGCCGTTTCTGAATAGATTTCTTAACTAATTCATATGAGAACTTTCCCCACTCAGATTCAACCATGATTACACTGATGACGATTTAGTTAGACCTTAATTGGATGACGAAAAACTTAAAAAGGAGGGTGGATTTGATGGGTAATTATGGTGTTGTGATGGGAGTGCTTATGAGTTGATGATGAGTATTACAGGAAATATTTTAAAAAATCAGATTGGAACTGGGAATTATTTCCTAATTATTACGAATAGGATGCCTAACATGTGTGGCTCGTCGACCAAAAACAGTTGTGATGGGGTGGACATTTTTCTGCAACTGGAAAAACCTAATGGGAAATTTATTCTAGAGAAACTTCAAATGAAGTAACTAACCAAATAATTTAACAGACATAACTAAAACATGAGGAAAAATATAGCATACTCTACCTAATCCTACATATGGTCTCCTTTCAGATATCCAATCAATTTTGAGTGGAATTATTTGATTATTAGAAGAGTTTCAGATGTGCACCATTCAACCATCCTAGTAGTAGGACACCATCTAGTTGCTCGATCTTGACAGAACCTGAATCCTTGAATTATACAACAATAAAAGGCCCTAACCAATGCATCTATAGATTCCCTGGAAAATTCAAGAATTTCCTATCATATAATAGGACATTCCCTGCCAGCGCAAATGATTTATGCTTGATATGCTTGTCGTGCCATGGCCTTTTCCTTTACTTTTCAACCATTGGATGGAAATATCCCTTGAACATAGCTTGAACTAGCTCCCAAAGTTCCTCCAAATGCTTCAGAATTGACTCCTCCTTAGTCATATGTGTGGCCTATTCAATGAAAAGGCTGGAGATAGTGAATTCGGCAGGTACTACAACCTCTCATCGATATACTAGATGGAAAGGTGTATGTTTGTGTAAATGTTTAATAGTTATGTGGTAGGCCCATAGAGTAGAGGGAACTCACTCATCCCAATCATCCATGTTTTCTGAGCATATATTGTTCAATCCCCTTTATAAGATCTTGTTGAAAGCCTCCACGGTACCATTTGCTTGAGGGTGATACAAGTTGATCCTATGGTGTTGTATCATGAAGTTCTGGAGTAATGAGGAAATTGTTTCATTAATGAAATGGGTCCCTTTATCACTAGTAGGGATCTAGGGTCACCCACATCGGGTGATGATGTTATCAAAAATGAATCTAGTAGCAGTATCTGTAGTAAAATCCTTAACTATTGTGGCCTCATCCCATCTGGTAAGGTATTATGTGGTGGTGATGATATATCTGGTGTGGGAGTGACATGCCAATGGGTTGATATGCCTTACAAAATCAATTTCCCATTTCTCAAAAGCTTACAACTCTTATACTAGTTGCAAAGGAAGTTCATCTTAATGTGATGGCTTTCCAACCCTTTAACAAATGTCAGACCTTCTGGCATATTCCTTTGCATCTCGGAAAAATGTAGGCAACCAAAGCCCTTCCTACAATACTTTCCTTGTTGTATTCTTTCCTCCAAATTTACCCCTTGTTACCCCTGAATGACACTCGCACAATACACCCTATCTCTTGTGATCTAGGACACATCTCCACAATATTTTATCAAGTCCCAACTTGTATAGTTTCATCGTAATCAATTGATAATATGCGGCACAAACGACCATGTGTCTCAATTGTGTTGTGGTGTATTCCTCTAGGCATTTACCTATAGCGAGAAATGTTTATAAGTCCTCCAAGTAGTATGGTAAAACTTCAACTAAAAATATATCGATGTCATGTAGTTGATCATCAACATATCCTCCACTTTCACCTCACTCTAGCCTAGAGAGGTGATCGGGCCCCATGTTCAGTCGGCCTGGCTTAAAAAGGACCTAAAATGTGAATTATTATAATAATGGAATCCATCAACAAATCTTACCTTCGAGTATGAGAATTTTCAATAGATACTTCAGAGCAGAATGATAAGTGAAAAACTTGAAATGATCGCCTAGAATATAATGTAGGAAATTTTGGAGTGAGTATACCAACACAAGCACCTCATGCTAGGTCATGGTATAATTTTTCTCTACCATAGATAACTTTATATTAGAAAAATAAATAGGGTGGTCAAGGTTTTCTTCCCTGGGTTGATCTAGAACCACTCCCAAGGAAATACTTAAGGCATTAATGTGTACATGGAATTGCTTGTTCCAGTATGGGTAAATCATGATCAATACACTTTCCTATTTCTCCTTTAGTATATTAAGAGTAGAGTCACACTCTTCTAACCTTGTGAACCATTAAAATTTATTTAGAAACTTCTCCATTGGTGCATTAATAAAATCATAGTTTCCTTTGTAATCCTGATCTGAACTAATACACAATACATTGGGTCGCGCAGGCCATGTTAGTTGCATACCCTTTAGATTTACAATTTCTTGTTGCAGACCCAATATGGATGGGTAGTGGGTTGTTTCTCTGCCTCAATACTCATGTGGGTATTTCACAATAGCTTCAATCTGATTTTCTTTCTCCAAATCATCTTACAACATATCAAGTTTCGGGTGAGTCAATATTGTACAGGTAAGAGGAAATAATGCTTTGATGAACTAGTCTCGTTGATGATTTGAATATATTTGGAAGTTAAAATTTCTAATCGCATCCTTAAATATATGCATTATCTCCCAGGTAGTCTCTCCTTCATATTTCTTGATTTACCATATCTCAGATAACCCCTGCTGGTTTGTCTGGGGAATCTTAAATTTCTGCACAAATTCTCGTTTGACATTTTCTATTGTTAGGTTCTAGTGCAACATCGACCACTTAATGAACCATCTCAAGGTTCTTTCCCTGAGAGGTTCTGAATTCAGTTAACTTTATAGCATCAGGTGTTTGTGAGGCCCTCCATATTGCTTCGCACAGGTACCAAATTTGTTCTATATCATCGTTCCCTTTACCATAGAACTCGGTATATCTGGTGAACGATCCCACCATATTTGATTGAACTTGTGAGAGAAGTATAAATCCATGTGACCCAGGATGTAATGAAACTTGCAGGTTCACATTACTATTACTAATTCCACTACCATTGGCACTAGATTTGTAGGTAGCATGGGCACTGTGAACTCTTTTGAATTTGAATAATTTAAACAAACACTTATCTGGATTGTGATAAAGTACCAGGGGAAGGTTGGCGAAGATACTAACTCACATAGGGGGAGGAAAATAATTTCTCGTCTTGGACGCATTATTCTCTGCAAATAATATTGTTATGACAAAGTGCATGTCGTCATCCAAGCCTTCCTTAGATCCTGCGTATCCCATTGGATCTGATGGTTCCATTTCCACTAGTGGGGATGGGTCCCTGTCACCCTCCTAACACTCAGCCACTACAACCATCTCCTCTCCTTCTAATGGACCAACTACAAGTCCTTGTTCCTCTTTTGGACCTCTCAAAATCGATCCTTCTTCGTGTGTATTCTTGTGTCATATATTAATTTCTCGTAGGGCCATCTCCAACCATTTCTCAGCTATCCACGCTCTCCATTGCACCCTTAGATCCCTGGCCTTTCAGAAATCATCTGCATCAATTTATTCAATATTCTTATGGTTCCCCGCTTGGCAGCATCCGTCCCATTAATTCCTTCCCCCAGTACTAGGAAGTTATGCTACCTTGTTCGAGTTCTAGAACACCAACAAGTTCTCTTCCACCATTGGAACCTTAACCCACAGAGGTATTTACTTTATTAGTTTCCCTCGAAATCTCAATCCAAATGAGGAATCAGCCTTAGAAAATGACTAATGACTCTCCATTACATACTCAATAACGTATCCTTCTAGCGTGGCCCACACCTAGAAACCCACAACTCACGTTAGATTTGTGTCAAGTCAGTGCAGCTCGAAAATATTTGCTTGAGTCCAGGTACAAAGAGAACATATTTTTACAATAGTATTTCTCTTTACTTGCACTCTCCACAACTAGTTGTGGAGCTCTTCCAAAAATTTGCATAAGAAAATCTGATATTGATCGCTAGTCGGTTCCGTGTATAATATAATTTAATTAACAATTTCCACATCTTGTCGACAGATTTGAGCTTGTTGAGAAATAGACCAAGCCACTTGTTTATGCAACCAATCTTGCAGCTTCTCCTTAAGAATCCTCAATACCATATTCCTATTATATATATTTCTATTATGTACCATTTGAAATTTTGATTCTTGTATGATGCAGAGTCGGCGTTGATGAAAGGAAACTACATCATGTTTGAGATCGATAATGTTTCTCCCACATTTTAGTTTCCATTAGAATTTTGGTCATTTTACAAAGCAAGATTTATTTTTTTTATAGAGGGACAAAGAAGGTGAGAGAATTTATATTAGATCAATTTCTTTCATAGATTTGTTCACATAGTAAATTTATGTTTCAAAGTTTGATGATGCTTTCAGGTTTTAATTTCTTGAAAAGGATTTTGTTACACAGAGATAGATGAGGCAGAATTAGTGTAGAATTATTATGGGGTTTTTGTGCTTCTCTTTCTTAATTTTATTTTCACAAAGAATGGTTTTATATTGACATTTCTAGTCTTCCTTTTCGATTTTGTTTAGGCATTTCTTGGTTTCTAGTCAAGCAGTAGTTAGAATTTACGTTCTGTTTGCCAATAATTAGGATTTCCTTTCGCAATTGATAATAGTGCAGTGTTGCCTTTCATTTTTTAAATGTTTGAAAGAAGCTTGTTTTCAATTATCAGGATTGGTTTTTATGCTTTCTCAAGTTTCCTTTGAAGGGCAGGATTCAATTTAATTTGTTGATATTGATGCACAAGTTAGACTAGAATTTAATTTGAAAGTTGGCAGGGGCTCTCTCTGGCATCTCCAGTGTTGCGCCTCTATGTTCACAAACTCCCATATTGAAAATTAAATTTTGGTCAATTAATATGCCCTATACATCTCCTAACATTTTGGCGTCATTTCTTGGGAGGCGCTCAGGGGATTAACCTTGGTGACCTGTTGTAGTTTGGTTTGTTTTTCACCTAGTTTCTCTTGCAAGTTTATGTTCTTTGAAATTAATTCTTTCCTACACATCTTGGTTATTTTAAGGTTTCTAATTTCTTAGGTGTTGTAAAAACCCCCATTATATATATTAATATATTTGATGACATGATTTACTAGTTGAATTTTTTAGAATAGGAAAATGGTATTTTGAGGAATCATTTAATAAGGATTTTTGATGTTTCCGTGGAGATATACAAATCATCCATTGAAGAACACATAAGTTCAGAATTTAATATTTTTTTGAACATAAAAATAATATTATTTAATATTTTATTTCAATGATTTGTAGGAAGAACAAAAGAAGGATGAAGAACCATTGCTAATATTTTGTGCCAATTGTATGAAGAAGCACTTCCTTGGAAGGTGTACGCTTAGTAGCCTAAAAATTTGCAAAATTTGTGAGGAGGATAATTCAATAGAACATTTCCCATCACTACTAGGATTACTAACGGTACTCAGGAAATCAAGTAAGGAATCAAATCGATTACCATGTTTAAGTCGAACCCTATCATCATTTAATACTTGGAGCAATGTTTTTTATCCTGAGTAGGTTCCTCAACTTATTTATAATCTTGCAGTTCCATGGGAAAATTTTAGTCCTCCTCTAATTAAATACCCTACTTCATGGCCACAGTGGACCCTTCCTTGGCCCTCTTCATCGAGTCAGATATCCCCATGTCCTCAAGAATGGTTTGGAACTTTTTCTCTAGGACATTATTTCATGAAAAATCAATTACTTAATCAATAACAACAATCACATTTTTTTCTCAATGCGCCACTGAGTTTTCATCCTTCATGGTCCCAGTTACCTATGCAAGATTTATTTAATCCTATCCCTAATCCATATCCTAACCCTAATCCAAACCCTAAATCTAGCCCTCATTCAAACCCTAGACCTCGCCCTAATTCAAACCTTAGAACTAGCCCTTATTCAAACCCTATCCCTAGCCTTAATTCAAGCCCTAGACATAACCCTAGTCCAAATCCTAACCCAAACCCTAATAATACAAAGTATAGTCCAAGCCTTAACCCAAGTCTTATTTGAAACCATAGCCCCCCAATCCAAACCATCAGGTTGCACAAAAATTTGAAACACCTATTCTCCATGCTAATTCCCCTGTTGAAATTTTTTTTACATATTTCATATCAGGGAAGGGAGTGAATTTGGAAACTTTCCCCAGTACTAGAAAACCTTTACCTTGGGAAGAAGCCTGGATTCAAAAACCATCATAGGATAAATCTATAATTGGAACCTATTCTAAAATTTTTGTTGAAGCTCAAAACCCTATAGTTTCCCTTAACCATTATTATCAATATAAAAAGAAAATATTTGAGCCCGAACTTGAGGGATTTTTCTTTTGTCTTTCACTTGATTCAATATTTAGTGTTGGAATATTTTTACGAGTTGGAGAATCATGAATATGTGGATCTCATTGAATCCCGGTTTCAAGCAGTCATAAACACACATCATTCCCTCATCATTTGACAGCTACTTGGTACCATATCAACTAAAATAATGGGTTTCTCATACTTTGGTATGTCTTGAAGTTTATTCTTGAAAACAAATTATGAGTATATCTAGCATTATGTCACACACATTTCTACATTGGAAGTATGCCTACACTTGAAGGATATCTTCCTTCCTTTAAAAATAGGGTAGGATAATATAAGAGTAATGAATAAAGATGCCATCTGAAATAAAATAGTATATCAACACCCTTGAAATTGTGATTCCCTAAAGCACAACTATTAAAATTTATATTATTATGCACTCTCGTGGTAATACTTGTGAGAAGAAATTCACTCTTAATGCCTCATATTTTATAAAGTGACTTTGATTATTGACCAATATGTGAGTGAGTGCTATTTTTATACTTATGTTTAATACTTCCTAACATACTTATTTTCTATTCATTCTAACAAACTATCATCCAAAAAATTATTTTCAAGTTCATCTTCGAAGGTATTGATAAGAAGCCTCCTATGGTGGACCACACCTACAAGACCCTAAAGAGCTTTCATAAGAACCTTGGCATGATCAATTTGACAAATTTTTTATTCATTATCTAAGATTTTTTCTTTAAAATGAGTCTTTAGGGTAGAAGGACCAACTCATATATATTAGTAATTAAAATTTTTTCACCATATCCAGTGCTCTTAAGGAGTATATTTTCCTCCCCACGTATTAAGTAACCTATCATAGGTTAATAATAATCATGTTTTTTTCTATAAGACAAATTAATTTATGGATAAGAGGTCTCACTATGAGCCGAACTACCATGATCATGGGTCATAACAAGAACGACATTGCTGCTACTGGTCACCAAGCCAGGGTAATGGCTTTCAATTGAACATTTGGAAGAAAAGAGGTCTCATCATTAGGCTACTTGCTATTTCTTGTTAGTTATTTTGAATGGAACTTTCATTAGCTGGTTACAAAGCCAAGACATTGGCCTTCAATTAATTTATAAACAAATATAAATTCTTTCAAGTGGCTCTAAAACTGTATATAATAGATGGGACGCATGCATTTCGTGGGGTTAAAATACATCCCTATCGAGGCTATTAATGCATGCTAGTAGCAGGGTCATGCCTGTGGTATTAAAGTTAATTTTACACTATTATTTACTTGTATGTTCCTTTCTTTCCTTGAATTCATTATCATATCTCTTTGAGAATGGATTTAAGATCCTTCAGGTGTTATGCCCTAGAGTTCTATGATTTCAGAATATTTTTTTCATATGGACGTGGCACCCTTAGTGTAGGTAATTCAATTTGTCGAGACAAGAGGAGCTTCAATTATATGTGGATAATGGTAAGATGGTAACTGTGTGAAGGTATTTTTCTGTCTACTCTTAGAACCATGACTTTTAAATCATGTCACTTATATTTACAATGAGGATATTAAAGTGAAACTTTTTATCAAATATGCACCTAAGATATTTGTGGAAATTTTAATAGTTGGCTACTTTATTCATTAATAACACCATACTTGCAATTTAGTAGTCCTATGGAAGTCTTTGTGTTATAATTTTTTGAAACCAGTCTTAATAAATAAATAATCGATCAGACAATCTGTTTTTAGAACAATCTCTATCCAACAAAGGAAATGTTGAGCACATAGAATTTTAGGAACATTATTAGATGTTTTAATCTGGTTTTTTCTTCCAAGGGAGCGACAATACAACAAATGATTTTCTTGCATGCGGACATGCAAGATGATCAACATGGGGGGGGGGGGGTGTTAGGCCTCTGTTTTGTCTTATATTATATCACCTTTTACTCGAAATCCTTCATGATATTGTTTAGTTTGAATGGTTATTTTCGTGGTTTTCTGTATTTTCGGAGACAATAGAGTAAGTATTTACTATTTTCCACGATTCCCTTCTCTTAATGAGATTTTAAAATTAAAATAATTATTAATAATAGTTTGTGCATTTTCAGTTTTGAACTTAGTTGACTATATTTTTATGCATATGTCAACAGTCCTTAATCCTACACTCACCTCCTTGTACTATGCATCAAATTCCTACACCAATGGGGATTCCTGCACCAATTTACCATAGAATACATGCACTGTGAAGATTTCCTGCACCACACATCAAGTTCCTGCATCACACATCAAGTTCCTACACGAGACATCAAGTTCTTGCACTCAAGCCAAAGAATGCATAGAATATTTTAATCATTCAAATTCACTAAACATTACTTAGCTCATAGTTTGAATATTAGTTCAAGGATATTTTTGGGAAGTTTTTTTTATCAACATTGAACATAGTTCACTATCAGTTGTAGACCGAGAAAAGAGGATCGATTTACCAAAATAGACCCTCATGTACCAGATTCAGCTCCTCTATTCGACATTTAGTTTCACCAGAACGAGATCTGACTTTAATCCATGGAAAAATTTTACGATTTGTAATATATTCCTTACATATTTGATTGTCTTGTTAATATCATGATTAGTGATGTAAATATCTATATAAACTGAAAGATGACTTGGAGCCAAAGGGAAGAGAAAGTAGAGGAAACAGTTCCAATGTAACATTATGCGAGTGTAGTTAATCTATGGATCTTTGCCTACACCATATAAATATTGCACTTTCAAGATTAATTAAACAACTTCATGTCAAGTTATTTTCAATTTGATTGAAAATTTCATGTTTATAATCTTTGTGTGAACCAGATCGTTGACAGAGGGTGCGAGCTCACTGGGTTGGCTACCAGACTAGCTCGACACCACTTTGAATTATTTAGGATTAGGTTGGATTGCATTTAATTCTTCATTTACTGTGTGATAAGCATGTGTAAGATCAGATTGTAATATCTATTTTTTGTCAGTATCTTTCCTTATTTAAAATCGATGTCATTTTACTTGCTGCATTGAATGCGATATTGGAAAATCATTCTTGTGAATTAAAAATATTTCTTTACATTGAATACTAGATTTAATTGTGTGTCATGGTATGTCTCTCCAATTGTCCTGTATTCACAACATTAGATTATGGTTTGAGACCCTGCCTCTACAAGCTTTGATTGCACAATTCAAATCTTTTAAATTGGTTTAGATCTGACAAGTTCACTCTCCAGAATACGAGATTGATTTCACCTTACTAATTTGAATGATTATGATTTAAAGTGGAGTTGTATGGATGGTGAGATCATGGCCTATCGTATTTATTAAATTTTAAATAAATTTTTTTACAATGGTTGTGTATTCCTCAAGAGTAGAGGCCACATATATATTTCTATTATTGACCATTTGAAATTGTGATTCCTGTATGTTGTAGAGTCGGAGTTGATGAAAGGAAACTACATCATGTTTGAGATCCATAATGTTTCTCCCACATTTTAGTTGGCATCATACTTTTGGTTATTTTCCAAAGCAAGATTTATTTGTGTTACAAAGGGAAAAAGAATGTGAGAGCATCTATATTAGATCAATTTCTTTCATAGATTTGTTCATGCAGTAAATTTATTTGTTAAGGTTTGATGATGGTTTAAGGCTTTAATTTCTTGAAAAGGATTTTGCTACACAGAGATAGATGAGGCATAATTAGGGCAGACTTGTTATGAGGTTTTTGTGCTTCTCTTTCTGAATTTTCTTTGCAAAATGAATGGTTTTGATTTGATATTGAATTTATTTCAACATTTACGATCTTCCTTTTCGATGTTGTTTAGA
This sequence comes from Pinus albicaulis, assembly GCA_034641835.2. NCBI lineage: Eukaryota > Viridiplantae > Streptophyta > Pinopsida > Pinales > Pinaceae > Pinus > Pinus albicaulis. Next base: position 1,614,628,210 of record CM076575.1, on the reverse strand, counting down.
CATTTCTTGTTCTCTAGTCAAACAATAGTTAGGGTTTATCTTTTTTTTTTCCAATAATTAGGATTTTCTTTCACAATTGCTAATAGAGCAAGTTTACCTTTCATTTTTCAAATGTTTGATCTAAGCTTGTTTTCAATCGTGAGGATTCATTAGAGGAAATTTTAGCGTAAAAGTGCCCAAAAAATTGTCACGTAATTTCCATGTCAAAATATGCAAACCAATCAAAATTGTTTAAATTTAAAAATAGGTACATGTAAATATTTTGGAGGGAAAAGATGAAAAAATACTTTTCTTAATTGTATTTTTTGCTTATCTCCTTATAGGTTTACTCAAATTTCAACTATAGACGCTCATTGGATGCAGATTTAAGTTCCACATTGATATAGGTGGATATTGGTGGCCACCCACCTATTCCATGTGGACCCCCACCATCGGTTCTTTCAGTTTTTCAATTTCAACACAACTTATTATTTTTAGCATTTTTTCGGGTCTTGAACTTCTGGAGTCATTTTGAGGCCCTAAACGACGTTTTTTTGGGAAAACTGAAAACAACGTGGAAGTTCCTTCAATGTTTCTCATGTCAAAAGTCATATTCCTCGGATAGATATTTCTAATGAGGTATTGGGAACGTTAAACGGAGATCATATGCCAAAGTTACGTCCCCAAGAATTTTTATGTACCAATTTACTCAAACAGGGCCCATAGTTTTGGTGCTTCATCTTCTAGGGTTAGGTTTTTGGATGTTTAGGGGTTTCCAATGTTTATCAACAATAAATAGACCTTCCAGCCTCATTGTAAAATAGTTCAGAGGCCTATAGCCGCCACATTTCTTCTTAAAGATAAACTACCGATGCCCTAGCTAGTTTATATTCATTATGTTTGTAAGCATATTTCTGTTATTTGATATTAATGAAATGAAGTATTATTTCCATTGAATCTCTGTGTTTATGTATATTTCTATATTTTATTTCATTCCTGCATAAATCTGGATCACACATCAAACGAGTACCCATATCCATAATTTGTAGAAGACCCACATTGATAAATATTGAAGATACATTAAAAAACGTGTTCAACACGATTTTGTAATGTATCTTCATTTTTTATCAATGTGGGTCTTCTCAAAATTATGCATAATGGGTACTCGTTGGATGTGGAATTTAATTCGTAATCCAAAGAGTTTCTACACTTTAAATTTGAGTTAACCTATAAGGAGATAAGCCAAAACTTCAAGTAAAAAAATTAGTTCTCTTCTTTTCCCTTCAAAATGCATAACTCTTATTTTATTATTTTAACTATTATGTTATTAATTTTCCTTAGGTGACCAATTTTAGGCTGAAATTCCCTCTAATGGGTGTTTATCCTTTCTCAAGTTTCATTTGAAGTGCGGGATTCAATTTAATTTTTTGAGATTGATGTGCAAGTTAGAGTATAATTTGATTTGCAAGTTGCTAGGGGCTCTCTCTAGAATTTCTAGTGTTGTGCCTCGAAGTTCAAATCTTGAAGGTTTTGATCTAAAATTCTATAGGAAACAGGACTTGCTTCCCATAAAAAAGTTCATAAGGAGTATGTCCATGTAGTTCTATAGGCCCATAAGGCTTCAGGAAGCCTTTCTGCTCAATCTCTTCTGTGTAGATGAACAATCTTAGTGGGAATTCCTTCAATCACCTTGTTGGTAGATTCAACCTGGCCATTTTCTTGTGGATGGGAAGGGGTAGACTTCCTGTGCTTGATTTTGTAATTTTCTACAATATTTTGCACCATATTTGATGTAAATTGAGTGCCTTGATCTGTTACAATTTCTCTTGGAACACCAAAACGAGTAAAGATATCCTCAAAAAGAAACTTAATTACAAATATTTGATTAGAAAAAGGTAATTCTTTAGCCTCTACCCATTTAGTGACATAATCAGTGCATACCAAAATATACTTCTTTTTTTTAGATGGAGGATTGATAGGTCCAACAAAATCCAAGGCCCATTTTTCAAAAGGTTATATAAGTACCTGGGGTTGTAAAGGCATTTCATTTGGAGTAGGTTTCCCTACCCTTTAACAACTGTCACACCTTTTGACATATTCTTTGGCATATTTGAAGATGGATGGCCAATAATATCCTAAATGAAGGATTTTATAGTTTGTCCTTTTATCAGCAAAATGTCCACCACAGGGCTCATCATGGCATGCCTTGAGAATTTCAAGCATTCCATCTTCTTGAACACATCTTCTGTTAATAAGATCTGGACCTATCTTATACAATTCATTAGTAATCCATGAATAGTTTTCACTTGTTTGAATGATTCTTCTTTTCTCTCTAGAATGCATATTTGAAGGTAATTTTCTTGTAACTAAGTAATTAGCAATATCTGAAAACCAAGGAGTTTGAGTAGTTATTGCAAAGAGATATTCATCAGGAAATTTATCCTCAACGAGAGTGTTGTCTTTGATATTTTGAATTCTAGACAGAAAATCAGCAACTGTATTTTGTTTTCCAGGTCTGTCTAGAATAGTAATGTTAAATTCTTGTAGGAGCAATAACCATCTTGTAACTCTGTTATTAGTAACAGATTTATTCCGTAAATACCTAATTGCAAAGTGATCTGTGTGAACAAAGGTTTCATAGCCTGTTATGTAATGTCTAAATTTATTGATAGCATGAACAACAAATAAGAATTATTTTTCAGTTACAGTATAATTCAACTCTAGAGGAGTCAAATTCTTACTTGTATAATAGATGGCATAAGGGATTAGGTCTTTTTGTCCTAACATAGCTCCGAGAGCTGTGTCTGAAGCATTTGTCGATATATGAAAAGGTAGTTTCCAGTTACGTCCTCTTAAGATGGGTGCTTCATAAGTTTTTTCTTTTAGGGTTTAAAATGCTAACTGGCAGTCAGAATTCCATTTGAATTCACAATCCTTGGTAAGTAATTTGAAGAGTGGGGATGCTATTTTGGTAAAATTTTCTATAAATCTTCTATAATACCCTATGAATCCTAGAAAAATTCTAACATCCTTTTGGAAACTTGGGACTAATAGTCTGGAGATGACCTCAACTTTTGATCTATCAATTTTGATTCCATCTCCTGAAATATGATGTCCTAAAACAATCCCGTCAGTATACATCATGAAACATTTTTCATGACTCAGTGAAAGGTTTGCTTCTTTACATCTTTTTAAAACTTTCTCTAAGTTTTCTAAAGCTTATTAAAATGAATTACCATAGACTATAAAGTCATCCATGTAAAATTATACACAATCATGTATTAGATCAGAAAAAATTCCTAGTACTGCCCTTTGAAATGTTGCAGGTGCATTACATAATCCAAAAGGAGGTACTCGGTAGGCATAAGTTCCCTAGGGATAGGTGAATGTGGTTTTATCCTGATCTTCAGGTGCAACTTGAATTTGATTGTAACCACTGAAACCATCCAGGAATGAGAAACACTTTTTTCTTGCTAATGTATCTAACACTTGATCTATAAAAGTGTTGGAACAGGGTCTCCTGCATGTTGTGAAACTGGTCAATTTTGTATATTTTTTATTATATTTAGTCTAACACAGGGGTTTTGGGGTGGGTAAATGCCCCTAATGCATTGTAAATGGGTCAAGGGTAGACCAAGAGTCCACACACCATGGTTTTCAGACCATTGGATGCGTAGGCTAAAATAGTATAAGTAGTTGAACCTTTTTGAGTTGTAAGACACACTTGGAATAGAGATTGATGCTAAGTGCGAACTAATAGATATGGTTAGGGTTTTTGGGGAAGGACTCCTACTGCTGTATGTGCAGAGATTCTCTGTCCTTCTGTGTGTGAACCCTGCTGCTGTGTGCGTAGATTGGGTTTTGGGGTATTGTAAGAAGGATCTGAGGATTAATGAATGCAGAAGTATTGTTGAATATATGAATCTGTTGGAATTATTGTTAATGCAAATCTGTCATATCTGATTAGTTGATGCGTACTTCTATGTTGATGATTTACGCTACAAAAGAAACTGTGTTATCTCTTTATGATGTGATCTAAATCTTCTGTTCTACTTTATGAGAGAATCATTGAAATAACTTCGTTAGTGTTCTATGCGTACATGATCTGTTGATTTCCGTGAATATCATTGCTATTGCACACATGGATGCAAAGTAAATCTGTAGATCTAGGCTCTGTGATATAAGATCTGGTCAGTATAAGATTGAACGTAGCTATGCTTGGCTTACCTACCCTCTCCCAGGGTGCGGAAACCTGGTTCCAGAACCCACCCATACTACTTCAGGTGAGACTTTGGCCTACGCAAGCAGGTCACTACCGAAAGGGCCAGTAGTATAGGGGTTTGTTGGCAAACCTTGAACCTCTGAACCTGGGTCAGGACCCCTCGAGCCAACAAATGGTTCCATTGCCGAGACTGGGAGCATTTTGAGAGAGGGATCAGGTAATTCCAAGGCCATACTGGAAACCTGAAAGCAAATAAATTGATGAATGGTTCGAACAACATGTTCAGGAATTCACAGTGAAAGAAAACCGCAGTGAGAGGCTGACCACCAAGGAGTGGAAAAATAAGTACATTTTCACAAAGATCTATGAGATATTCTTTGTAAAAATTTCAATTGAGTTGTGGGAGTGGCTCGCAAGTTTGGTTGAATTTCAGAAGTGTTGGAAGGATGAACGGGTCACGTAGTGGACCCCTGAATTGATCCAGCATTTAGAGAAGCAGTTTTGCAGACTCATCTCGACACACCACTTTCGAGCCAACATAGGAGTAAGAATTCACCTACACCTCTACCACCACCAAAAGACGACATGGTTGCGCACATGAAATTTCCAACTTTTAAAGGTGTGGGGATGAAGACATGGATCAATTCTAGTTTGTCGCAGGATCAGTATGGATTGTGCAGAACTTAGCTAGTGATGTGGTGAAGCGGGCACAACTATCCCTTGCCTTTGAAGGGAGAGCTTTGGACTGGTACATGGGATACATTGGCCAGCACGCGAACGCAACCATTGAGGATATTAAGAACGCTTTGAAGCAATAATTCAAGAAGCCTAATTCCTACTCGCAAATAGTGGTCGATCTAAAATATTTCAAGCAAGGGCCTTCTGAGTCTGTGTGGGAGGCCGATCAACGACTCAAGAAGGTGATCAGAGAAGTAGGATTTCAATATGATGATAGACAACATACATAATGGTTCATTTCTATGTTGTTGCCTCACCTGCGTGTACCTATGGGCCATCAAATGTTCGAATCACAGGAGAAAGCCTTGGAGGGTGCTATGAAGTTAGAAGTTGCGCCTCGAGATGAGACCCAGTTGGGCGTTCAACAAATCCAAGGACAGCTAGAAGCGATGCACATGGAGATCCAGAACCTGAAAAAAGAGCAAGGATCAGAGGCTAGCCCTGAAAGGTGGTGCATACGATGCAGGGTGAATGGGCACACCAAGGATAACTACCCTCTATTAGCAGATTATATGCAGGCCGGGGGACCTAGCCCATTGCGCTCAAAATAAATTGCAGGGCCAAGTGGGCCAACATTGTGGTGTGATAATTGTCGTGTTGTAGGGCTACACGACACAAACCACTGCCCCCGCCTTGCTGCGTATGTCCCAAAGTTAAAATAGCAATGGTGCAGGTTCTGTAGATTAGTATGAAATGATGAATAAAACTTCCAGACATATGATTTAATGATCGATGGCAGAAAATTATATCAGACCCTGCATCGCCAAGGTCCCCCGCAGGTATAGGTGGCTCCCTAGCTAGGGGTAGGGGAGGAGGCCGAGACGAAAGCACAGGTCGGGGACGAGGGCAGCTAATCTGTTACAACTGTGGAGAGGTCGAGCACTTTGTGAGAGACTGCCTGAATCCTACGACTCTACGAGGTAGTTGTTGGGTCTCAATCTAGTTTCCTAAACTGAGCTCATTTAATTGTCAACCAGGATTTGTAAACTGCTGAAGTGAAGTGTACCATAAGTACCTAGGTGCTTGTTTCCTAATGCGTTGTGTGTAGTATTTTGTGATGTTTTTGGTCTTTTATGTTGATTTATGATGTTTTTGGTCTTTTGGAATTTTATGGTTACAATGAAAATGCCTAGAAAACTAATGGAAAGAAATTGGTGGTCAAAAACACAGTTGAGCCTAATGTATGGATTGGCAAATGCAGTTGGATACAAAATCTGAACTATGACTAGATAGAAACAAAAGCTTGATAATGACTTTTTAGGCAGATGACACAAACTAAACTTGAGAAATTATCATTAAATATGCAAATCCTCTAGTTCTCTAACTGAACAATTAAACACTAATGATGCAATATTCTGTTTTAGCTCATCTATTCCATGATTAATCCCTAATTCTATTCTGAAATTTAATTGAATGTCACAGAACTTATACTCAAAGAGTTGTTGGTTTCTTTTCCAAAGTAGTTCTTTTGAGGAAGAGCTCTGTTTATGATAAGGAATTTGCAGAAATATTTCAGACCTTGTAATGATGTTATCTTCTGTTCCTATAGTTATGGTTCACTGATGGTTTTCAGAACAAAAATATATTTGTAAATAATGAAGGTTGTCTTGTGAATCCTAACAACTAAAGTAATCTATTGTGCAAAAGATGACAGTGTGACTATGAGATGCAAGTGCAATAAGTTGATCTAAAAATGAACCTAAGATGCTACTAAACTAGCACAATGTTGAACTATGAGTCATCATCAAACTTGCAACAAAGTAGCTGAACATGAATTAAATGAAAAATGAAACTCCGGAGCGTTCTAATTAACATGTATTATTCTATGAAGTTACACAATCTGTTTGTTCATCATTAGTGATATTTTGGAAGAGTTCCTTCTTGTGGAAGAGGTAGAACAATTCTGACTATGGACTTGTATGCAATTGAAAGCAAATGAACTGAAAGCAAATGAAAGACTAAGTTATCACATCACGGTCATATCTTGAACTTCTTAAGGATGTCTTGGAAGAATTTCTTCTTGTGGAAGAGTGATTAGAACAAGTGCAACTGTGATAGTGAATAACAAAAACTACAACTAATTCCTATAGTACTATAGCTATTCATCATTCATTGTTATGATCTGTTGGAAGAATGTCTTCTTGTGAAAGAAATGGAATGAATGTAACTACAGTATCTAGTTAAAAACAAATACAAATTCAACTTCTATCCTACAATACCGTAGTCATTAATCATTCATCATTTTGGTTTGTTGGAAGAGTGTCTTCTTGTGGAAGAGATGGAACGAATTATGGCTACAGTAGCTAGTTAAAACAAATACAAATTTAACTCCTATCCTACAATACCATAGTCATTAAACATTCATCATTTTAGTCTGTTGGAAGAGTGTCTTCTTGTGGAAGAACTAGAATGAATACGACTACAGTAGATAAAACAAAACAACTACTAATTCAAATGCAAAACGTAAAGGCAGCTAGGAAAAACTTATCTAGTTTACGCAAAAGAAATCTGTGCAAGAGGCAGGGGCCCTCTACCACTTGACGGCATTCAACTCCAATTTAAATCACGCCTTCAAGATAATTTTGTCTGCTCCATTAATGATGCAATAGTTTGAACATAATGCTCTGTGTCTTCAAAGACGTAACACAGAGTTTTCACAAAATCTAGCAGCAAATCTAACACAAAATCTCTAACTAAGCTCTCGGTCTACTCAAGATTTTATAAAGTAAATGCAAGTAACAATAATTACAACAATTTAGGAATGATGTCTTTCCATATCTGAATCATCTTAGGAGTCTTTGAGGTGGCTGCGTGAAGAAGAAAAGACACCTGGACTAAGACAGTCCTAGTAGGAGTCTTACTTCACAAATGTGTTCCCACGTGCATAACCGTACCCAGAATTCATTTCCTCTCCCATGATGAGCAACAAACCATGTAGGCACGACGTGGATCATGTCCATATGCGTTTTTCCTCAATAGGCCACCTGGAACATACTCAAACATAAAGGTAGCTGCAGAATCGCCGGTTAGCTACGGAATGCCTGCATTCTGCAGCTAGTTCCGGTCAAAATGCTTAACAATGGCAACAATCACAAAATTCAACAAGTCACTCATGTAAACCATTCTAGAAGTAATTTTAATTATTTTTATTTATCAAATGGGTTTAAAATAAAAATGGACAAGGGAGAATGAAGTAAAATGAGGTGAAGGAAAACACAAATTTGAGGCTCAACATACCCCCACTGCTGTCTCTTTGCATGTCCTCATGCAAATTATCCTATGAATTCAGAGGCTTCTGCAAGGACATCTAATCCCCTTCTTCTCCTTTGTCTGAAAGCTAGAGGCCTTCTGGGTTTCCTGATCACAAGTTTGAACCTGAGGTTTGTGAGTGCCCTGATCAACTTTTTGTTCCTTGTCTTCATCTTCTCATTGGTCCTCTCCAATTTGTCTATATGCTGGGATAAGGTTGAGTTCATGTTAGTCTTGAGCTTGATTTGATCTTTGAGAATTTCATTCTCATTTTTGATGTGTCTATTCAACAATTCCAACTCATACCTATCCCTCCTTAATATATAAATTTCAGACAGTGGAGGACTGGGGGTTCTCTCTCTGCTTTCTGAAGCTGTCCTCTCTAAAGTTTCCACATAATCATAGATTTCCTGTTGAGCAGGATCAATCTCAGGGGTGCCTTCATAAAAATCTTCTTCATCATCCTCTTCAATGGATGTTTCTTCATCTTCAATATTGATTACCCCTGTTTGTTTGATTGGTGTTTTCTTCAATTTTCCTTTTAATCTGTGACTTCTCCTAAGCTGAGAGGACCCTTCTCCTTTCTCTGTAGTAGATTCCTTGATTATCTTCTCTTCCTTAAGTTCCCTCTTTATTCTAGTCAACTTCTCCAAAATGACTTCCTCACTGCTTTCTTGAACTGGTTTGTCAATTTTACCTTTTAAAGTCCTCCATTTCCTACTTCTCTTTGTGGGCTGTGGTTCAGGTGATAGTTCTTTTTCTTCTTCAAAATGATTTCTTATTAAGAAATCATCCCATGTATCATTTGTTTTAGATAGATGATGCTCAATTAAAATTTTGACCAACCCATGATGATACAGGGTTGTCTCTAAAAACTGAACTCTTCTCTGAACACAAGAAGCCATTTTCTTCAGACTTTGATACAAGAAATATGGTAGATTCAAATCTTCTCCCAGAAAATGCAACATTAGTCTAATGTGGTAGACATAAAATGTCCCATATCTACCCTCACATGTAACAATTTTTTGTAAAAGAAGTAGTATATTTCTCCATTTGCTTTTCAATGCAGTGCTGGGAATTCCTTTCTTGAATACACTAACATCCATATTTGGTGATTTTAAAATTTGTTTCCAGGAGTCATTGTGGAATTCCCTATTTTTAAACCATCTTTCTCCAGTTCTGGACAATCCTGTAGCCTCTGCTATAAAAACTTCAGTAACAGTAAACTTGACATCCCCTATTTCAACTTCAGTACCTTGGAATGATCTGGCAAATGTTTTTGTGACTTCCTTATGGAAGCCATTAAATTTTTCCAAGAATTGAAGCCATCCTATTTGTTGTAACATCTCCTTGCATTGTGGGTAACCTTCTAAATATTTTGATCCCACAGGCTCAGTCCTTACGATGAAACCCATGATTTTTTCAATATCAAATTAACACTCTTCTCTACCCACAAAACAATGATTTTTACTTTCGGATTAAAATGGCTTCAAGCTCTAAATGAAAATGGCTTCAATTTTGGAATGACATACCTCTGATTTATAATAGCAACAGCTTCAAAACCTCTGGCTGGTATGCCTCTGTTTGATAATGAAAAATGCCTTCGAATCCTCGGACTGATGTGCTTCTGTTAAACTTTGGAATGATATGAAAGCAATTTCAAATTTCGAGCTAATATGTCTCTGATAGACAGTGGTAGATGGCTTCAAGTTTCCTTTTTGTGCAATACCTCTGGCTCTTAGTAGCAAAACGGTTTCAGTTTTAATACTGCAATACCTCTGTCTTTGGTAACAGAAAGGCTTCAAACTCAATCACTGAAAAACACCTCTGTTTCTAGTAACAACAGACTTCAAACTCAACCTCTGTCTCTGGTAACAAATGGTTTTCGAACTCAATCGCTACCACACCTCTATCTTTGGTAGCAAAAGACTTCAATTTTAACACCTCTGTCTTTTGGTAACAAAAGACTTTAAACTCTACACAGCCACAATTCTGTGTTGACAGTGGAAATGCTCCAAACTTCGTTCACAGTGATATGCTATCTGTTCACGGGATCAAGTGGTTTTGAGTTCTCACACCGTTATACTTCCAAATTTACCTCTTCTGATCTGCTCCTCATGATAATAATGCCTCTGTCTTCGGAATGGAATACTGGCTACGGAATGAAGTTATGGCAAATGGTCACGGCATAGAGTAGTGGAGTGAGGTGGAGGGATTGTATTAATGATTGAGGAGACGGCGGAGGATTTACGACGGCAGGGAAAATCATCATCATTAAATAACTTGGTTAAGAGTCATGGGAAATTCAAACGCTTTGATCATTTCACCACTTAAATGCTATCGGATATAAAATTTGAAATGGAAGGTTTTAATACAAAGTCTGTAGAGGGTTTGTTTGGCGTTTGATCAATAAAACAATTAAAACAACCTTTCGAATAATCCACAACTAAACTATGCTAAACTTTTATGAAATGCCATCGTAATTTAAATTTGTTACCTTTGCCCTTTATTTGATGTTTTTGTAGCCTTTGTCTTCTCTGCTCATTTCTGGAGGAGTCTTCATGATTTTCTTGATGCTTTTGATTTATGAATACACTGGGTCACTTTGTTGTAATTCTGATGTCTGCTGGTTGATGCCTTCAGGGTTTATAGCTGCGAAAAGACTGTCGGGCTGCAGAAAGGCTGATTAGCTGCAGAATGTCCACTGAGATGCAGAATGTTCCTGTAGAACACTTTAATCATGAAAATGAAATGTTTTTGGAGGATGGGTGAAATGTTATGAAAATGGATGAAAATGGATGATGGATTATGATATGTATGAAGTGGATAATGGAATAAAATGGATTCAGTTCATGGAATGAAGGAACATAAGGGCTGTACTGCAATTCATGACATATTTTATTCATCTACAACATGATATCAAATTTTGTGTTTTGACATGAAAATGAAATGGATGGAAGATGGAATGAAATGAATGAAATGTGGAATGGAGTCAGATGAAATGAATGATGGATGGAATGGAGTATGAATGGATAAGTAAATGGAGTGAGATGAAATGAATCATAAGTACTATGGAACTGTACTTATGATTTTTTATAACAACTGCTTATAAAAACAAAAATGGGAAAAGTTAGAGTGTCAGAGAGACTCTGATTTTCACCCTATCTTTTCTGTATAAACATGCCAATCAGTGATTGGTTTTCATGTTTATACCTTTATTTATTTATTTATTTATTTATTTATTTTTTTTTATTTTTTTTTATTTTTTTTTTTTTCAAAAGAGAAATGCTTCAGAAAATTTAATCAAGTTGATGAAGAAGAGAGACTCTTCTTCATTAACTTCACATCATTGTCTCCTTGGAACTTCTTGACAAACTCTTCTCTTGAGAGTGGCTTGTGGTATAGCTTCAGTCTATGGCCATTCACAAGAAAAGTGACCTCTTCTTCATCTATAGTTCTGATTTTTACTGCCCCATTATCAAAAATTCAAACAATTTCATATGGCCCAAGCCAATGTGTCTGAAATTTCCCTTGAAAATCCTTGAATTTTGAATCAAACAAGAGAGCCCAGTCACCCTCTTTAAATTTCTTCTCCTCGATGTACTTGTCATGCCATCTAGCCCTTTGCTATTGGACTAGACTTGTTTTCTGAACTGCATCTTGTCTGATCTCATCCAATTCATTAATTTGCTCCAGTCTATGCTTTTGTGCCTCCGTTAGATCAACTCCTAGCTGAACTGCCATCTTGAATGTTTGAATTTGGAACTCTATAGGAAACAAAACTTGCTTTCCATAAACAAGCTCATAAGGAGTATGGCCTGTTGTGTTTCTCCATGTAGTTCTATAGGCCCACAAGGCTTCAGGAAGCCTATCTACCCAATCTCTTCTATGTAGATGAACAGTATTTGTTAGGATTCCTTCAATAACTTTATTAGTGGATTCCACTTGACCATTTGCTTGTGGATGATAAGGAGTAGATGTTCTATGTCTGATTTTGTAATTCTCCATCATTTTCTCCACTAGCCTTGATGTAAATTGAGCTCCTTGATCTGTAACAATTTCCCTTGGGACACCAAAACGAGTGAAAATATCCTCAAAAATAAAAGTAACTACAGATGATTCATTAGCAACAAGTAATGGTTTAGCTTCTACCCACTTAGTAACATAATCAGTGCAAACTAATATGTATTTCTTTTTGTCTTGATGGAGGACTAATAGGTCCTACAAAATCCAAAGCCCATTTTTCAAAAGGTTCAATGTGTACCTGAGGTTGTAATGGCATCTCACCTGAAGGAGAAGGTTTCCCTACCCTTTGGAAACTGTCACACCTTTTTACATATTCCCTTGCATCTTTGAACAAGGATGGCCAATAATATCCTAAGTTAAGGATCTTATAGGCTGTCCTCTTATCTGCAAAGTGTCCGCCACAAGGTTCATCATGACATGCCTTGAGAATTTCAAGCATCTCATCTTCACGAACACACCTTCTAATGATCAAATCTGGACCTGTCTTGTACAACTCATTAGCGACCCATGAATATCTTGCACTATCATTAATGATTTTTCTTTTATCCCTTGCATTCATAATTGAAGGAAATTTTCCCGAAACTAAATAATTAGCAATATCAGCAAACCATGGAGTTTGAGTAGAAACTGCAAAAAGATATTCATCAGGAAATTGATCTTCAACCGGAGTGTCATCTTTGATATTTTGAATTCTAGACAGAAAGTCAGCCACAATGTTTTGTTTTCCAGGCCTATCTAGAATAGTAATGTTGAATTCTTGCAATAATAACAACCATCTTATAACTCTACCATTAGTGATTGATTTATTCATTAAATATCTAATGGCAGAATGATCCGTGTGAATAAAAGTTTCATAGCCGGTTATATAGTGTCTAAATTTGTTAATGGCATGAACAACAGCTAAAAACTCTTTTTCAGTTACAGTATAGTTTAACTCTACAGGAGTCAAATTTTTACTGATATAATAGATGGCATAGGGAATTAAATCTTTCTGTCCCAATACTGCTCCTAGAGCTGTATCGGAAGCATCTGTCGAGATATGAAAAGGTAACTTCCAGCTAGGTCCCCTTAATATAGGTGCTTCAGAAATTTTGGTTTTCAGGGTTTCAAAAGCTAACTGGCAATCAGAAGTCCACTTAAATTCACAATCTTTGGTGAGTAATTTGAAGAGAGGAGATGCTATTTTTGTGAAGTTTTCTATAAATCTCCGATAATACCCTGTAAATCCTAGAAAACTTCTAACATCTCTTTGACAACTTGGAATGGATAGGTTAGAAATAACTTCAACTTTCGCCTCATCAACTTTAATCCCATCCCCTGAAATGTGGTGCCCTAAAACAATACCTTCAGTGAACATCATAAAACATTTTTCATGACTAAGAGAAAGGTTTGCTTCTTGACATCTTTTTAAGACCTTTTCCAAGTTTTCTAAAGCCTCTTCAAATGTATCCCCATAAACCGTAAAATCATCCATGTACACCTCTACACAGTCATGTATCAGATCAGAAAAAATTCCTAATACTGCCCTTTGGAATGTTGCAGGTGCATTGCACAATCCAAATGGCAATACTCGGTAGGCATAAGTACCCCAAGGATAAGTAAATGTGGTTTTATCTTGGTCTTCAAGTGCTACTTGGATTTGATTGTAACCACTAAATCCATCCAGGAATGAAAAGTACTTTTTACCTGCTAATGTATCTAATACTTGATCTATGAAAGGTAAGGGAAAATGGTCTTTATGAGTAGCTTTATTCAGTTCTCGGTAGTCAACACACACCCTCCATTTTCCATTTTTCTTAGGTACAATTACTAAAGGAGAAACCCACTGACTATCTGAAATAGGATAGATGAAATTAACATTTAACAATTTTTGTAATTCTTCCTTGACAATTTCCCTAAGATTTGGATTCATCCGTCTTTGAGGTTGTTTGATTGGTTTGCAATTTGCCTCTATATAGATGTGATGAGTACAAGTCTTGGGACTTATCCCTTTCATGTCAGTGTATTCCCATGCATATGCGGAAGAATGTCTCTGTAATACTTTGACTAACTCTTCTTGTTGAGATCTTTCTAGGTTTTTGTTTATGTTCAAAGTTTTGCCTGGAAAGATTTCACTTGTAGAGCTGCCAAATTTGTCCATAGAATGAAGAGACATCTGTCTAGATGACAAGAACTCAATATTGGATCTCTCTTGAAATGATTCTGGTTTGTGTTCTGAAGAAGATTCAAAGTTTTCTAGAGTATTCAGAATTTGATTATCTTCACTAATTTCTGAAATTGTGAAGAGTGGTTGTAAATATTCTTCATCCTCTATCCATTGAGTGTCATCTAGTTCTGTAATTGTCCTAGCTGGAGGATATAAAGTGAATTTATTTGTTGAACTTCCATCAGAAATATACATATCACCGGACCTACAACTAATAAAAGCATCAGCTGTAGCCAACCAAGGTCTTCCTAGTATAACAGGATGGCCTCCTAGATTATTCTTGGGTGTTAGGATCATTAAATCCACAAGGTACTCCCAAGAGTCTAGGGACACTGGAATATCTTCTATTACCCCATCTGGTCTGATCACAGATCTATCTGCTAATTGTAATAGTGTGGGTGTAAAGAGAAGATTAGGAAGTTTCAGCTTGTCCATGATTTGTCTACTCATGATATTTATTGCTGCTCCTAAGTCAATGAGTGTGTTTTGAATTTCAATTCCATTGATGTGAATTTTGACAACTGGATTTCCCGGGTCAAGGTACTTTGGAATAGTAATCTTACCCATCATAATGTCTGCTATTTGTCCTAACAGTTGAATTTTCTTGGTTTCTCTTATTCTTTTTCTTGTTGTCTTCATACTCAACTCCTTTATTGTTTTGGCTAAAATTGGGATTTCCTTGATGGCTTGCAATAATGGAATTTTAATGCAAACATTTCTCAATTCATCTAAGAAATCATAATTAGGCACCAAGATCTGTTTTTCTACACCTCTATCAATTTGTAATCTTTCCGGAAAGGGAGGTATAGAAGTAGATGTGGATGGTTGCTCTAATACAGGAGTTGGATTTATTGGATCTTTTTGTTTTAGTTTTTCAATGTTTTGGTCTTGAAAGGATGTGTCTTCCTCAAGACTTTTATTAACCCGTAGAGAGTCTTCCTCAGAATTATCTTGTTCTTGTATGATCACAGAAGGTTTCCTCTTCTCAAGTATCCTTCCAGACCTAAGTTGAACATCACTAAGGTCTAGAGGAGTAATTAAATAAGTTGGAAATTGTTGTCCTTCTATCATGTATGTATTCTGAGGGTTCTTATTATTGGGGTTTGGTATGGGCTGAGCTGGTAATTGATTGGATTTTTGAGGGAATGGTAATGGAAGTGGTTGATTTTTATGAGGTTGGTTCAAATGATGTTGTTGAGGATTTTGTTGAAAATTTTGAGGAAAATTTTGTTGAAGATTTTGAGGATAAAATTGTGGATATGGTGGATAGGATGGTGAATACTGATAATATGGAGAGTATCTTCCATAGGGACCTTGTGATCCTTGTGCCCAAGCTTGAGATTGATTTTGAAATTGGGGCCAAGGTTGCTGCCAAGAATTCCAAGGTGGAGGTTGATTATAAATTTGATCATGAAATCCCTGTGTCTGAGATCCCTGCCAAGGTCTTCTAGATACAAAGTTAAGAGATTCTGTGGAATCTGTAGGAGTTTCTTCTTGAAAAACAGCCTTGAGACCAGGAAGAGAAGGACAATTCTTGGTCTCATGTTTCTCATAACAAATAACACAGGTTTCTACAACTTTTACATCTAAAGGACACTCTCTCAAGGCATGTTTCTTCCTACATTTGGGACAAAAGATTGCCAAGGCATCAGATTCAGCCTTTTGTTTGTTTTGTATCTTGAGGGTGTCTATTTGTTCACTAAGACTCCCTAAGATGTCAGATTTAAAATCATCAAGCATGTGTCCTATTTCTGATCTACTTACTGTCCCAGAAGCAGATTTACTTGCTCTTGCAAGAGCAGGATCTCTTGGACCTTTGACAGTTTTGGATTTTCCTCTGGAAAGGTTGATACATAACTGAGATATTTCAGGTAATGTGAGTTGTGATATATCCCCTTTTCCCATCATGTTAAGGATATCCAACCATTCATCCCTAATGGTTTTCAACAAAAGAGATTTTAAAGTGTCTTGATCTAGGTTTTCCATTTGTGCCCTTTTTATGTTGTATTTAAATCTTTCCAACAAATCTTCTAAATTTTCATCTTCTTTTTGTAACATCTTGAACACTTCTTCCTTATGATTAACCGGCATACAATAATCCAAGTATCTCTCTAGAAATGCTTGTTTCATGTCTTCCCATGTTCTAATAGAACTACTGTTTAAACTCATAAACCACTTCAATGCTGCTCCTTTCAGAGTTGAAGGAAATAATTTCAATTTTTGAGCATATTGAAGATAGTCATAAGTCCTACACAGCACTTCAAATTCGAATAAGAAAGTTTCAGGATCCTCAGTTTTAAGTCCATAGAAGTTCGGAAGGACAGAAGGTGAAATGTTTTTCATGGTTGTATTGGTTTCTTCATCAAATATAGGGAACCCAAAAGAGCTTCCTATTCTACCTCTTCATCCTTCTGCACCTCTACCTCCTTCTCCTCTTCCTCTTTCTCCCCTACCTCTACCTCTACCTCCTCCAAACAATGTGTGTTCTCCATTAACAACTCCTCCTCCTCCTTCTTCTGCCATGGTTGACTCCCCTGTGGAAGTAGAAAGGTTTGTGTCCTCAACAAAAGTTTTTGGATCCTTTTCTATGGCAGGTTCAGTGGATGAAGTGGAAGGTTTCTCTAATGGAATAGGTGACCTTAGATCTTCTAGAAGTCCAAGATCAGTAAAGGATGGAAGATGGGTTTGAGTTGAAGGTGTACTAGTTCTGGATCTAGATGAAACAAGTGGTGTTCTAGAAATCAAACTTCTGCCTCTGCTGCTTATAAATCTTCCCCTTGAATCTCTATCCCTACGCATAAAATTGGTTTTGGGTGCTAAGAAACAAAGGTTACCTAGTTTTCACTTCCCCGGCAACGGCGCCAAAATGTTTGGTCTCAATCTAGTCTCCTAAACTGAGCTCATTTAATTGTCAACCAAGATTTGTAAACTGCTGAAGTGAAGTGTACCATATGTACCTAGGTGCTTGTTTCCTAATGCGTTGTGTGTAGTGTTTTGTGATGTTTTTGGTCTTTTATGTTGATTTATGATGTTTTTGGTCTTTTGGAATTTTATGTTTATAATGAAAATGCCTAGAAAACTAATGGAAAGAAATTGGTGGTCAAAAACACAGTTGAACCTAATATAAGGAATGGAAAATGCAATTAGAAATACTGAAGTAACATCTGAACTATGACTAAATAGAAACAAAAGCTTGATAATGACTTCTCAGGCAAATGACACAAACTAAACTTGAAAAAATGATCATTAAATATGCAAGTTCTCTAACTGAACAGTTAAACACTAATGATGCAATATTCTGTTTTAGCTCATCTATTCCATGATTAATCCCTAATTCTATTCTGCAATTTAATTGAATGTCACAGAACTTATACTCAAAGAGTTGTTGGTTTCTTTTCCAAAGTAGTTCTTTTGAGGAAGAGCTCTGTTTATGATGAGGAATTTGCAGAGATATTTCAGACCTTGTAATGATGTTATCTTCTGTTCCTATGGTTATGGTTCACTGATGGTTTTTAGAACAAAAAGATATTTGTAAATAATGAAGGCTGTCTTGTGAATCCTAACAACTAAAGTAATCTCTTGTGCAAAGGATGACAGTGTGACTATGAGATGCAAGTGCAATAAGTTGATCTAAAAATGAACCTAAGATGCTACTAAACTAGCACAATGTTGAACTATGAGTCATCATCAAACTTGAAACAAAGTAGCTGAACATGAATTAAATGCAAAATGAAACTCCAGAGCGTTCTAACTAACATGCATTATTCTATGAAGTTACACAATCTGTTTGTTCATCATTAGTGATATTTTGGAAGAGTTCCTTCTTGTGGAAGAGGTAGAACAATTCTGACTGTGGACTTGTATGCAATTGAAAGCAAATGAACTGAAAGAAAATGAAAAACTAAATTATCACATCACGGTCATATCTTGAACTTCTTAAGGATGTTTTGGAAGAATTTCTTCTTGTGGAAGAGTGATTAGAACAAGTGCAACTGTGATAGTGAAGAGCAAAAACTACAACTAATTCCTACAGTACTATAGCTATTCATCATTCATCATTATAATATGTTGGAAGAATGTCTTCTTGTGGAAGAACTGTAATGAATATAACTACAGTATCTAGTTAAAACAAATACAAATTCAACTCCTATCCTACAGTACCATAGTCATTAAACATTCATCATTTTAGTTTATTGGAAGAGTGTCTTCTTGTGGAAGAGCTGGAACGAATATGACTACAGTAGCTAGTTAAAAACAAATACAAATTTAACTCCTATCCTACAATACCACAGTCATTAAACATTCATCATTTTAGTCTGTTGGAAGAGTGTCTTCTTATGGAAGAACTAGAATGAGTACGGCTATATTAGATAAAACAAAACAACTACTAATTCAAATGCAGAACGTAAAGACAGCTAGGAAAAACTTATCTAGTTTACGCAAAAGAAATCCGTTCAAGGGGCAGGGGCCCTCTACCACTTGACGGCATTCAACTCCAAATTAAATCACGCCTTCAAGATAATTCTGTCTGATCCATTAACGATGCAATAGTTTGAACATAATGCTCTGTGTCTTCAAAGACGTAACACAGATTTTTCACAAAATCTAGCAGCAAATCTAACACAAAATCTCTAACTAAGCTCTCGGTCTACTCAAGAGTTTATAAAGTAAATGCAAGTAACAATAATTACAACAATTTAGGAATGATGTCTTTCCATATCCGAATCATCTTAGGAGTCTTTGAGGTGGCTGCATGAAGAAGAAAAGACACCTGGACTAAGACAGTCCTAGTAGGAGTCTTACTTCACAAATGTGTTCCCACGTGCATAACCGTACCCAGAATTCATTTCCTCTCCCATGATGAGCAACAAACCATGTAGGCACGACGTGGATCATGCCCATATGCGTTTTTCCTCAAGAGGCCACCTGGAACACACTCAAACATAAAGGTAGCTGCAGAATCGCCGGTTAGCTACGGAATGCCTGCATTCTGCAGCTAGTTCCGGTCAAAATGCTTAACAATGGCAACAATCACAAAATTCAACAAGTCAGTCATGTAAACCATTCTAGAAGTAATTTTAATTATTTTTATTGATCAAATGGGTTTAAAATAAAAATGGACAAGGGATAATGAAGTAAAATGAGGTGAAGGAAAACACAAATTTGAGGCTCAACAGTAGTCCTGCCGGTACTGTAGACATCTGGATCATGCAATCGAAGACTGTCTAATATTGATAGAAAAAATGCAGGAGAAGTAGGCAACACCTATGCAGAATGTGCAGAGGGTTAAGGCTGATCTGTGTGAAAAATATCCGAGCGTAATTTTCATAATGCGCAGTGGAATGGCCACCAGAGGACCTAGGGAGAAGGTTGTGACTGAATCGCTAATCCAGCAAGTTGTTATCAAACAATAGGGTTTGGACCTAAGCAAGGAAAAAGAAACATTTATCGCAGCTCACAAAGATTTTTCTAAGGTAGAGGCATCTACTTATCAGACACCTACGAACCTTAAGGCGGACGAGGAGGTCAAGCCCTTTTTACAGGCATGTATGAAGTTGTTGCACAACCCAATGGCTATAGAGAATCTTCAGGCATTGATGGATAGCTGCACAGCATGACCTAGCCTACCTCCGGAAATCAAGGATGTGCAAAAAATATATAGATATTGTAGAAATTATATGCACTAAGCATGCATATGTCCTAGATCCACCTGATCTCATACTATTTAACTTTATGCAAGATACTGAATCATTCCAATTGTTAATCTTTTGTGGAAAAATTAATTGCACACACATGTAAAGCATAAATAAAAATAATCGCACATAACACAGTTTTTTTTAACTAGGAAAGACTAAAGTTGAAAACCCCAACTATATATTATGTATCATGGAATCATATGACAATCCTCATACAAAGCTTATCAAGCTCTTAGTACAGTACAATCGTCATACACTAATCAAGAACAAACTTGCAAATCCATGCACCGATCTTGGCCCTCCTGCTAGCCTGCCTCCATTGTGCAATCCCTGCTGAAGAATAGCTTTGAATGAATTCGAATTACCCTTGCCTTTACTGCACAATCCTCATTGGCAACTCCAATGTGTGTGTGATGCAATCAATGCATCACTATAGTCACAACAGATAGTCTATCTTGCCCTTTCACCTATCTCTCCACTGGGTCTCCACTGAAACTGCCATGCACTGTATTTAACTGTTGTATTGTTCATTTGATTAATGAGTTATTATTTGTGAATTAATTAACTAATTAATTCACTCCACTCTCACTAGTGTATCAATCATTTAGACTAGATACAACTAGGTCAATTGAGTCTAACTGAGTTAAACTGAATACAAATCCATAACTACTTCTTCCAACTATGTCATAACTCTACCACTTGAGTTCTAACTGGGTCCTCCATGCATTAGCTCCAGTAAACCCTTGGGAATTGTGTAATTCCCTCAGTCCACTAATGTGCCACATCTATGCACTGAAACAAAGTACTCCAAGAGAATAAGTTGTTGTTTAGTGTCTGATTATTATTAAGAGCTAATAATAATCGACATGCATCTATTTTTAGATCAGCGATCTATAAATAGCCTTCGCCCAATATTCTAAAAATAGAATTTGATCTATTTTTTCCAACTTGATCAACCATCCACAAATAACATCCTGCAACTTATGAAATATGATCATCATGTATAAAAATAGACATAGTCTAAAAATAGACTTGCACCAAAAATAGCCTGCGGGCCCACTTAGTGAAGGTGACTCTTTTCACTAAGCTCATCATCTTGTTGAATCTCAACACTCCCTCTCAACAAGATAGGGATTATCCTTCACCCCGATCCTACCTCTATGGTATTCGAATTTTCTCCTGGTGAGCGCCTTCGTCAGAATATCTGCATCCTGATACTCCGTAGGAATGTACTGAAGCAACATGATCTTCTGCTGCACACAATCTCTGATATGATGATACCGGGTATTAATATGTTTAGATCTATCATAAAACATAGGATTAACTGAGAGTTTAATGCAACTCTGATTTTCACAATGTATCACTATGGGATCCAAATGTGAATCGAAGAAACCAACCAGAATCTTCCTCATCCAGATAGCCTCACATGCAGCTTGATTTGCTGCCATGTATTCTGCTTCTGTTGAACTGAGTGCCACGGATCTTTGTTTCCTTTTGTACCAATAAATTTCCATAAATCCGATACTAAAAATCCCTCCTGATGTGCTCTTTCTGTCTGTTGGGCTTCCTGCCCAATCTGCATCCGCGAAACCATGCAACTTCACCTCATCCGTCTGTCTATACCATAAACCATACTCAGATGTGCCCCTGAGATATCTCAAAACATGCTTGCCTGCCTTCCAAAAGAGCTTGGTAGGCTTAACCATCGCTTGTGAAAGCTGGTTCACCGCATAGCATATGTCCAGTCTTGTATTGACTAAATACATGAGCGAACCCACAAACTGTTGATAAACAGTGGCATCCACTACCTCTGCGGATGTAGCATCCTCTTTCTTCCAATTTCCTGGAAGAGTACTGTCGATAGGCTTGCAACCTTGCATGTGAAACTTCTCTATTATCTCCCGAGCATACTTTCCTTGAGACACAAACAGTTCAACTTCCCGCTGCCATATTTCCAATCCAAGGAAATAATGAAGGAGGCCCAAATCCTTCACCTCAAACTTCTTTTCAAGATCTGCCTTGCATGAGTGTATCAACTGCTCATCACCTGTTAGTATTAAATCATCAACATAAATTAAAATGATTAAAAAATTACCCTCCACCACAATTTGGTACAGGTTTGCATCTGCCTCACTCTTGGTGAAGCCAAGTCCAGTGAAATAGCTGTCGATCCGAGTGTACCAAGCATGGGGTGCTTGTTTCATCCCATACAACGCTCTTTTGAGCCTGCACACATGCGACTCGCTGCTGAAGATCTCAAATCCTTCAGGCTACTCAATGTACACCTCTTCCTCAATTATCCCATTAAGGAACGCAGTCTTCACATCCATCTAATGAATGTTCCAACCCATCTGCACTGAGAGAGCAAGGATGGTTCGTATGGAAGAATACCGTGCAACAGGTGCAAAGGTTTCTTCATATTCAATCTCCTAAATCTGTGAGAAGCCCTGGGCAACAAATCTTGCCTTATACTTCTTGACACTCCCATCAGCAGCTTGCTTTACCTTGTAGATCCATCTTGATCCTACAACTCATTTTCCCACCAGCCTTGGAACAATCTCCCAAGAACTGTTTCTGACAATGGATTCATACTCCTCCACCATGGCATCTACCCATGTGGGTTCCTACACTACTTCTTCGAAAGAAGATGGCTCTGTCATGATACACTTGCTCATAAGAGCCATGTATCCAATAAATCGGTCAGATGATTGTCTCTATCTGCGCTGTGATGTAGGGACTCCTACATTCTGTGCCGCATCAAGCTTCAGTCTCTCAGCTTCTGTCATACGCTTTCTGCCTTGTCTAATGTTTGGTTCTGCATGAGTGGACTCCTCCATTCCATGAATCTCCTCCTGTGGTTGATCCACATCTAGAAGCTCATCTTTTGGAACAAGAAGTTCCTCCTATGAATTCAAGTGTAACTCCCTCTCAAGCGACAACTTCATGGCTTTCACCTCATTTAATTTTATATCCCGTCACACAATAGTCATTCGACTATCTGGAAAATACACATGATAATTATGGGGTGTTTCTGTGCATCCCACAAATATCCCAACTTCTGTAGTCGGCTCCAGCTTCTTCCTGGCATCCTTTGTCACATGAATGTAAGCAGATAGCCAAAAATATTCAAATCAGAAATATCAGGCTTCTTACCAGTAAAAGCTTCTTCAGGTGTACTCATGCCAAGTACTCTATGAGGACAACGATTTTGCACATAAACCGCAGTGTTTCATGCTTCCACCCACAAGTGCATCGGTAGGCCCTGGTCATGTAGCATTGCTTGTGCAGCACCCTCGATCGTTCTGTTCTTTCTCTCCGTGACCCCATTATGCTGTGGGTTATGAGTCGCTATGAGTTATCTTCAAATTCCTTCTTTGCTACATAAGTCTTTGAATTCTCCTGAGATGTATTCACCACCATTATTGCTCCGTAGAGCTTTCACTTGCTTCCCCAACTCATTTTCCACCAATGCCTTGAACTCATAGAACTTTGAGAACGTTTCACTCTTCTTCTGCATGAAGAAGATCCAACATGTACGAGAATAGTCATCAGAAAATATAACATAATACCTGTGTTTTTCTGTTGAATAAACTGAGAAAGGTCCACACACGTCTGTGTGAATTCTCTCTAGGATCACTGAAGCACGGTTCTCCTTCTCATAAAAGGTGGTCTTCACAAACCTACCCATAGTACATCCCTTGCACTAATCTGACTGTGCAAGAGTACCCTTGGGAATTCCAGTAGAAATTTGCTCAAAATCTTCAAAGCACCATGATGAAGATGGCCCAATCTCCTGTGCCATAATTCACCCTCATCCCGTCTCACCACTTCTTCTGCTTTTCCCGCCATTGTAGCATAGCCATCTACCTCCAGCTTGTAGAGATTCTTGATTCGAACCCCTATCTTCTTGGTTTGACCCATTGTTTTATGTCGAAGGAAGGATTTTCCCTCACTGAAAACAACATCATAACCCTTGTCTTCCAGCATTGCGACTGAGACCAAGTTCTTCTTTAGACCTGGAACATGCATAACATTCTTCAACAAGAATGGATTACTAGACTCCCTCTCAAAGGTAATGGTCCCAATGCTAGTCGCACTGTACCGACCATTGTCGCCCATCTCTATATGCATCTGGAGGTCCTTCTCCTCCAAGTCACTAAACAACTCCTTGTCTCCTGTCATATGGAAAGATGCACCACTATCAAGATACCACACCGATCCCATATAGATTGAAACCAAGCATGCGATCAAGGAGAAATCAAGTTCAAATTGCAAGGCTAAGGCCTCTCCAACTGTAGATCCATCAACCTTCTTGTTCTTCTTCTTCTGTGGACAGTTAGTGGCGAAATGTCCATGTTCGTGACAGTGAAAACACTTTACTTTGGACAAATCCTACTTCTTTCCTTTAGCATCGGATTTTGAAGGATGTTTCTTCCCCTTCCATTTCCTTTCTTTTGAAGCCAAAGTGAAATTCTCTTCATTTTCATTCTTCGATGAAGATCCATCCCTGGTACCCCGCCTTATCTCCTCCTACACAAGATCCGACCAAAGTCGCTCCCATCCTGGCAGTTTCTCCCATCCATTGACAGAGTCTTTGTAGCTATGCCAACTCTTCAGAAGCCCAAGGAGAGCCAAGCTCACCAAGTATTCTTCATCAACAGTAACCCCCACACTTCCCAGTTCATCCTTGTAGTGGACAAACTTCGTGAGGTATTTTGGAATACTGTCGCCTTTCTCCATTTTTATTTTTCTGAGCTTGTCTTTAAGTGCCAACTTCCTCTGGTCACTTCTGATTTGGAACAAGTCTGTCAAAGCCTTCCACATTAAGAATGGAGTGTATTTCCCGTGAATTCTAGACACAATATGGTCCTTCACACATTCCAACAGAATTCTCCTCGTCTTTGTTGTCTTCTTTTTCCATGTGTCAAGTAATGCAGCATCGCTATATCCCGGCTTAGGAACATCGCTATCGATGAAATCCTTCAGTCCATTATCCTCCAGCACTGCCTCCATCCTGTCCTTCCAGGCTATGTAATTCGAGCTCCCATCAAGGGCATACTCCAATCTCAACCCGTTGAAAGACATTTCAATGTATACTCGAATTTTGCACCAAGAATATTTTGTAGCAAATTCGAATTGTCCACCAGCACAAACTCACTTTACAATTGCAATCTTCAATTAACAATGCTCCGATACCATATAGAAATTATATGCACTAAGCATGCATATGTCCTAGATCCACCTGATCTCACACTATTTAACTTTATGCAAGATACTGAATCATTCCACTTGTTAATCTTTTGCAGAAAAATTAATTGCACACACATGTAAAGCATAAATAAAAATAATCGCACATAACACAGTTTTTTTTAACCGGGAAAGCCTGAAGCTGAAAACACCAACTATATATTATGTATCATGGAATCATATGACAATCCTCATACAAATCTTATCAAGCTCTCAGTACAGTATAATCGTCATACACTAATTAGGAACAATCTTGCAAATCCATGCACCGATCTTTGCCCTCCTGCTAGCCTACCTCCACATCACAATCCCTATTGAAGAATAGCTCTGAATGAATTTGAATTACCCTTGCCTTGACTGCGCAATCCTCATTGGCAACTCCAATGTGTGTGTGATGCAATCAATGCATCACTATAGTCACAACAGATAGTCTATCTTGACCTTTCACCTATCTCTCCACTGGGTCTCCACTGAAACTACCATGCACTGTAGTTAACTGCTCTATTGTTCAGTTGATTAATGAGTTATTATTTGTGAATTAATTAACTAATTAATTCACTCCACTCTCACTAGTGTATCAATCAGTTAGACTAGATACAACTAGCTCAACTGAGTCTAACTGAGTTAAACTGAATACAACTCCATAACTACTTCTTCCAACCGTGTCATAACTCTGCCACTTGAGTTCTAACTGAGTCCTCCATGCATTAGCTCCAGTAAACCCTTGGGAATTGCGTAATTCCCTTAGTCCACTGATGTGCCACATCTGTGCACTAAAACAAAGTGCTCCAAGAGAATAAGTTGTTGTTTAGTGTCTGATTATTATTAAGAGCTAATAATAATCGACATGCATCTATTTTTAGATCAGCGATCTATAAATAGACTTCGCCAAATATTCTAAAAATAGAATTTCATATATTTTTCCAACTTGATCAACCATCCACAAATAGCATCCTGCAACTTCTGAAATATGATCATCATGTCTAAAAATAGACATAGTCTAAAAATAGACTTGCGCAAAAAATAGCCTGCAAGCCCACTTAGTGTAGGTGACTCTTTTAACTAAGCTCATCATCTTGTTGAATCTCAATAGATATAATAAATGCATAGGTAGAGAGATGCGGTTGACTACACAAATTGATGACTATGAGATGGATCAGGTTATTTTGGACCTGGGGCCAGATGCGAATGTATTACCTAAACAGACTTGGCAATGAATGGGAGAACCTAAGTTTGAATGGTGCACTATCCATCTGCGCATGGTTAATCAGCGAAATATTATACCCTTGGGAAGAATATCGAAAATCATGGTGGATATCGTGGAAGTAAAGGCTCAGGAAAATTTTGAGGTAATTGAGATCGTAGAAGATGCAGATCCCTATCCTATGCTACTGGGCTTGGATTGGGCCTTCGATATGGGAGGTATCATTAACTTGAATAATAGAAGCATGGTGTTTAGAATAATGGTACAAGGGTGATAGTGCCATTAGATCTTGTGGAAGGCGAACGATACACTGAGCTAGTGCATGACGAAGAGGATGTGGATCATATTTATAAGCTGACTGCGCGGGACGAAGATTGGATCAACCCCACGGCTAACAGTTTACTCTTATGGGAAAAGGATAGTGAATGCTTCTCTGAATCTGATGGGGAGATAGAGAACTGGTAAAATCGGTTACATGATGTCTCTGCACTGCGATGCCTTCGGGTCACAAAGGAATTCCAATGCATTTCCTTAGAGGTAAGAGACCTACCCTATTTTGATGGTTCTGATAATATTAAGGCATTTTTATGAGCATCTGAAGCTGAGGTCCCAAAAGAATGAAGGCTATGGGCCCTTAATCTGGACATGTGTGGAACACCTGTACGCTGGTGGGAGACACATGAGGAAGCATTCCAAGAGTGGGAGGATTGTCGAGGCATGATGCTCCTGCGATTTGAGACTCCGGTGGAGGTACGAGCCGAGACGTTCCTTGGCCCAGGGGACCCACGAAAACACTTGGTTGCATGGAGAAACACATGGGGTGACCAAACTATAGAATAATGGGTTCACTTATTCATTCATTCGTTGGGTCCAATCCCTACTGCGTGGTACCTGGATGCAAAGCTACATCAATGCACCCGCCATGGGGAAACTCTGAAGAATGATTTCATAGAAAAATTTGGACTGATAGGGGGTTCCAAGGTGCTTGAAGAAGCTCTACAGGACATAGATACATTTGTGTTTGGAAAATTCAGCACTCTGAATATTGCAGAAGAGCGAACTTGGGAAACCCAGATGCAGGATATTGTCGACTGTCGCATCTTGGTGAGGGAGGAAGGTGAAGATGATCCACGGTCTGTCTCTATCCCGGATTCGGAAGGGGAGCGCACCATTTCAGGACCCCCACTGCAAGAGGTAGACGTCACTAAGCCTCTCAAGCTGCACAAAGTCAACATTGGGATGGAAGAGCACCCTAAGTTAGCTAATATTGGGGACTATTGGTATGAGGATACAATAGGAAAAGTGGCCGAGCTACTCACAGAATACCAGGACTTGTTCCTGACAAAGTTTTTGAAGCTAAAAGGGATCACGGGAAACTTAGGGGTCATGCATATCACTCTCAAACTAGATGCGTGTCTTGTGAAGCAACGGCCCTATAGGCTGAACCCCAAGTATAAGCATAAGGTCAAGGAAGAAATTGTTAAAATGATCACTGCAGGTATCATCGAACCTGTTGAACAGTCAGACTTGGTCAGTCCGATGGTGGTTCAGGAGAAAAAGGCTAAGGGGCAGATTCGGATCTGCGTGGATCTACGCAAATTGAATGATTCCTGCGTCCATGATCCATTCCCTACACCATTCTCAGATGAAATTTTGGATAGCGTGGGCAGCCAGGAAGCATACTCTTTCACGGATGGGTTCTCAGGATACCATCAGGTCAGAATCGCACCTGAGGACTGCATCAAAACCACATTCGCCACTAAGTGGGGATCTTTTCAGTATACTATCATGCCGTTTGGTCTCAAGAATTCCCCTGCTATCTTCTCGCCGGTCATTCTCATAGTATTCAAGGAGTTCATCCACAAGTTCCTGGAGGTGTATTTCAATGATTAGATTGTCTTCGGCCTGGTGAAGGTGCACATATTGAACCTACGCATGATGTTGGATGCCTGCCGAAAGCACCAGATTTCCCTAAATATCAAGATGAGTATCTTCTACATACCTTTTGGAATCTTGCTCGACCACATAGTTTGTCGGCAAGGATTGATGGTGGACCCTGCCAAAATCACAGTTATCATAAAATTTCCAGTACCAACAATGGAGAAGCAGTTACGCTTGATCCTTGGACACGCGGGCTACTACAGGAAATTCATTCAAGGCTGTGCACTGATTATGGCCCCTATGGGAAAATTTCTCAAGAAGGATAGTTCGTTCTTTTGGAATGATGAGTGTCAAAAGAGCTTTGAGTTACTTAAGGAAAAAATGGTCTCGGCACCTATTCTCATCTTTCCCAATTGGGAGAAGGTATTGCATGTTCACGTCGGTGCGTCAGGAATTTCTCTCAGGGCTATCCTTACATAGCTAGGAGAAGGAGACATTGACCACCCAGTCGCCTTTTCAAGTAGGAAAATCTCATGTGCGGAACACAACTACTCCACCACAGAGCGGGTGAGATTGGCTATGGTCTACGAATTGCAGAAGTATCGACATTATATGTTAGGAGGGAACTTTAAAATGTTCACAGACCATTCAGCTATAAAGTACCTAGTCAACAAGCCTGTGTTGGGAGGGAAAATCTGCCGATGGGCTGCTACTATTTCAAGAATATGACTTTGAAATCATCGTCAAGTCAGGAAAGTTGAATGCTGGGCTAGACCACTTGTTCCTGATAGAGAGCGGTGAAGAGCCAACCAACCTAGAGGAAATATTTCCTGATGTGCAGCTCTTTGCTATTAAAGTAGTGGATGCACACTTCGTGGATATCATTCAGTTCTTAACTACTAGGGTGGCGCCTCCAGAGTACTCGGTACAACAGAAGAAAGAGCTAGTCACACGAGCAACGTATTTTACCATCATCGCAGTTCATTTATATAAGATGGGAGCTAATGAAGTGTTGTGGCGATATGTTTTGGACCATGAAAAGCATGCTATCATGGCAGAAGCTCATGACGGAGTAGCAGGAGGTCACTACGCAGGAAAAGCAACGGCTCAAAAGATCTTGAGAGCTGGGTTATGGTGGCCATCCCTGCATAGTGATGCCCACAAATATTGTAAATCCTACGATATGTGCCAATGAACAAGAAGACCATGCCGCAGAGATGAAATGCCCCTTCAACTGAAAATGGCTCTACAAGCATTTGATAAATGGGCCATCGATTTCGTAGGACCCATCAATCCGCTAGGAAAGAAGATGGGTGCGCACTACATTATCACTGCCACTGATTATGTAACTCGGTGGGCCAAGGCACAAATAGTAAAGGATTGTACTGCAGATACTGCTGCGCATTTTATCTTTGAACAAATATTGACCAGATTCGAATGTCTGAAGATCCTCATGAGCGACAGAGGTACGCATTTTGTTAATGAAACAATCCAAGCTTTGACTGAGGAATTTCAAATCGACCATGCGAAGAGCACATCATATCACCCACAGGAAAATGACGCGGTTGAGGCTTTTGACAAAATCTTGGAGCAGGCACTGACAAAGTTCTGCAACGCTGATCGCAGTGATTGGGACGTGCCCATCCCCTCGGTTCTTTAGGCCTATCGAACGACCTGCAAGAAGCTAACAGGAAAAACCCTCTTCAAGATGGTCTATGGAAAGGAGGCCGTGATGCCAATGGAGTATATTATTCCTAGTCTGTGTATCTCAGCATTCACGAACATGGCAGAACCTGATATCATGGAGGAGCGATTAACGTAGCCTATGGCTTTGGACGAGGATCGGTTTCTGGCTAATTTCCATTAGCAGGTTCAGAAGGACCGCGATAAAACCTGGCACGACCGACATATTCACCAAAAAACGTTCACTGAAGGCAAATTGGTCATCTTATATGATAGCCAGTTTTCCAAGCATCCACGGAAGTTCCGACAGCATTGGCTTGGTCCCTACACAGTTACAGAAATCACGAATGGCGGAACTGTTAGGCTAGCTACCCTGCGCGGTGATATGCTACCAGGCTACATCAATGGAATTCAGTTAAAACCATATCAGATAAAATGACTATATGGCCAGAGTCGCCGCACAGGTGCAGGTGAAGACCCTACCACCGCAGTGACTCGAGATGAGTCACAAGATTGTGTTGGGGGACTGTTGGAACAGGGTCTCTTGCAAGCTGCGAAACTAGTCCATTTTGTATATTTTTTATTATATTTAGTCTAACGCACAGGTTTTGGGGTGGGTCAAAGCCCCTAATGCATTGTAAATGGGTCAAGGGTAGACCAAGAGTCTGCAAACCACAATTTGCGGACCATTGGATGCATAGGCTAAAATAGTATAAGTAGTTAAACCTTTTTGAGTTGTAAGACAGACTTGGAATAGAGATTGATGCTAAGTGAAAACTGATAGATCTAGTTAGGGTTGTTGGGGAAGGACTCCTGCTGCTGTGTGCGTGGAGATTTTCTATCCTGCTGTGTGCGGACCCTGCTACTGTGTGCGCAAGTTGGGTTTTGTGGTACTGTAAGAAGGATCCGAGGATTAATGAATTCGAAAGTATTCTTGAATATCTGAATCTATTGGAATTATTGTTAATGCAAGTCTATCATATTTGATTAGTTGATGTGTACTGCTATGTTGATGATTTACGCTACGAAAGCAACTGTGTTATCTGTTTATGCTATGATCTGAATCTGTTCTGTTCTACTTTATGCAAGAATCACTGAAATAGATGTGTTAGTGTTCTATGCGTACATGATCTGTTGATTTCCGTGAATATCATTATTGTTGTACACGTGGATGCGAAGGAAATCTGTAGATCTAGGCTCTATGATATAAGATCTGGCCAGTATAAGATTGAATGCAGCTCTGCCTGACTTACCTACCCTATCCCAAGGTGCAAAAACCTGGTTCCAACACCCACCTATACTACTTTGAGTTAGAATTTGGCCTACGCAAGCAGGTCACTACCGGAAGGGCCAGTTGTAATATTCCAAATCTGGAATTTCTACAACAATGAGAATACCCTAAGGTATTCCAGAGTTGGAGATGTAGAAATATGCCTTATAACAGATTTCCGATGATAGATCCTTTAGTTAAATGATTATGCAGCAGCTTATAACTTACTTTGGACTCAGAAGGGTGGGGAAAAGAGGTGATTTTGGCCCTAAAATGAGTGTATTTAGGTATCTATGTAAAAATAAGGTGGAATTAGGTCATGAGGGACCTACATTCTGAATTTAAGCTCAAAAAAATATATGATAGCTTAGGTCATGAGGGACCTACATTCTGAATTTAAGCTCAAAAAAATAATCCTAGCTAGGTTAAACAGTTCCTCCTTCCCCAACAAGGCTTAAAAACCCTGATTTCGCATGGCTTAGATTATGCAGAAATTTTCTAAAGCATAGATAGTGTAATTTCTGAGGGTTTTAATTGAAATAATGCTGGAACATCAGTTTGGTAACTTATAATATGACTCAAATGATTTAATTTAGGAAAAACAGATATTTACATAAAGAAAGGCCTCAAAATGAGGTGCTGCAACCATGGAATGAGACAGAAGAGCTAAACAACATAATTTACAGGGGACTGAAGTAGTGTTTCATTATATTTTGGATCAATAACAGATCTGAATACAAAATCATAGATAAGAATTGGATCTATACGCAAAAAGAGCTTTTTAGTACATTCCCCTTGGGGATCTCAGCAGAAGATGAATAACAATGATTAGATCTGAGATCTAAACCATGGATCTGCAGTAAAATTCAAAAAATTCCAAAGAACATGATACAAAAAAGATAAAATCTGAAATGGAACATATATTGGTTGGCTAATATATGGATCACCACAGTGAAGGGAAGGATCCCTTTCACCAGAGATATATCCTCCAAACTGATGCAAAACCCACACTGCAACTCTTCCTGCAAAAAGGATGCATTTTCCTCAAGGGACTATGCTGATGAAGTAGATAAAACTTTGGCTTGATGCCAAGATATGGATCTAAAGCACAATCAGGAGAGGCACTCTTCCAGGAGGTTAAAAGACACACTCCGTGAGAAGGGGCTCCCAAAAAAAGCTAGATATTTGCAGATCTAGAATCCCACTTGCTGCAGCTCACTAAAACAAGTAAATCTTGATTGGATTTACATTTCCTAAGAGAGATGGAGCTTGGCCTCAAAGCCTGATAGTGGACAAAGCAAAAAAACCTCTTCCAAGAGCTGCTCAATGGAAGGAGAGAGAGGATTCCTAAATAGGAAAACACTCTTGTGCTATGCAACACAATTCTTAGGCTAAATAGCCTAGAGAATTCAAATTAGTCTAGGTAGAATAATTTCTGAATATCTTCAACAACCATTTCCTTGAGCCTTCTCCTTCCTTTTATCAGATGAGGATGTGCAAAACCCTAAACCACTTACAAAACTTTAGCTCCTTTCACATGAAGCTCCTCCATATAAAACTGCGTTGAGCCTCTAGATGGTTCAATGAATCTAGACAGAACTGAGATTTGGTCCTATTGACCCAGTCAATTGTCTCAATCTTGTTTCACACACAAGTGGATTTTATTACAAAGGCCCAAATTTATCCCTTTTCACATTCAGCATGTATTTATTCTTTGATTTAAGGAGTTTTTCATGTCCTCCTTTACAACTTATTCATCAAATAATAAAAAGGAAACAAAATGTAATATAACTATTAGCTTGGGCTAATTAGGAATATTATAGTCCTCCCCTCCAAAATTGTTGCTTGTCCTCAAGCAACTGCAAGGTGAGTGCTGCAAAATCTCCAATGGAATTGTCTCCTCCCCGGAATGAACCATATAGCTGTCATCATGAAGAATTGGGAGATAAAAAGGAAGAATTACAAGTTGTCCATTGGTCTTCTCAAGGCATGAGAGATTGTAAATATAGGGTACTTCAACCCCTTTAAGAACCTTTACTCTCCATTATATCATCCAAATAAAAGGAGCCATTCTTGATAGCTCATAGAAACAATCATTAATCCCCATCATGTGCATTGAGTAGAGACTATAAGGATGGAAATGAGAGATAAATATACTCAAATCACGATGTCCCTCTTCCCATTGTTGATGGATGTGGAGTTGTTGATCATGGGCTGCAAAAATGTAGTTCTCATGAAGCCAAGAGGAGCTTGGACCTTCATGATTCTCTTCATGGATTCTAGTGAGCCTTCTTGTCCAACCTCCTATGCATATAGTGAACAAATCATTTTTACCATAGGTACTCCAACAGAAATATGGACTAAGTATCATTTGATGGTGACCCAAGTCCCTCCTTTGAGACCAGCTTTGTCCATCCTCTAGCTGCCTCAAATCATGATACAATAAGTGGCCATCCCACCACCTTTTTGCTGCCATAAGCCTCTTCGAAGCTTGGAAATAATGGAGGATAATAGGTGTTGGTTGAACATGATTCAAGCAACACATGTCTTGCTCCAAGTTCTCCCTTGTGAGATATCTCTTCCCATGACATAAGCCCAATACATGACCTTTTGCATAAGAAGACACAATATATAATGCAGCAGCCATATAAGGTTCTATCCTCTTCTTGAAATACAAATGAATTTGGGAGATTGCATTCCCAATGGATACATTCACCCATTGCACCTTTCCTCCTCTCATGTTTACAGTAAATATTGGAGCATCATTAACATCATGATATAAATATGCTCCCGTATGCCATCCCATGAGAAGGTTACATCTTCTCCCAACTCAAAGTACATACATGATTATGATATTCATTCTAAATAGAAATACATGTACATACACCATGGATACAAGTAGATGTATGGACATGGAATTCATCATGGGGTGTCCATACTCTCTCCTCATCAACCAAAACAAACATGCCTTCTCCATATGTATTCTTTTCTTGAAATACAAGGCATGAGATAAGCAATTCAAAAACCTTGGGTGGTACCCAAACTCACCCAATAGGAACCAGCGCAGGTGATCTCCTCCCTGCTTCAGATCTAGATATGGTAAGTGGTTTTCATGCCACTTACTTGTTGCCCTTATCATTTCACCATGGCTGAAAGTGAAATTTATATTTGGTGCCTTAGGGAAGCACCCATCACATTGTAACACCTCCCTTAGCCCATCAAGGGAGTGGCCATATTTGAAAATAATCTTGGCCCATAGTTGGCCATGAAGCTTGTAAGGTAAAACACTCCCTTTGGGAGTTATGGCCTACAAATGTAAAGTAAGAGAATACATGAAATCATCAAATAAGATGTGATTTACATAAGCATGCTTCTTACCCAAAGTCTCCAATGTTGTGTTGGCTTCCCTCTTAGAAAGAGATGACATTGATGCACAAGGTTGAGGGAACACTTTTCTCTTCTGCTCATCATGGGAACTCCTTGGTGGAATTCCTTCAAGTAAGGAGACATCAAGGCATAGATCACGGAAGGATGTATGGGTTGATGTGTCCTTGCTTTGCTTGAATAGATCACCTTGCCTTATTTTTGCATTATTATGCTGAAATAAAGAGGGACAAATGTTTCTTACCATGTGAAGCTTGCCCTCCTCTTTTCCTTCTGCAATCTTTAGGGTCTCATCCTTTGATAGTGATGACACATATTGCCCATGGATGGTGCCATAATATTCATATAATGAGACCTCCTTAATGAGAGATGACTGAATACATGAGTGGAGAAGACCCTCCATGCTTCCACTGTGCAATCCAATCACCTTCCTAGGTGTTTCAACCTCCTTTAATGGATAGGAATGAGGTTGGCCCTCTTCCCCATCTCCTCTTTGTGTCCTCATGGTTTTACACCTTCTGTATTTCAAGGGATTTTGAATTGAAATCCCTTTGAGATCTTCAGGAAAACACCTCTCATCTATTGTTCTGGATCTTTTGCAGGTAGAAGTTTCTCTTTGATCTGGGGAGTGCGCATTGAGAAAGAGGCATTTAGAAAGGAGAAAAGGTTTCTCACTTCATGATGTCTACCATTCATTATTTCTTCCTCCATTGATTCATGAAGGAAGCTGCAATTTGAATGCCCCCATGAGGAATGGTGCCTCCTTTCTTCCTTACTGCTCTTGCACAGCGTAGTGAAACTTTGTTTCTCTAAATCAACAACATACAAAAATGTAGGGCTCTTCATATAATGTGCTGAAATGACAACAGATGAATTTTTAATCACACCTTGGTGGCATGTAGAAGCAAAAGCTTCTTCTACAAATATGTAGTCTTCCTTCATTACTGAAGGCTTCTCCTCCAAGGTTGTGCCAGTGCTGGTAGAAGTCTCCACCCTTTCAATCTCCTTTCAATCTTCTTCAATACCCTTCATGGTCTGGAAAAGGAGCAGGGAGAACTCCTCTTCTATCATTCTTCCAAGTGGTGGAGCCATGCTCTTGTTTTTTATATACAATTCATCTTCTTTGTGAGGGTAGGAAGTAAATGGGTCTTCCTCTCCTTCTTGAAACCTTTTGTAGGTCTCACTTCAAATTTCTTCTCCTTGAAACCCCCTAGGAGTTTCATTTTCTTCTTCTTTCTCCTTTGTCTCTCTACCCTCTTTGAAGAGGCTCTTCATGGATCTGGAATATGATTAGGTAAAACTCATCTTATTTATCATTATGACCTTGCTCCTTTCTTTACAGCACGTTGTCTTGAAGCCACAGGCTGAGCCAAAGATCTTGCTCCGATACCACTGTAATATTCCAAATCTGGAATTTCTACAACAATGAGAATACCCTAAGGTATTCCAGAGTTGGAGATGCAGCAATATGCCTTATAACAGATTTAAAATTATATATCCTTCATTTAAATGATTATGTAGCAGCTTATAACTCACTTTGGACTCAAAATGGTGTGGAAAAGAGGTGATTTTGGCCCTAAAATGGGTGTATTCAGGTATCTGAGTAAAATTAAGGTGGTTTTATGATTTTATCTGATATCTTAGGTCATGAGGGACCCACACTCCGAATTTCAGCTCAAAAAAATAAGTCTAGCTAGGTTAAAAAGTTCCTCCTTCCCCAACTAGGCTTAAAAACCCTTATTTCCCATGGCTTAGATTATGCAGAAATTTGCTAAATAATAGATAGCGTAATTTTCTAAGGGTTTAAATTGAAATAATTCTGGAACATCATTATGGCAACTTATAATATGACTCAAATGATTTACTTTAGGAAAAACAGAGATTTGATTAAAGAAAGGCCTCAAAATGATGTGATGTAACCATGGAATGAGACAGAAGAGCTGAACAGTGTAATTTACAAGGGACTGAAGAATTGTTTCATTATATTTTGGATCAATAATAGATATTAATACAAAATCATAGATCATAATGGGATATATATGAAAAAAGAGCTTTTTAGTACATTCCCCTTGGGGATCTCAGCAGAAGATGAATAACAATGATTAGATCTGAGATCTAAACTATGGATCTGCAGTAAACTTCAAAAATTTCTGAAGAACATGATACATAGCAGATCAGATATGAAATGGAACTTAGATTGGTTGTCCAATCTATGGATCACCACAGTGAAGGGAAGGATCCCTTTCACCAGAGATCTATCCTCCAAACTGATGCAAAGCCCACACTGCAACTCTTCCTGCAAAAAGGGCACAGTTTCCTCAAGGGACTGTGTTGATGAAGTAGATAACACTTTGGCCTGATGCCAAGATATGGATCTGAATCACAATCAGAAGAGGCACTCTTCCAGGAGGTTAAAAGACACACTTCGTGAGAATGGGCTCCCAAAAAAAACTAGATCTTTGTAGATCTAGAATCCCACTTGCTGCACCTCACTGAAATAAGTAAATCCTGACTGTATTTATGCTACCTAAGAGAGATGGAGCTTGGCCTAAAAGCCCGATAGTGGACAAAGCAAAACAACCTCCTCCAAGAGCTGCTCAATGGAAGGAGAGAGAGGATTCCTAAACAGGAAAACCCTCTTCTGCTATGCAGCACAATTCTCAGGCTAAACAGCCTAGAGAATTTGAATTAGTCTAGGCATACTAATTTCTGAATATCTTCAACAACCATTTCCTTGAGCCTTCTCCTTCCTTTTATCAGATGAGGATGTGCAAAACCCTAAGCCACTTATAAAACTTTAGCTCCTTTCACATGAAGCGCCTCCATCTAAAACTGCACTGAGCCTCTAGATGGTTCAATGAATCTAGACAGAACTGAGATTTGGTCTTGTTAACCCAGTCAATTGTCTCAATCATGTTTCACACACAAGTGGATTTTATTACAAAGGCCCAAATTTATCCCTTTTCACAATGGGCATGTATTTATTCTTTGATTTAAGGAGTTTTTCATGTCCTCCTTTACAATTTATTCATCAAATAATAAAAAGGAAACAAAATGAAATATTCCTATTAGCTTGGGCTAATTAGGAATATTACAGTCCTCCCCTCCAAAAAATTTTCTTGTCCTCAAGCAACTGCAAGGTGAGTGCTCCAAAATCTTCAATGGAATTGTCTCCTCCCCGGAATGAACCATATAGCTGTCATTATGAAGAATTGGGAGATATAAAGGAATAATTACAAGTTTTCCATTGGTCTTCTCAAGGCATGAGAGATTGTAAATATAGAGTACTTCAACCCCTTTAAGATCCTTTACTCTCCATGCTATCATCCAAATAAAAGGAGCCATTCTTGATAGCTCATAGAAACAATCATTAATCCCCATCATGTGCATTGAGTAGGGGCTATAATTCTGGAAATGAGAGATAAATATACTCAACTCATGATGTCCCTCTTCCCATTGTTGATGGATGTGGAGCTGTTGATCCTGGGCTACAAAATTATAGTTCTCATGAAGCCAAGAGGAGCTTGGACCTTCATGATTCTCTTCATGGATTCTAGTGAGCCTTCTTGTCCAACCTCCTATGCATATAGTGAACAAATCATTTTTACCATAGGTGCTCCAACAGAAATATGGATTAAGTGGCATTGGATGGTGACCCAAGTCCCTCCTTTGAGACCAGCTTTGTCCATCCTCTAGCTGCCTCAAATCATGATACAATAAGTGGCCATCCCACCACCTTTTTTCTACAATAAGCTTCTTCAAAGCTTGGAAGTAATGGAGGATAATAGGTGTTGGTTGAACATGATTCAAGCAACACATGTCTTGCTCCAAATTCTCCCTTGTGAGAGATCCCTTCCCATGACATAAGCCCAATACATGACCTTTTGCATAAGAAAACACAATATATAATGCAGCAGCCATATAAGGTTCTATCCTCTTCTTGAAATACAAATGAATTTGGGATATTTCATTCCCAATGGATACATTCACCCATTGCACCTTTCCTCCTCTCATGTTTACAATAAATATTGGAGTATCATTAACATCATGATATAAACATGCTCCCATATGCCATCCCATGAGAAGGTTACATCTTCTCCCAACCCAAAGTACATACATGATTATGATATTCATTCTAAATAGAAATACATGTACATACATCATGGATACAAGTAGATCTATGGACATGGAATTCATCATGGGGTGTCCATACTCTCTCCTCATCAACCAAAACAAACATGCCTTCTCCTTATGTATTATTTTCTCGAAATCCAAGGCATGAGAGAAGAAATTCAAAAACCTTGGGTGGTACCCAAACTCACCCAATAGGAACCAGCACAGGTGATCTCCTCCCTGCTTCAGATCTAGATATGGTAAGTGGTTTGCATGCCACTTACTTGTTGCCCTTATCATTTCACCATGGCTGAAAGTGAAATGTATATTTGGTGCCTTAGGGAAGCACCCATCACGTTTTAACACCTCCCTCATCCCATCAAGGGAGTGGCCATATTTGAAAATAATGTTGGCCCATAGTTGGCCATGAAGCTTGTAAGGTAAAACACTCCCTTTGGGAGTTATGGCCTACAAATTTAAAGTAAGAGAATACATGCAATCATGAAATAGGATGTGATTTACATAAGCATGCTTCTTACCCAAAGTCTCCAATGTTGTGTTGGCTTCCCTCTTAGAAAGAGATGACATTGATGCACAAGGTTGAGGGAACACTTTGCTCTTCTACTCATCATGGGAACTCCTTGGTGGAATTCCTTCAAGTAAGGAGACATCAAGGCATAGATCATGGAAGGATGTATGGACTGATGCGTCCTTTCTTTGCTTGAATAGATCACCTTGCATTATTTTTTCATTATTATGCTGAAATAAAGAGGGACAAATGTTTCTTACCATGTGAAGCTTGCCCTCCTCTTTTCCTTCTGCAATCTTCAGGGTCTCATCCTTTGATAGTGATGACACATGCTACCCATGGATGGTGTCATAATCTTCATATAATGAGACCTCCTTAATGAGAGATGACTGAATACATGAGTGGAGAAGACCCTCCATGCTTCCACTGCACAGTCCAATCACCTTCCTAGGTGTTTCAACCTCCTTCAATGCATAGGAATGAGGCTGGCCCTCTTCCCCATCTCCTCTGTGTCCTCATGGTTTTACACCTTCTGCATTTCAAGGGATTTTGAAATGAAATCCATTTGAGATATTCAGGAAAAGACCTCTCATCTATGTCCTTCCAAAACCATTAAGGTTCTGGATCTTTTGCAGGTATAATTTTCTCTTTGAGCTGGGGAGTGCTCATTGAGAAAGAGGCATCTAGAAAGGAGAAAAGGTCTCTCACTTCAAGATGTATACCATTCATTATTTCTTCCTCTATTGCTTCATGAAGGAAGATACGATTTGAATGCCCCCATGAGGAATGGTACCTCCTTTCTTCCTTACTGCTCTTTCACAGCATAGTGCAACTTTTTTACTCTAAATCAACAGAATACAAAAATTTAGGTCTCTTCATACAATGTGCTGAAATGAAAATAGATGAAATTTTAATCACACCTTGGTGGGATGTAGGAGCAAGAACTTCTTCTGCAAATATGTAGTCTTCCTTCATTACTGAAGGCTGCTCCTCCAAGGTTGTGCCAGCACTCGTAGAAGTCTCCACCCTTTCAATCTCCTTGAGATCTTCTTCAGTACCCTTCATGGTCTGGAAAAGAGCAGGGAGATCTCCTCTTCTGTCATTCTTCCAAGTGGTGAGCCATGCTCTTGTTTTTTCTGTAAAATTCATCTTCTTTGTGAGGGTAGGAAGTGAATGGGTCTTCCTCTCCTTCTTTAAACCTTATGTAGGTCTCACTTCAACTTTCTTCTCCTTGAAACCCTCTAGGAGTTTCATTTTCTTCTTCTTTCTCCTTTGTCTATCTACCCTCTTTAAAGAGGCTCTTCATCGATTTGTAATATGATGAGGAA
Organism: Pinus albicaulis; assembly: GCA_034641835.2. NCBI lineage: Eukaryota > Viridiplantae > Streptophyta > Pinopsida > Pinales > Pinaceae > Pinus > Pinus albicaulis. The sequence continues at coordinate 1,614,587,455 of CM076575.1, read as the reverse complement.
AAACTCATATTCTTCAGAATTCGAACCTTTCTCCTTGCTTTACATCACTTTGGCTTGAAGCCACAGGATGAGCCAAAGATCTTGCTCCGATACCACTGTAATATTCCAAATTTGGAATTTCTACAACAATGAGAATACCCTAAGGTATTCCAGAGTTTGAGATGAATAAATATGACTTATAAAAGAATTCCAATGACATATCCTTCAGTTAAATGATTATGCAGCAGCTTATAACTCACTTTGGACTCAAAAGGGTGGGGAAAAGAGGTGATTTTGGCCCTAAAATGGATGTATTCAGGTATCCGTGTAAAAATAAGGTGGGATGATGGTTTGATCTGATATATTAGGTCATTAGGGACCTAAGATCCAAATTTCAACTCAAACAAATAAGTCTAGCTAGGTTAAACAGTTCCTCCTTCCCCAACTAAGCTTAAAAACCATGATTTCCCATGGCTTAGATTATGCAGAAATTTGCTGAAGCATATATAGCATAATTTTTTATGGTTTTAACTGAAATAATGCTGGAATATTAGTATGGAAACTTATAATATTACTCAAATGATTTACTTTAGGAAAAACAGATATTTACATAAAGAAAGGCCTCAAAATGAGGTGCTGCAACCATGGAATGAGACAGAAGAGTTGAAAAACATAATTTATAGGGAAATGAAGTAGTGTTTCATTATATTTTGGATCAATAACAGATATTAATACAAAATCATAGATCAGAATGGGATCTATATGCAAAAAGAGCTTTTTAGTACATTCCCCTTGGGGATCTCAACAGAAGATGAATAACAATGATTAGATCTAAGATCTAAACCATGGATCTGCAATAAAATTCAAAAATTTATTAAGAACATGATACACAACATATCAGATCTGAAATGGAACATAGATTTGTTTTCCAATCTATGGATCACCACAGTGAAGGGAAGGATCCCTTTCACCAGAGATCTATCCTCCAAACTGATGCAAAACCCACACTGCAACTCTGCCTGGAAAAAGGATGCATTTTCCTCAAGGGACTGCGCTGATGAAGTAGAGAACACTTTCTCCTGATGCCAAGATATGGATCTGAAGCACAATCAGGAGAGGCACTCTTCCAGGAGGTTAAAAGACACACTCCATGAGAAGGGGATCCAAAAACAAGCTAGATATTTTTAGATCTAGAATCCCACTTGTTGCAGCTCAATGAAATAATTAAATACTAACTAGATTTAATCTGCCTAAGAGAGATGGAGGTTGGCCTCAAAGCCTGATAGTGGACAAAGCAAAACAACCTCCTTTAAGAGCTGCTCAATGGAAGGAGAGGGAGGATTCCTAAACAAGAAAACCCTCTTGTGCTATGCAGTACAATTCTCAGGCTAAACAACCTAGAGAATTTGAATTAGTCTAGGTAGACTAATTTTGTGAATATCTTCAACAACCATATCTTTGAGCCTTCTCCTTCCTTTTATAAGATGAGGATGTGCAAAACCCTAAACCACTTACAAAACTTTAGATCCTTTCGCATGAAGCTCCTCCATATAAAACTGCGCTGAGCCTCTAGATGGTTCGATGAATCTAGACAGAACTGAGATTTGGTCCTGTTGACCCAGTAAATTGTCTCAATCCCGTTTAACACACAAGTGGATTTTATTACAAAGGCCCAGATTTATCCCTTTTCACAATGGGCATGTATTTATTCTTTGATTTAAGGAGTTTTTCATGTCCTCCTTTACAATTTATTCATCAAATAATAAAAACGAAACAAAATGAAATATTCCTATTAGCTTGGGCTAATTAGGAATATTACACCAGTAGTATAGGGGTTTTTTGGCAAACCTTGAACCTCCGAACCTGGGTTAGGACCTCTCGAGCCAACAAAAGGTAAAGGAAATGATCTTTAAGAGTAGCTTTATTCAATTCTCGCTAATCAATGCGTACCCTCCATTTACTATTTTTCTTGGGTATAATCAACAAAGGAGAAACCCACTGACTGTTTAAAATTGGATAGATAAAGTTGACATTCAACAATTTTTACAACTCTTCTTTCACAATTTCCCTAAGATTTGGATTCATCCTTCTCTGAGGTTGTCTGATAGGTTTAAAATTTTCCTCTATGTAGATGTGATGAGTGCAAGTCTTAGGACTAATCCCTTTCATGTCAGTGTATTCCCATGCATATGCAGATGAATGTTTTCTTAATGTTTTGATTAGCTCTTCTTGTTGTAATTTTTCCAAGTTTTTGTTTATGTTCAAGGCTTTCCCTAGAAATATTTCAACTGTAGAGCTACCAAATTCTTCCATGGAGTAGAGAGACATCTGCCTAGATGACAAATATTCAATATTAGATCTTTCTTGGAATTGATCATGTCCATATTCTGGTGATGATTCATAATTTTCTAAAGTATTCAAGATTTGACTATGTTCACTAATGTTTGAAATAGTAAAGAGAGGTTGTATATCTTCTTCATCATCAATCCATTGTTTGTCATCTATATCTATGATTGTTCTTGCTGGAGGATATAAATTGAATTTCTTAGTTGAATTTCCATCAGATGTGTACATATCACCAAATCTACAGCTGATGAAGCATTAGCTGTAGCCAACCAAGGTCTTCCTAGTATAAGAGGATGTCCTCCTAGATTATTTTTAGGAGTTAGAATCATAAAATCAATAGGATACTCCCAAGAATCTAAGGACACTGAAATATCTTCTAACACACCATCTGGTTTGATTACAGACCTATCTGCTAACTGTAGTAATGTAGGTGTATAAAGAAGATTAGGAAGCTTAAGTTGTTACATGGTTTTCTTGTTCATGATGTTTATTGCTGCTCCTAAATCAACTAATGTGTTTGGAATTTCAATTACACTGATATGTGTTTTGACAACTGGACTTCCGGGATCTAGATATTTTTGAATGGAAATCTTTCCCATCATTATGTCTGCTATTTTTCCTACCAGTTGAACTCTTTCTATTTCCTTTATTTTTCTTCCTGGTTTCTTCATACTCAACTCCTTTATGGTTTTAGCTAAGAATTGAATTTCCTTGATGGCTTGTAACAATGGAATTTTGATGCAAAAATTTCTCAATTCATCTAGGAAATCATAATTAGGCAACATAATATGTTTTTCTATACCTCTATCAATTTGTAATCTTTTAGGAAAAGGAGGTGTAGAAGTAGATGTTGATGGTTTCTCTAACATAGCAGTTGAGTTTATTGGTTCTTTTTGTTTTTCATTTTCAATGTTTTGGTTTTGATGAGATGTTTTCTCTTCAAAACTTTTATTTACTTGTAGAGAATCTTCCTCGGAATTGTCTTGTTCTTGAATTACCCTAGAAGGTTTCCTTTTTTCAAGTATCTTTCTAGATCTAAGTTGAACATCATTAAGATCTAGAGGAGTGATTAAATAAGTTGGAAATTGTTGACCTTCTATCATACAGGTATTCTAAGGATTTTTATTGTTGGGGTTTGGTACTGGCTGGGCAAGTAGCTAATTTGGTCTTTGAGGGAATGGTAGTGAGAGTTGTGGATTTTGATTTTGAGGTTGAATTTGGGGTTGTGGATTTTGTTGAGGATTGTGTTGGGGAGGATAATTTGGATAAGATGGATAAGATGGGTAGGATGGAGGATATTGATAGTACTGGGAGAATCTTCCAAAAGGATTTTGCATCCCTTGAGTCCAAGGTTGGGATTGATTTTGAGATTTAGGCCAAGGTTGCTGCCAAGAATTCCAGTTTGGTGGGGGTTGATTATACGCTTGGTTGTTAAACCCTTGAGTTTGATGCCCCTGCCAAGGTCTTCTAGAGACAAAAAAAAGATATTATGTAGGATTTTTAGTTGTTTCTTCTTGAGATACAACCTTAAGACTAGGAATTTAAGGACAACTCTTGGTCTCATGGTTTTCTGAACAAATCACACAAGTTTCTATTACTTTTTCATCAAGAGGACATTCTCTCAAAGCATGCTTCTTTCTGCATTTGGGATAGAAGGTTGCTAAGGCATCAGTCTCACATTTCTACTTATTTTGTAGCTTAAGGGTGTCTTTTTGCTCACTAAGACTCCCTAGAATGTCAGTTTTTAATTCATCAAGCATGTTTCCAATTTCTGCCATACTTACTGTTCTAGCTGTAGACTTGTTTACCCTAGCTAGAGCAGGATCTCTTGGTCCTTTCAAAATTTTTGATTTTTCTCTTGAGAGATTAATACATAGTTCCCCAATATCAAATAATGGAAGTTGAGATATGTCTCCCTTCCCCATCATGTTAAGGATATCTATCCATTCATCTCTAATTGTTTTCAACAAAAGAGCTTTTAGAGTATCTTGGTCTAGATTCTCCATTTTTGCTCTCTTAATGTTATAGTTGAATATTTCAAGTAAATCTTCCAAATTTTCATCCTCCCTTTGCATCATTTTAAACACTTCCTCTTTATGGTTAACAGGTATACAATAATCCAAATACCTTTCTAGAAATTATTTCTTCATATCATCCCATGACCTAATAGACCTAGTGATTAGACTCATGAACCATTTTAAGGCTGCTCCTTTCAATGTTGAAGGAAACAATTTGAGTTTTTGAGAATACTATGGATAATCATAAGTTTTGCACAAGACTTCAAATTCAAATAAAAATGTCTCAGGGTCTTCACTTTTTAACCCATGAAAGTTTGGAAAAACAAAGGGTGAAATATTTTTCATGGTAGCATTTGTCTCTTCATCTATTATAGGGAATCCAAAAGAACTTTCAATTCCCCTTATACCTCTAAATCCTTTTGCATTTCCTCTACCTCTTACTCTATCTCCTCCTCTTGCTCCTCCTCTACCTCTACCTCCTCCAAATAATAAGATTTCACCTTCTCCTTCCCCTCCTTCTTCTCCTATTCTTGCCATGATAGATTCTTCAGAGTTGATATAAGGTTCAGCTTGGAGGGCTAACTACTCTTCTGGTTCTTCTATCAATGGTATGTTGAAGAAAGTTTCCTCTTCTTCCTCTTCACTGGGGATTTCTAGTTCTTCAGCTGGAATATATTCCCATGTAGAAGTGAAAAAGGTTATTCCTTCTGTAGGAGTTCTAGGATTTTCTTCCTCCAAGATTGCCTCAGTGGATTAAGTGGGAGACCCTCCTAACTAGATATCTGATCTTAGAACTTCAGGAAGCCTATGACCAGTATAGTATGGGATATGAGTTTGAGAGGAAGGTGTACTACTTCTTGGCCTAGGTGGAGTGAGTGGTGTTGTAGGGATTAAGCTTCTGCCTCTTACAAATCTGCCCCTAGAGTCTATTTCTCTATACATATCATTGTTTTTTTGGGATGTAAGAAATAAGGCTACCTAGTTACACTTCCCTGGCAACGGCGCCAAAATGTTTAGTCAATTTAGTGTTCTAAATTTCTTACATAAATTTATCAACCAGGGCTTGTAAACTGATGAAGTGTGGTTCACTATATGTGCCTAAGTGACCTTTCCCTTACTTCGTTGTTTGTGTTTTTCTCATTGTTTTTGGGGGTTTGTCTTTTTAATCCTTAGTGTGCTACCCTAGGCTATTGGAAAAGTTAAAATGAATCTAATTAAATAGGAAGAAAAGGAAGTATTATGAAACTAAGTTAATTTTCTATAAAAGAAACCAAACTTTATGGACTAGTTCTACGACCTAGTTTTGAACAAAAAGGTAAAGCATGTACTTCATTTAGTGATTAAACCTAATCCATGGATCTATGACTAAGCTAAGACTGGAAGACAAATTAAAAGAAATAAATGTATCAACTATTGTAATTTAGGTTGTCTTAACATTCAATTATTAGGTCAAACCTTATTGAGATGAAATCAATTGTTTGTACCTTAGTTGCTAAAGTCCTAAGACAGAAAACAGAAAATGCTATTAAAAATTACTTAGGATGTTTTAAGTTACTCCATTTACCCAATATGTAGAGAGTGACTCCTTTGTGTTAATGTTCCTAAGTAACCATTACATCTGTCTAAACTAAAGAACCAAAATGACTCTGTAAAATGAAATAACTCAAACATTAATGCATCACATCTAATCATTTAATCATCCTTTCTTAGTATATTCAGGTTAATTTCTTTAATAAGATTGTTTTGTTGCAATGAAATGAGGATCTTCTAACTAAAACCAAATAAGTGAATAATTGGCTTATCAGTCTCATCCAACTATGAAGCTTGTGACATCTTGGAATGGATTTGGAGAAATCAATTATACCTTTAGTTCTTTGCAAGAAAATGACAAGAAATGAAATGTATTCTAAAACTAACTAAATGAGTAATTGACTTATCAGTCTCATCCAACTGTGAAGCTTGTGACCTCTTGAAATGGCTTCGAAAAATTCAATTACACCTTTAGTTCTTAGCAAGAAAATGGTAAGAAATGAAATGCATTCAACCACTGCACTATAAGACATTTAACCATTCAATGTAAGATTTAATAAATGGAAAAATGGATTTCATAAATGCTTAATTAGACTCAGAAATTGACAGCTATCTTCTAATGAATTTGAAAAAGTCAAAACAGTAAACTAAACAACCATGTTTCTCAGCACGTCAATCTTTATTCCAATCCTGAAGAGAGAAGTCCTATCTCCTTGAAACGTTTCAGAAGACAAATCTCCATAGTTGCATTTAAACTATTGAAAATTGGAAATTAAGCATGAACATAAATTACTAAACATAATTAAAGAAATCTAACTATAAATCATTAAAAACCTCCTTTAGCAGTAGGGGCCCTCTGCTACCAACTTGGTTAACTCCTTAGATTTTCAAAAGTGCAATCAAACCAGCATCTGGAAACTGAAATTCTTTATTGAAACGGAGTTTTAGAAAACAGAGTATTTCACTATAATTCTGAACTTGTGCTACAAAAACTTAACTTATTCTTGGTTCTATAGAACCTCTATTTAAAGGTAATTTTCATAACTAACTAGGAAGAAAAGTAGCTATAGGCGTCTCTTTCAATTATAATCAAAATAAGACTTTTAGGAGTTATGATTTGCTACGAAGAAAATCAGGAGTCCTAATTTTTGCAAGAAATGGTCTTTGACTTGTAGCTTTGACCATAGGGTTAGGCACCTCCATATGTCGATCTGGTCCGTATGAATAGGATGAAATCCATGTCGGAGGGATTTTGAGAATACCCATGTGGCCCACTCCTTCAACTGACACTTGTAACATGTTAAAACACAATATTAGTTGTGGAATGCACAGTCAGCTGCAGAACATGTTGCATTCCGTAGCTAATCTACAAAAACTTATCAAAATAGAAAAAATCATGAAAATACAATATGTAAATCATTTGTATGTATCCTTGAGACAAACCTTAGCATTCTTCACTAATCAGGGTTTATGAATTGATGGAAAAAAGGGTTTATGAATTGATGGAAAAAAGGTGAAATGAGATGAGAAAACTGTAAGGGAAAGGGTAATCCTGGGGTTCAACATACCCCCACTGCAAAGTCATTACATGTCCTCATGCAATTTGCCAAAATTTTAAGTTATTCCCCCTTACTGCATGTATTCTGAAACTTCAGCTAAGACATCCAACCTTATTCTTCCGTTTCTTTTGGAATTCAATGTCATTATTGGCCTTTTCATGAGAAGTTTGAATCTGAGGTTTATGAGTGCTCTGTTTAACCTCTTGTTCTTCTTCTTCAATTTCCTGTTTTTCTTGTGTAATAGCCTTAGCTATAGAGTAGAGTTATCATTCATTGCATTTTTCAACTTGACTTTCTCTTTCAAAATCTCATTTTCATTCTTGATGTGCCTGTTCAATATCTCTAATTCATAATCATCTTGCTTAATAGTTTCAATCAAAAGTTCTTGTGGATTGACAGGTATTTCTTGGCTCATTGAGGCACTTCTTTCCAATGATTCCACATAATCATATATTTGCTGCTAAACTGGGTCTATACCAGGAGATCTTCTACTGGGGCTTTATTCAAAATGATACACATGAGAGTTTTGAAGACTGTACTCAGGATATTTGTCAATAGGTGATGGAACCGGGGTTTCTTAATCTATATTTATGAGTTCTATCTCCTTGGTCAATGTCTTATTTATGATGCCTTGGAGTCTAGAGCTTCTTCTCAGCTTTGGAGGATTCTCATCCTCTTCAGTAATACCTTCACTTGCTTTCTTTTTCTTTCCTCTAGCATTAATTTGTTTCCTAATTTCTGTTAGTTTCTCATAAATTAGTTCTTCATTCTCTTCCTGTGGTGGAGTTTCAAGTCTGTATTTAACAACCATGTCAGTTTTCTTTCTTCTACTTCTCTTGGCATTTTCTTTCTTAAGTGGTGATTCTGGTTGTTCTTGAAAATGATTCCTCACAAGGAAATTTTCCCAATTGTCTCTTATGCTCCTAAAGTAAAATTCAACCAATATTTTAACTAAACCATGATGATATAGAGTGGTCTCTAAAAATTGGATTCTCTTTTGGACATTGGAGGCCATTCTCCTTAGACTATTGAGCAAAAAGTAAGGTAGATTGATCTCACCATTTTTTAGAAAATACATTAATAATCTGATATGATAAACATACATGGTTCCATACCTTCCCTCACAAACCATAATTTTTTGCAAAATCAATAGCATATTTCTCCACTTACTTTTCAGATCAGTACTTGGAATTCCTTTTCTAAAGACTGAAATATCCATACCTGGATTTTTAAGTATCTCCTTCCATGACTCATTATGAAATTCTTTGTTCTTGAACCACCACTCTCCTTGCCTTGGGATTTTTGTTTCCTCAGCCAAGAATGACTTTGTTATTGTGAATTTTATGTCTCCAATTTCCACCTTAGTCCCATCAAAATATTTGGAAAGTGATATGATACTGAGAGGGCAAGTGATATGATAACAAGAAAGGCAGTGATTTGCAAATTTGGAGGGGAAATGATGAGTGAAGAAGGACACCTTGGGCCTTAGTGTGTTTTTCAGCATGTAGGTGGATGGATGCTCTTCAATCAGCAATGTTTTTTAGCATGGGGACCCAACTTTTCTTTTTTAGGGTTTTACCTCTTTCTCTAAATTCACCCTTCAAAACAATAGAAAAAAGGGTAAATAGGTCTAAATACCTCTTTAAAATCCTTAGGAGGTGCTAAGAAATAATTTGAGAAGTTCTGAGGCAACTGGATGGCATGAATTTCTGAAGAAATCCCCCCATCTGAAGAAAAACACACAGGAGCATAGCATGGGCTAGTCAGGTGGCTTCTGTACGACCTGAATGGACAGGCGCGCAACAGTCGGGCTGTCGGGTGGCTCCTACACGCCCCTGCATGTAGTAGTTGGGCTGTCGGGTAGCTCCTGAATGCCCTTGCGCGTAGCAGTCGAGCTATCGGGTGGCTCTTGCATGTGGTTGAACGGACCAGCGCACAGTGTTGGAGGCGAGGCTCGTGCCTATCGAGTGGCTCATGCACGAACAAGGGTGCAACAGGTAGATTTTTTTGGCGGTGCATAGCTTGGGCCTATCGACTGAGCAGGGGCTCTGATTGTCAGGTTTTTCACTGCACGTTGCGCACTCCCACAGGCGCATAGCACCCCGTTGCAAATTCTACAGAGTGCATGCATAGGCGCGTAGCACGTCTTCTCAGGCATGCAGCGTAAGGGTTTTCTGCCCAAACTCTACCAGTTTTTTTAGATTTCTTCTCCTTTGAATGTTTTCTCTCCTTTGTGCAAATGAAAAATGAGTTGAGTAGTGAATGATGATACTTTTATATCTTTGGAAAAATAAATTAAAGCTAGAAAACCACCTTTGCTGATTTTTTTTTTTGGTCTTTTCATTTCTTTGCTGATATTTCATTTTCTTTTGCAGGTGGTGACTTTAAACAAAAAAAATGACCTTTTGGTAGCTGATTTGAAAACATAACCCTTTTCCTTCTCAGTGTTTTATGACAATGATATATTTATTTTGCCAAAATCTGTACATCATGCCTGCAGTGTTTTTCATTGACCACTTCTAATCTGTTGTAGGCGTCATAACATAGTGTTTTGTTTTCTTTGTCATTCTTTGGAATCTTGACAACTTTAGTCACTTAATCAACAAACTCATGATTTTCTTGGTGTTCCATTTTGACACTTTGACCTTATGATCTCTTTCCTTTGACCATTTTTATGAATATTGACTATACTTGAGAGTTTTGTCTCCCTCGCACTGATATTCTTTGTGATTTCTCCCTTTGGTGTAGTGAAAAAAGTTTGCCTTGAAAAACCATGTAAGTCACCTTGAACATCATTTTTGAAAACCTCTTGCTATCATGGTGGAGGTCCATCATTTTCCTTTTTAATAAACCTTCAATTTATGTTCAGTGATTCTGATGTACCTTTATCTTTGTGGCCTTTTTTCATGTACTCCTTGCAGGGCAACACCTTTTAGTCAATAAGTCATAAAACCCTGATTTTCTTTGTTCATAGGCCTACTGTCTCTCTCTTTTTGTGGTTGATCTTAGGGATGTTTTACCCTTCTTACCTTACCTCTTTTTCCATTGATGGCCCTCTCATTCATTCCTGTAGAAATTTCTAAGATGGGCAACTATCTTTTGCAGAGTTTGTGCTTTTACCAAGGAGGTCCTTTCCTGAAGACTTTTTGATAACCTTTGGACAATCATGAGCTAATCCTCCTTTTCATTTTATTTCATATTTGGGCACATGTAAAACAATAAGTTTAGAAAACCAAAACAATGAATAACCTATGAGACCCTACATGACCTATTGGGAGGCCTTTTGGACTTGGCCTTTAGCTAAACACTTAACTTAGGGTTTGTAAGTGTAAAACAAAGTATTGACAAACCTTTATGCATTGCAATCCTAGAAATTGATAACTTTGATTATCTAAAGAGCCTAGAAAGGTAGCTTAAAACCACCAATGCTTGAGGCATTCGGTGAATAGGGGAAAAGGTTAGGCTACTTGGCAATCCAAGGTGCAAGTAGAAGGGTTAGGTAAGCAAAAACAAAGTGGTAAGGTCAGAGGTGGAAAACATAGTGAGAATGAGTGGCATAAGTCCATAAGTCCATGATTTGGTCTTCTGGGAGTGATAGGCTAGCCATGCCTTGATAGAGTAGTAGAATAGTGAAAAATGTATCCTAAGGATAATGAAGGCAGTGATATTTCTAGAACTCATAAGATTCATGAATTTTATTTCTAGAAATATAGGATAAGAATTTAGTCATCTACAAAGGAAAAAATTACTGATGACTAACAGGTACGAAGAAGAAAAGTTGTGTATGTGTTAGCGCACTAATTCTATAATACCATAGCTCCTCACCATGGTATTATCCCACAATATTGAGCGCAATAATGGTTATTTGATCCCATAAAACAGTAAAAATTCTAACTTCCGGGTGTTTCTAGGTGTTTTTCGTAGGTAACAAGTATCAATCACACCAGAGACGAATTTATTTTTTTTGCAACCTACTGCCTGAGGATCATGGAACTAGAGGTTGCACTTTTCAGCCTAGAACCTAGGAGTTCAATCTCAGGTCACACCTGTGGGGCCATAAACTACGATTTCAACAGCTAACAGGTCAATACCTATGAGTTGCAACTTTTTGCGGGATTTTTTCTATGACTATTAGGGTTTGCCACAAGCACTATTCAGGGTTGTCTAACCTTTGCATCATGTTTTATTAGGTCTAGATATGCTTATTTTGTCTCCTTGAAGTAGGAACAAGCCCCTTAGGGTTTCAGTACGCTTCCACCATTTTAGGAGGGGTTTAGCTGAGTAGGTAGTCTGAGATTTGGAAGCGCTTTCATCCATTGTTAGGGTATTATCTATCCTTCTTTTAGATCCTTTTAGATCGGTTATTATTACATCCAAAACCCCCTCTTGAGATTTTTTTGGTCTCTCCCTTAGGTTTCCCCTTGTTTCCCTTAGGGTTGTAACCTTTCACCTCCTATTTTTCAGCAGCTTTCCCTCTGGTTTCTTGTTGTTTTCTACACCTTTTCTAGCAGATCCGAATCATTATATCCCTATCCCTTTGAACTTATATATTTTAGTCATCTTGTGTGTTTTGAGTCAATTTCGCCTGCCTCTTAGAACAATTGTTTGGCAAGCCTTCTTTTGGGTTGAATTTATGCATATTTAGCTATTTATTTGAATGTCGTTTCAGTTTTATTTACATTTATTCAACATTTTTTTATTTTTCTTTATATACAACTGCTTGGGCTTAATTAAAATTAACACACAGCTTGCACACATGCACACCTAAAGTGAAGAGCGCTTGGTTTATACTGCCAAGACAAGACATAAAAATAATAATTAATTTATCTGCCCCTCTTAGCCTTTGATTATTACTCTTCCATCTTTCTGGGTTATCTGTTTCTTTCCATCATTGCACCCCCAATACGCTTATCCTGGAGACTCCTAGGCATTCATGCTCAGTTTCCATTAGGACGACTTACTCCAAAGCGTAGATTCTGACTTAATCCTCCGCCGAGTCCCCATACTGACTCTAATTCTGGTCCACCGGGCCCTCCCTCCAATTCCGAACCCAGTTCTCCTCCACCTCATTCCGTCACCATTTCAGGCGACAATGCTGGTGGTATTCTCAACCCTAATTTTGGGGTTGCTACTAGTGGAACCACTACCGGAACCATTACGACTACTCCTTTGCTACCTTTTATGGCAGGTTTAAGCCTCCTCGATTTCAGCCAGTTAATTAACGACCCTATACTCCACAATCTAGGTTGGCCTGTTATGCCAACTAAGCTTCCTTCAGACATCCCTAAGTTTGAAAGAAACACTAGAGAGGACCCTACTAATCATGTTCTCTCCTTTCACATTTGGTGTTCGTCCAATTATATCATTGATGACTCTATATGTCTTTAGTTATTCCAACGTACGCTCATTGGAGAAGCTACAAAGTGGTATGTCGACCAGATTGCTGCCTCACATTCAAATTTTGTGACTCTTGCTAAAGCATTTCTATTCTATTTCCAACTACCTCTTTGATATGATACTGGTACCCAAGTTGTTGATCGCATTTCATCAAAATTATGCCACCTGACATTCTGACCATGTCAAAGAATGGAGTAGAAGGAGGAGCTTATGTCGAGCTCCTACATTCGACAACCGTGTCTATATGGATTGGTTTCTCATAATTCTTTTTCCTTCTATTGGTAAAGATGTTTCATCTCACTTTTTTCAGACTGATGAAGATACTCTCCAAGTCGCGTTGAAATATGATATGATCTACGCCTAATCTGGTTATGTTTATACCATTTTACCATATCTTCCTAGACCTGCTGGTGCCTACACACTGGGGGCATCTCACGTCATCGACATTATATTTGGATCTCTTTCACATCTGTATACTCATCCTCCCATGGGTTATGGTTTCCCTGAGGAAGGGGCCAGTTCCTCTAGCACCTTTCCCCCTCTCGACACCATGTATCCAGGACAAAGCACACCTTACACCTTTTCCCCATTGCATCAATCGATTCCAGGGCCAGATGTTTCTCAAACTGTTTACCCCAAATTTTCTCATCCTCCCTTCTATCCATGTCCATAGCTCAGTGCTTGAGCCCCTCCAACATCAACATCCTTTCCTCCCGTGCCTTCTCAACCTTCACTACAGCAACCACCTCCCCCTTAGAGTCAGGTGTATGTTCAACAGAGTGTGACTAATCCTCATAGTTCCAAGAAAAAGAGGAAAGGCAACCAAAATCAACCAGCGCAAGGTAATTAAGGCCGCCAAGGTAACCAACCAAATGCACCCCAAGGGAACCATCCTAACACTAACAACCAGCAACAGGCCGATCAACCCAAGTAGAATATGCCTCTTCGTACGAACAAGCCTTATTCTTGTTGTGGTGTCCATGGCCATTAGACTCATGATTGTCCCCTTTTACCCAAGATGCACCAGTTTTGGGAAGCACAAGAAGCCTGAGTATAACAACCCACTTCTTCGGCTCCTCCAAATATTGCATTGGTTCAACCGATTGTGTTCACTAATCCTTTCCCTCAGCAAGGATATGTGGCCGCCCAACCCCCTCAAGGTTAGGCCGCCACTCAACCCTCATAGTTTGGTACCCCTGAATACCAGATTCTTATGATGAATTCTGAAGAGGTTAATACTGTTGATTTCAACCTTCAGACCTAGTTGCCCCAATATGGCAAGCCACCTGCTTCGTCTGCAACCGAGTCCCAAACCAAAGTTTCCACATAGTCTATTTTGACACCCAATTCTCCTTTATAGATCCCTCAGCCACAGGAAAAGGTCATTCCGAAGATCCCCAAAGGGTCATTACTTAGAAATGTTTCTTTTTCCAAAGCCTCACACACTTACAACATAGTAGATGACTTGGCACAATCTCCTGCTTCCATGTCAATGCTGGAAGTCCTTCAGTTGTGCCCTTCACAACGTAAAGTTATATTATCTACTTTGGGCATTTTGGATCCTTCAGATGATCATTTGATAATATTTTATGTTGAAAATTCAGAACATCCCCCCTTACCTTCATCTGTTTCCTTCCAAATACCATTCAAGATCCATAATTCCCATGTATCGTGTTATATCATTGATGATGGTGCACTAACCTACATGATGTTTGCCTCTGTTTTGAATAAACTCGGATCACCTGACTTAGCCCCATCTACCATCACTTTGTGTGCTTCAGACGGTCACCCTTCTTAGCCCCTTGGCATGTACCGCAATTTTCCCATCACTCTTGCGAGAAAGACTATTTGTATTGACATTGAAGTCATTGACACCCCCTTGGATTACAATATCCTTCTAGGTCATACCTATACCTCTGTGATGTTTTTTGTCGCATTTGCAGATCACCGTAAGTTATGTTTTCCTCACAATGAAAAGATCGTTACCATCAATCAGTTGACATATTATGAACCGAAGTCTTAGACCTCCCCCGAGTCTATCATATATTCGGTGTTCATTAAACAATCAGTCACACCTATTACCAATGTCTCACTAGGAGTCTTTAAATATTACACCTTACTTGGTGTATTCCTTGGTCTCCCCCCTCTTATCACAAACCCCATATCGTCGAATGTTTGCATGATACGATCATCTCAGACTAGCCACAAGAAGTTTGGTTCAACCAATCAGTAGCCTATGCCTCTGCAACCTGATGGTGGTCACTTGACGGAGCCTTCAGGACCTTATTTTCAAGGACCTTCTTACTCTGCTCTTGTACCCCCTTTCAACTAGGAATGGTTCCCACTAGCCTTAACCATTTGGGAGCCATTCCTCTAGGCCATTACCCCTCCAGTCAGATACCATTTCTAGCTCCCCCCTCTGGATTATTTTCGGTGCCTGTTATGGCTATGTTGAGCCTTCCCGATTTGACCCTAGGGATCCTAGATTGGTACATTGATCCTCTAGCCAATACTCCGCCTAGTTAGCTCAAACCTTATACTACTTTGACCCCAGTCCAACCAGTCGCTATGACCCCTCCCTTTTCTTTAGTGACTCAGCCACCTCAACAGGAATCTACTCCTGCTATGAAATCCTCTGGTGAGGGGGGAAAAGCCAAAAATAAGGAACCTAAGGACAAGGTTTCTCAAACAACTCCTGCTCCTCCTAAGCGTCTGAAGAGGTCACCTCCATGCGCTTTGTGTGATGTTTTTGGGCATGCTACCCAAATTTTTCCTGAGCTTATTCATCTCAAACCTGTGGTCCACGAAGTGTTTCCTAAATATGATATCCTACAGGTCAATGTTACCTTACTTGATTCAGCTAAGAAACTCAAATCGTTGCACACAAATAACCCTTTTGCTTTGTGTGATATTTATGGCCACTATTCTCACCTTTGTCCCCATCTCGATGATTTCCACGACACCCTTGAGTTTTTCCACTGAATGGAGATTGAACGTAGTGGATCCTCTACTCCTCTTCTCGTGAGTTTTGCTTCAGCAGAACTGAAGGAAATTTCTGCACCCATTGTGATACCTCCCCCCGATTTCGAGATGACAGAACCTTCGGCCACTATCCTCTATATGTCATCATCCATGAAATCCATGGCGAAAAACCCCTCCGGGTTATTCCCTTATGTTTTTACTGAACCTCCTTCAGTCATCACCTTGGGCTCAACATCGATAGATGTTTCATCTACTAGCTCTCCGTCTACCCTTCGTAGCAATGTGTATGTGAACCATATCTCTCACAATGATGTGTCAGGTGGCCCCGCCGCATCATGTGGTATTTCTTCTACCAGTCTCCCCATATTTCACTCTGATGAAGACATTATGGAAGCAATGATCACCCATAACTTTCCCCGGGATGATATGCACCACCCTGCGTACTTCCTTCCACAGCAGTCCCATGAATAGTATGTTGGGGAGTCTAAAGACTTCATCGCTGATGAGGTCGATTTGTTTAGAAATCCCATTACTGCACCCAATGCTTTCGAAGAAGGAAATATGGCCAATATCTATCCTACCATTAAAATTAACATTTCCGATAAACCAGAGATAGAAGAAAAAATTTTCCTTGCAAGAACATTGTACCGCGGAAGAAATTTAGGCTTACACTAAGTTATTAAAGGAATTCCACGATTTTTTTGCCTAGTCATATTTAGAGATGCTCGAACTTGATCCCACCATTTTTGAACACCATATCGATACATGGCCCGATGCCAATATTTTCTATCAAAAGTTGAGACCCATTAATCCTTCCAGACGAGAGGCTATCAAAGCAAAAATCAACAAGCTCAAGCAGGCTGGTTTTACCCATCCCATTCTCAAGAAAAAAGGCACCATCTGTGTCTGTGTTAAATTTTGTGACCTAAACAAATCTTGTCCCAAAGACAACTTCCCCACACCATTTATTGGACATGTCCTTAATAAGTGTGCGGGGCATATAAATTTTACCCATAGCATCCCCCATATAAATGTGTGTTTTATTTATGCCATGCATTCAGATTACTTGCATTGTTCATTATCTCATTTTTTGTCCTATGGCACCTTTTAGATGGATCCATCATCCACACTGTATATCAGCTATGCTGACAGTGCAAGTCATTACTCACAAAATCTAGCCTAGGCAGCCTGGGCCATTTTTACCCCCATGCATTTGTTAGTCCTCTCCAATGGCGTATGCATTAGATATGCCACCAATAATAAGGCAATATATGATGCAATGATAGGTTTGTTAGTCAATGCCCTTGACCATCACATCCTTCATCTTCATGTTCGTTTATATTCCTTGTTGTTTTTCATGAAATTTAATGGTGTATATCGTGTGAATAACCATGTCCTTTTTATAAGATATCTACGAGTGAATTTCTTAGTGCATGAATTTTAAACCATTACATTCAGTCATGTACCTAGAGCCCATAATCACTATGTAGATAACATTGCAAACAATATTCTATATTGGCATTTATCACATGCATTTAACACAAGACATTAATCATAAACTGTAATGGTGAACCATATACTCATTATATATAAAAATATGCATATCCATAATGTGTGTCCACAAAATCATAAATGTTTTGGAGTCCTCTACTCTAATAAATCCGACATTCCCATAGCATGTTACAAAAATCAAAACTGGGGGCACCACATGCCCCTACATCTAATCATTATCTAGAGCGTCCTGACCCAATGGCTTGGCTGCTACAACCCGCAAATCCCACATACCCTTCTCGGTCGTCACCATGGGCCGCATGACACCTCTGCACTCCGAGGATAGCTCGACACATGCCTCAATTTGGGGTTCATCTAGATCATGTCAGCCGCTCTCTGATACCCTGGTCATCAACAGCTCGCATCTGCAATGGACATCCTCCAGCGGAGCCTCTAAGTCTGCTCTATCATCTCCTCTAGCTATAATAGAATCTACAGCCCTTGGCACTGCGGGTCATCCCATATACCCGGTTGGTTTCATAGGTGCTATATCTGCATAACAAAAGTAACTAATCAATACCACATACATAATTCTAAGACTTTAAATGCACCATAAAATATAAAAACTTGTCACTTACCATCTGGTCCCCATGCTCAATCGGGCGAAATTGGCAAGTCCAGGTCCCCCTGATAGTTCATCCCACTGTATGGATAGTCGTCTATATACAATAGAATCTGGTCCCAATGTGCAAAGAACTTGGGTCAAAAAAATCATCTGACTCCCTTGCCTCCTCCTCTCCACAGTAGTTGTCCCTAGCGGTGCATCTTGGCCTCACGCGAGCCCCATCCTAGATCTGTACATGAGGTTTAAGTGTAGGGATCTTCTCGAAGAAGAACAAGCACAACAATGTACCAAAGGAACGGTCATGGTTCACTTGTCGCTTACATAGTGACAGCTATCATTTCATTAATGCCAGCATCATTTGGGCCCACCCATAGTAGGTCCCACTCAACACACTCTCAACCAGCATCATCTGCCCTCCAGCGATGTGGTGGAATGCTTGGTTTCTCAGGATCTATAGTACTAATGTGGTGACAGCCCGAGTCTCTAGCCTCTCTAGATATCTTATCAATATAGTTGTGCACTTGACATAAACATATAGTAGTAAATGGAATTCCACAAACTCTAACATATTATGCCCCTGCGGTAGTCCTGGTTGGTACTCCCCACCACCCCAGTAGTGGGAGACCAGTCAGGAAATAGATGTCCTGAATAATCCGCTCGATCTGATGCCCATGCACTATAAATACCTCCAGGTCTAGGTCCCAGTATCTCACTATCCTGGATAGCAAGGGCTCCCCTTCCCTCAACAACGGGTTCTCAACCAACTTGAGAACCCCATACCTCACCAGTGCACCTCTGACTACCTGATCCCCTTGGACCTCGAAACAAAGTGCATCCAAATCTCTCTCTCCACAGTTCATATTTAACTCTAGCATACCCACAAAAATCCAACATATTTTTCAGTCAGAGGAATAAAAACTACATCAAAACCATCAAACTCGAGTTCCCAGCCAAAAATAGGACAAAACCTAATTTTTTGGCAGCTCACATTTTCCCAGCCGTGTACCTGTGAGGTCAGAGTTTTTCCTCCGAAAACTATGACCCAAATCATAGAACAAGGCCCAAGAAGTGAAAACCGACCTTGAGGAAGGCCAGGGTGTTGTTCCTAGGATGTGGGCACCTAATATGAAATTCTAAACCATTGAAAGTGAATAGTAAGGTTGGGCCACCTACTTGCAACTGATGGATCTTGATTCTAACGATAATTTTGTCCACTATGAATGCCGCAAGATTTAAGGACTTCTCCTCCTCCCCACGTTCACCACAGATCCACTAGAAAATGAACCAAATTGGAGGGAAATCACCCTATTAAAAGAGAAAACCTAATTTTTCTTTCGCCAATCGCAACAAAACCATGGATCTGTTTAAAGAACCATCAGCACTGTTGGAAAGCTCTCTCCGAGCTCTAAAAGGGGTATCATTTTTTTTTGGTTATTTTACACTTCACCAGGAAGCCTTTATTCCAAGAAGGGTCACTTCGTCGCCTCTCAAAATCAAATTCGGCACTTGTGCCACTTGTACTTGGGGAAACCCTTTGCCTTCATACTTGTCGACGCATGTGTCAATTTTCGTCGTGAGTAACCATCCTTTGCTCATTTTTTTATGGTCCCCACCCGATCTATTTTGTGTGGTAGCATCATCAAGTTGCCCTTGATCATAACATTTGAGTTAAGTCATCATCGCATTCATGGAGTCTGTCCCGAGTCCCTTTGCCTCATGTTATAGTATTCCATCCAGTCGTGACTTTTCCCTCTCTTGTGTAACCCATTTTGGCCTCCAGTACCACTGTTCCCCATCCTCCCAGGAGTCGATTTATTCACTGCTAGGTCATCCATGCTTTATATGCTCTGACAAGGGAAGTCATTCATTTTCTACTAATTATCCCCCATTCCATCATCATCCCTAGTGTCAGTCCATCAGTCGTTCTATCATGATCTCTCATGCCTTAGTTGGGGATTCCTTATTGCCTCACCTATGGCATACCTCCTTCTGTCGACATCAGCACATTCATTCCAGAATACAGGTCTAGAGGGCGGTTTACCTTGGTTTCCAGCATCCATTCTTGTTCGTTGCCTCGGATCAGGAAAAGGGACTCCTTATTTCCCTTTGACTTGATTGTTTCTCATCTGCTCCACTTCAGCATGATCGAGATTCTTATACTTGATAGTTTAGTGATCCAACAGATTGGTCCAATGATTCCCGGGTGTGTGTGAGATCTTTCAGACCTCATGAAGGGTTGACCCTTTAGGTAGCCCCCCACATGCCCAGATGACCTCATTTTACGCTACAGTCTCAGATGCAGCTCCGCAGATTTTATGGGTTCAGCCCCAGCCGCTTGCAACGCCCATAGCATACATGTATCGCTTAGATTATCCATTTATATTTTCAGATCCCTTTCCTATTTATCAGGGATTCTTTGGTTGTTATTATATCTCATGTACTCATATATTATTGTATTTAGTCCTGGTTGTTGTCCCAGGTGTAATATGTATGTGAGATCCATTATATTTTTGTCTGGCACATTTTATGCCAACATATCATGTAATATATAGTTCAATCTCTATTTGTTGGGCACACCATTATTCTTTGCACTTTGTCATCTCGACGGGCATAGATATGCCTCCCCCGCCTCACTAAGAACAAGTACCCAAAAATTAAAGGAGACTTATATCATTTGTAGGTCTTGCCCCCTCAGGTTATTTTCCTCTCTCACTTCACTTTGTCTATGTATCTCTCTCTATGGCACCCCTTCAGTGTCAAATGATTGTGTTCTTACAATGTACTTCAGTCATATGATTAGCTCCTAACGATTGCACATTGGGGGGAAATCTGTTATACCAATTTTTGGTCATATAACCATTTACAATTAGATGGATCAAAGTACACCATGTAAGACCAATTTTACCATAGTAAAATTGCTTTCACTATAAGAAATAATTTAATAAATCACATTTTATTAAGTTATTTCTGGTTCAAATAAGAAACCCCGTGAGAAATAATTAAATAAATCCCTATTTATTTGATTTTCCTCTAGGAATAATTAATTAAACCATTTTTTAATTAATATTCCTGGTCATATTTAACCCAATGAATGAGAAATAATTAGATAAATCATTATTTATCTTATTATTCTCTAGGAATAGTTAATTAAATCATTATTTAATTAATATTCCTTATTAAATTTGACTAAATCATTTAGGAATAACAAAATAAATCATTATTTGTTAAATTATTCCTTAACCCCATCCTTGAAATGATAAATAAATCATTTATTTATTTATTATTTATAAATAAAGTGATTTAACCAATTTAAATTCCTTTTCCCTCCAACAAAATTAAATAAATATTCCAAGCAATTAGATATAGATCTTGGTTAACGATATTTTATTATGCACCATTATCAAGGATAACTCAATATTTTGCTATAAATAGGAGGGTTTTCCATTTATTATTTACCTTTTATACTTTTATCATGGTTGGACTTTGATCCTTTTGTCATTTTCATACTTTGATCACTTTTATTATTTTGCTTCTTGAGCTCCCATAGATTTAAACACATCTTGGGTTTTCTACACCATTGAGAGAGAGAAACTTTTGGATTTCAAGAATTGAGGACAACCAAGAACCCATCCCATTGAGGGGGGCTGGTAACATCATTATTTGTTCCCTTTATAGGTGTTAATACATATAGAAGTCTGTATATATCTTGTCTTGTCAATTGGATATTTGGGGAAACTCTTATTTGATTTTACTATTTAGCTACTTTTACTACATAGATCTAGGTTTTTGTTGCAATTATTTCAACTATCTATTGCATATCTAAGGAAGTTAGACATCCATCTTTGTTGTTAGGGTTGTTGTCATGTGCAACTAAAGTGATCTCTTTTCGTACACTTTCTTTAAGAATTCATTCTAACACTTATCAAAACCTAACCAAGGTCAACAATAATATCCTAAGCATTAATATTTTTGTCACACTTTTCTCATCAAATCAATATCAAGTCACAATATATCTAAACAATTCATATAGGAAGTTAATCATGTCTAAAATGTAAGATACTTGCTAAATATCAATAGCACTGATATATCACATGTACTAGAGATCAAACTTACTTTCATATGCATGCAATGAGTCATTTGTGAAGGTGATTTTTTTGTCATACCTTAGGGCTTAACTAACCATCCAACGTTGCAGCTTAATAACAACACTAAAACAATAAAATATACATGCCTCGAAGTATTCGTATACTTATGAAACTTGTAGCTCTTACTTGCATATCATAATTTCCATATGCTACTTTGAAACCTTTTCCTTCTTTTGTACTATCCCTCTTTTCCTACACCTCAAGAAGGATTTGCTTATCACATCTCATCTAGAGCTTAGAAGCATTAGACACTCAAATATTCATGCAGGAAGTATAAGTAATAATCAAAACAATAATTCTAAACAATAATAGTGTCACAAAGAAATAAAAAATATATAAAAGTTACTTACCTTTAACGATAAGTGATCATCTTGCTCTTGAACCAACATTTGGACATGGGATCCCCTTGAAGAAAGAAACAGAGAAATAATATTCAGATTGAGGAGCATGGTGCGCAGCACGAAGTCTACTTTGAGTCATAAAGGATTTGGGGTGGGTCAAATCCCCTTTTTATGTAATGGGATGGGATTAGTTTTTAAACTTTGGACTCCTCCCACTGTTTTCGCACCATGGTATTGTAAATGCCAAACCTATATAAGAAGTTTAGATAGAGGTCACAAATAATCTTGAATGATATATCTAATGAGATACATTTGGATCTGAGACTATTATGAGTCAGAGTCTGTGTTTTGGTTAGAGGACAGGCTCCTACAATTGAGTGCATGAAGACCTAAGGAAGTCTGCAGTTGTGTTCGTAGACCCCTGCGATTGTGTGCACAGGGTGGAACTGAATGTATGAGAAGGATCTGGCTATAATGAAATAAATTTTGGATAGATATGAGTTCTATTAATGTGTTTTATTTTACTTAATTTTATGAATGGTTGTGATGAATAAGTGTTTTGATCTGTAACTGAATAGCGTAGTCTAGTTTATGGTTTTTTACTTTTTTTAATACATTAATAAGTAAGATCGTGCACTCTGTTATTAAGATCAACATATGTGTTGAATAGTGCCTATATTATTGACAAATCTGACCTGCAAAGCTTTGTAAAGAAGGAAAAGACATAAATCCACATTCCTCTATCCCTTTGCATGTAGAAACCTGGTTCTAGCATCCACTTACATTTCCTCGGCTGAGACTTCGATATGCTCAAGTAGGTCATTAGCGAAAGGGCTGGTAATAATGGGTTTTGTTGGACTCTGCAGTCACATTTACTTTGGGTCTAGGCCCCATCAAGCCCAAACCAACTTTGTCTTCAATATTTACATTGAATTCATAAACAATCAGGCCTAATTAATACTAGCCCATCTAGGGTTACATTGAATCTGTGACATGTGTTAGAACAAAAAATCAATCCTTTATCATACTCCATGTTTTCTTCAAAACCCTAACCTCAAGAAAACCATCAAGCCCTAATAACTAAATTTCCTAGGTTTTCCTTAAACCCATAGTATTCTTTTAGGTCTCCTCCATCTTCTCTTGCTTCCATCAAAAGTGTCTTCTTAGGGGCGATCTCAAAAAAAATTCTTCAACCCAACTCTGATACCATGTTAATTTTTATTAGGGTTATATTTTTCTTTGCTTTAGATAATTTCATTTCATTATTTACACATTTAATTCTCTCCAAAAAAACATAACATTATTCAACACCATATGAAATTATATAAAAAGAATGATATCATCAGCAATGCAGTGGAACATAAAGAAAAATTAGAAGAAAAGCATTCACACATAGAGGCACCAAGATTGGTTGGAGACCAAGGAAAAACCCTCCAAGGGGGAAAACCATTTCAAATTATTCTTATTATTATATTGTCATTGAATGTTTCAAAAAAGAAAGAGTACAATGATCCATATCTTCAACCCAATAACTATCCAGAAAAATCAACTAAACAACATCCAAGAGATGAACCAAACAATGCTCATAATCAAAATACCTGATTCAGAAATTTGTGGTCAACTGATGAAATAAAACCCTAGTTTCCACCCACATGAAGAGAGTGTACATGCATGCGGTTGAGACCCTCCAACCACATGTATAATCATGTGTGCCTACAATTGCAATCAAAAATTCCCTATGACAACCCTGCGACTGCAAACCAAAATCCGAGATCATATGTGTGAGCTTTGGACCCTGTAATTTCATACATGTACAAACCAATCGATGTGAACAACTTTAGACCTGTTTGATCCAAACCAAAGAAAGAATAATGACAATGATGATCAAATTAGGGTAACCTGACTTGTATTTATGGCCATCCATGTGTGTCCAATTTCCTTTTGGGTTGACCCATCCTTTTTTTTCACATGAGGGTTTCCATATTATAATATATTTTTCCTTAACCAATTTAAATTATTCCAAGGGCTAGCAGGGTTATTTCTTGATAAGGAAGATTGTCTAAAGGAGGTAATTTAGCACCGAGCTTCCAAAAATTAACATCTTCTTCCTTTTTCCTTCTCTTTATGGATGGAATTTGATGCATGCAAGGGGGCCTAGTTGAATTCCAATTCACACTAGTGTCACAAGTATCCTTTTCTTGTCAATTGGGGCAAATCCTAGTTACACTTGGAATAGATCTCAGTTACCTAACTTGATTTCCTCCTTGATTTCCTCTAGTTGTGATTACATGTTAAATGAGAACTCAACTCATTCTCTATCCAATCAACACTGAAGTCTTAACCCACTCTAACTGAACTTGTCACTGCCACCATACCCTGTAGTCAATGAAGAAGACTCTAACTAACTGAAGATCCAACACTAAAAATTCAAACTTGATGACCATTCCAATAAACTAGAAATAAAATCATCGAAACTAAATGTTATATCATGAACTCGAATTCATGCTAGAGAAAGACTAAGTTGAGGTCTTCAATAGCTAAGATACGAGCTAGAACACTGCAGCATTTCTTTGTATCCCTTGGCCTACAATTCACTACCCATTATGATTCAGAATATATTACAGATGGGAATTTTGTTTATTTGTACATACTTTCAATATTTTTTTTTTCATATAGATGTAATGAAAATTATTGCATATATTAAAGTAAGTTTAAATCTAATTGACCAATTGTGTTGTTTTTTTCAATTATGCTAATATTACAAAACACAAATTATTTATACACTTAATCAATCTTGTACATGGCATGTAGTTCGTAATGCATATCATTATAGTCAAAAGATATTAGCTCAAGTGATTTGGTGAACAATTTGTTTCCCTAGCTACATGGGTTCAAGCCTCTAAAGGCATGTGGTAACTGGCCCATTTAGGGAATTTATGAAATACTTGTATCTCATGTAATAGTGGTGATTTATCTCTCAAAGCTAAATATTCTCCAAAAATTCTTGTTCTATTTTTAAAAAAATATTTTATATCATTATAATAATATTTTTAAATTTGAAACTTAGGATATTCGAAAAAGAATAAAAAAATAAAAAAATAAAAATAAAAAAAATATAATCTATACATTAAATATTCTTACTTTATACATTTACTCTATATATAATGACTAATCAAACATCTAATTATAGAATTTCTCCACAAGAATCACTAATTGAAATTGAACGGCAAGATTATTTAAATTCAAATTCTCTATTTAAGTTTCCATCTCGAGCAATATCTAATAAATATTATAAATTCTTTGATAGAATTGAAGTTGGTTAGGAAAGTTTTATTGTGATAATATCTTGCAAAAAGTAGCATTTTAATTTCATATATAAGGTTTGATGAGAAGTTTTTTCTTTGTTTTTTATTTTGAATCGTACTTTTCTCATTACCATATTTCCATGAACATGCAGTTCCAAGTTTAGAATTATTTGATTGGTCACATTGGCTATTTTCTTTTACATAATATTTTATTATTGATCTATTTAGGTTAGGTAGGATAATATAAAATAGTTTATTTGAAATCATTTCAAGTACCTTACTTACTGATATTCAATATTCTTTCAAATTAGTTTGTTGTTTGATATATTTTTTAATTTTAGATTTAATTATTTTGATTTTGTTTTAGGTTGTGTTTTAAATTTGATTATTAAAATTTATTTTAGTTTTACGATTGAAAATATTTACTTTATTAACAAAATTTGGACTACTTGATTTGAAATACTACTATCAAGTTTTAAGATATCAAGCATTGATTCATAATTATGATGGAGCACGAGAACTTATTAAATCACAATAGTAAATGCACTTTTGTAATTTTTTACAAAACATATGGATCTAAATCACAAAAGTATGACATATATTTATCAAAATAAAGTAACTCTTGTACCATCTTGCTTCCTTCTTCCAATTGCACATGTAATTCTGTCAAATAAATTAAAAAGGTGATATTCAATAAGTATGAGGAAGTAAAAAGCACTATAATATCATGGTAAGTACAAAAACATGTTAAGACTATGGACACTCTCTAGTAGCAGGGTCATGTTTGTATGGTACCAAGAAATCTTTGTCAGGATTGTGAATATTCGTAGGTAGTGAAGCAATGTTAAGAAAAAAAAGATAGAAAATACACTTTTTGTTTTCAGAGATGAAGAATTCACTTAATTATATATCTAAAATAATTTAAAACTCCTAAGTAAAACCAAAAGTATTCAAGTGTATGGAAGTATTAAATAAAGCACTTCATTAAAGGATCCACTGGTAGAAATATTGTACATATCAAGTACTTGAAAGTTTTGGGTTATTATTATAAAACATTTCTAATGTAAGACTCACAAAATCTAACAATTTTTTATAATTTAAGGAACATATCATTGACTTTTGGATTGAAAGTTGAAGGGCCTAATTTGTAATTTATTTAAATAGTTAGTCACCAATTGTTGTAGCTGAACAAAAATCCCATTATTTTAAAAGTATTTCCTAAAAATAATGGGTCTAATGATAAAGTTTTTCTTTATTATGGGTCTTATTTTCTTTTTCACTTTTGTTATGTCTCGAATAGGATTTATTATGTATTCAAATGAACTATTTTATTATTCATTAATATATATCATTAATGTTTTAAAATTTCATAAACTTGTAAACAAATGGCTAAAATGTTAATATTTTTAATTATAGTAAATAAAATCTAGAAATGGTTGATATATTTCAAAATTTCATTAATCCATATATATACCATTGAAATATTTTGGGTTCCATACACTATTGGAAAGTACTTTGAATAGGATTTTTGACCATATATCATATGCTCCCATTTGAGCTAGGTATTTAGAGTAAAATACCTTCAAATATAAGGTGTTGAAACAAGACATCAAAAGTACAAAAAAATCATTTTCAACAATATCCACCTTGCAATATCTATCTTCGACATATACAGTCTCTCCCTGACTCTTAAATCAATGACAACAATATGTCCAACAAAAATATTTAAATAAGGAGGTAAAAAAAAGAAATAGGTATTGGACTTGATGGTAAATACACCATAGTTTTCTATATGTTAGTTTAGTTTTCTTTCCTGGGATTGTAATATTTGGAGAAAAGCAAGATTCATCTTACATGGAATTGAAATTTTCTTTCTCATATGCTTTGACTTTCATTTGAACTTATGTGTTTCTACAAATTTTTAATTGAAGTATGAAGTAACACATTTTTTGAAGCACAACCTATGAATGGATTATGGATTGTAATTAACATTTTTATGGAGTATTTATATATTAACACTTAACTATTTTCATTTTTAATTTATTACCATGAAATCTCATTAATCCATATATATATTTGTGTTATATGTTATTGAAGAAATAAATTACCTTTTATTAAATGATAAATCATTTATCTCATACTTAAAAATTTTAATATTTTCTCTTGATCGAGATATGTGTGTGTCTGTGTGTCTGTGTGTGAGAGAGAGAGGGAGAATTTTAATTTGATTTTTATAGATTATTCTATAGCTTATATTAATCTATTTCGTTCCTTTTGATTGGATTTTATTCAATTTAAATATCTTTGATGGAAATCAAGCCCACATATTAGTGAATATCACTATACTAAAATATAATGATAATTGGGGCCTTGATCGAGTTATGTAGGCTTGTTACTATTCGAATTAATTTTTCTAGCCATCAAAACACCCTTATATTTAACCACATATGCTTTCCTTTTTTTGGGATAATTTACGATAGGTTCCAATATTATAGAATACCCTCCATTCATTCCCTAAATAAATCCCACGTTATGCTTCCTCCTTTTCTACCCTCTCTAGAGAGGACCATATTGAAATCACTTGCTATAATTTTCTTTTAACATATCCTAAATCCCACACTTCAGCTAATGACTATCAAAGTATGATTTTCTCCTTGTATTTAACTAGAGTATAGAAATTAAGAATTTTAATCTACATTCCAAAGTCCCCCTAAACCAATCTAACCAAGTTCCAATGTTGTGTGATTTGAGAAGGAGATACCCCAAACTTTGTCTTATCATATAATTTGTAGATGTTCCCAAAATAACCTCTAACACTACCTACTATCATTTGAATTACCTTCCACTACATGTTACTTATTTCTTTATCTCCTTATCTGATAGATTTGTTTCCTTGTTGGGATTAATAGGTTTTTTTTAGAAATCAAGGCCCTCAAATATTCTATATTCTTCCAAATACCCATTCCCGTACCATTATAAGTGATTATTTTCATTATTCCATTAATGAAGGTTTTTATCTACCACCCAAGACATCTATTGGTGTTAACATTCCTAGAAATTTAAAGAAGATCATTTTGATTACTAATACAAAAGGGATATTAACAGATTTAGTTGTTGTCTTCCCTACTTTTTGTATGTGCATCGAATGATTCCATTTAAATTCCTAGTGCATAGATGTATGGATTGAGCAAAGTGGAAAAAAATTTGGTCTAGATAGTACACTAGAGGTCTTCAATGTAAAAGACTGCATCAGTAAAGTCTTTTATTGGGCGGGTGCAATAGTATAAGTGGAGAAAATGTAGAAGAATGATTTTTTTAGCACTAGAGCATGTCTTTGGGTTGATCATCGTTCACCTCCGCTCAATTGACCCGAGAGACGCTTCGAGGGGGAACTTGCATGATAGATACATGGGTGATACCCCCCAAAGTTGAATATTCAGAGGCGCAGAATTGATCGATTCAGGACCCAGATTGATTTTGAGGGGTCTCAACTTGATCTGACCTCTCGTTCATCTACCCACCGGAGATAGGTGGGGACCACTCACCACATATGGACCTGTCGATAACGTTGGCAATTGAACATCTAAGGTAACAATCACATAACGCCCCCCCTCCCCCTGCTCTCTTCCACGATTCATCCCTCCAATCCTTAGGCCATGTGTCTTCCCCCAGTGGCCTCATCTGATGTCAGGCGGTTGTTTCCCCTCCTCCTATAAGATTCCTTCCTAGTTCAACCATTTGGATTCAATTTTTCGCTTCTTGTTGAAAATATCTCCCTCTGTCCGAGTGGTACATGACATATTTAATCCACTGGACTGATCCAGATCTACCACCAACGTCGTTATCAAACTATCACCCAGTTAATCAAGTAATCCACCAACTTCCCACCTGCAAATATTTGTCTATGTTAAATATGAATAAATAATACCCAAATATCCCCAAAGCATGGGGATTCAAACTCTCCTCCAATGTTGAGCCATTGATGGACACATAGGCACAAATATTCAACCCACCCTGTCCTTACCACCTGTTTCACCTTTGGTTCGACATGTATGGCCACCATATCAAGGGAGAGGACCATTTCAGAGTAGTTGAATTGTGGCTCTATTATCAAATTGAACCTTATGTTTATCATTTCCCTGATTTTATTTCTTGGCTGGCTGCATGATATGTGGTGGAAAATAATTGTTTCATATCTTCTACTGGAGTAAAAATTTGTAGGCGACCCCAGAGTTGATTCATAAAGCTTGAACATACCCATTTTCTCCTTATCCAAAACAATTCTTTGAAACTACCTTTCTTTATAGCTACAATTCCCTCTCAGCTCGAGATCAACAATCCTTTTCGCAAATTATCTTAGCCCTTGGTTTCCAATATTTTCCTGTTGTTGAAAAATTCCCAATATCTATCTTCACAGAAACAATGAAAACTATCCTTTTTGTAATTAATTATTTATTTAGGGATGATGATGCCAATATGGCAACAAAATCCTCCATAAGATTTCTGAGGGAGATGATGCAGCTAGGCCACCTGTTTGATATACCTTCCTTCTTGGTCTAGTCTATCAAATTCAAACTACACCACTTCCCTCTCACCTCATATTTAATATATGATTCCTTAATTTTTTATTTATTCCTATACACCCATGTAGATGAATTTGAATTCCTAGGTCTCAGTCTTGTTCCTCCATACCTGATTTACCTTCTTCTTTCCCTGTGGTGGAGAAGGCCTTTCATGCCTCATCCTCTTTCGTGTTGTCATTAATTGATTGTGATGATTGAGATGATCCATTTGTTGACATCAAATCGATCATTGGTTGTAACCTCCCCCTTCTACTCATTAATAAAAATTGCTATTCATTTTCCCATATATGTATATGTTTATGTTTCTATTTCTCATATGATGGATTCTTAACTGATATATATGTTTCATGTTCAATCGATTTAACTAATTAAGATAAATAGGCATATGTATATTGCAATCTCTTTGACGTTTAGTGTTTATACTTGCAGGAACTAGTCTGATCACGAGTAGGCCCTTCTATCTTTCTGTGTGTCTATTTACTCTTAGAGAAAGTGTCTGCAAAGTCTTTGATCTGTTGTTCTAAATGCATAGCACCACATTTAGGGAATTTGATTTATCTGTAATTCATAATCCCGCATAACAAATTGGTGACTCCACTGGGGAGTTTCCCTTTATTCCTGGTGTTTTTTCCTGTGCTTATCCAACAAGTATCATATATTGTAAATTATTAGACTTTGAATCAAATAATTGCATTAGAAATGTGTTATGTAGCTTGAATTTTGAATCTCTGCTACACCCAACGCACTGTTGGTGAAGAGACAGTGCACTGTAGTGCACTGTCTCCCACTCAAGGGTGCATTGCAACACATTGTCTCCCTTTAAAGACTGTTTTTCCCCCTTAGCCAACCAAATTCCATTTGAATTTTTCATTTCCATCATTCTCAACCTTTTTTTTGTTGTGTTTTCAATTGTTTGATACCTCATAGAGACCAGTGAATTTGCCTAATTCTTCCTCCTTTGAAAAGTAAGTTTGTTAAATGTCTCTTTAAGTTTTTTTCTTTATCATTGACAAAGAAAATTCAAAGTATTTTATTTTTGCATTAGATCAATTTGTTTTCGTAAAGGAAATTGTCGATAAATTCTTCATTTCTTGTAGGAAAAATTGTAGTTCCATTCTTCGTTTTTCCTGAAAGAGAAATTGTTGTTAAATTCATCGTTTCTCAAAGAAGAAAGAATTTTTTTTTTTGTTGATTTGATGCATATAGTTTCATTTTTTCATTCTCATTAAAGAGATTGAAAAGAAAAACCTGCATTTTCATATAGTGTATTTTGCATAGGAACAAGTTATGAAAGCTACATATTAGTTTGTGCTCTTTGTTGTTTGCTCTCAAAACTGATTGCTATTTCCCTTTAGTAGCTAGGATTTTCATTGAAAAATATAAAATTGAAAAGTTTTCTTGTAATTTTAGTTTTCATTTTAGGAATTTCCATCACATCATCATGGTGAACCTTGAAAGGAAAATTCATAAACAAGATCAACTTAAAATTTACATCAATTTACCTAAAAAACCATTGGAACCATAACAATAACATTTATAAGGTATAGGATAGAGATGTGTTCCAACGTCGTTAAAGATAGTAGCTGTTGTTAATTGTCTGCGATACATTCTGAGTGTGATACCTCACTCCACATACGTAATTATATCAGAGCTCGTCTAGTAATTTCAGGTATATCAGGCGATGTTCTAGTACAATAAGTATAAAGGGGTGCTCTCACTGTGCAGTTTCGCATTAGACAATGCTAATACGGACTTGGGCCTCCATGTACCTTCTGATATATTTGGGAGGACAACTTTAAGTTTCTATCCATCCATAGTGAACCGATTCAGCCGCCTTGTAAATTTTGATACATCGAACACAACATTCGGTGAGATTGCCTACCATACTTCTTGGTTCGCCAGGAGGTATTCAGTAGTTCACATTTTCTTAGTAAACCTTTTGCCTAGAATTACCCTTTATTTCATTTATTTCTTTTTGGTCATGAAATAAATCAGTCATTATGGAAGAATAACATCCCTTTCCCTGTCGTTTGTGTATAATAGCATTGAAACCACCTTTACCACCAGAAGACACTTATGGTCAGCGAAGGCGACATTGCTCTACCGAAACTAGTACTATCAGTACCTTTGGTGTGACATCATCCTCACATATACCAAAGTTGGCACAAGTTGTTTCTACACATCATGGTTCATCTACTGTTGTCGAGATAGAGTCCTCACAACTACCCGTGGTCACGATCCATCCAATCAGTGAGACCATACCTCCCGAACCCAACGTTGCTCAGCTGGAAGTTGATCCAAATCCTGTCACTTTTTTGACAAAACATATGCATCCTAAAGTCGAACGACCAGAAGTTGTTCCTATATTGGTTGCTCCACAATCTATTGTAGCCATTGAGTCTCCCATATCACGTAGTCAACCTCTTGAAATATACTTTGGGACTGACGGCGAAATTCTTCCACCAGGTTTAATTTCGATTGAAGAAATACCACAAGACGAAACACCTTTAACTCCAACTCATTTTCGGGAAGAGCTTTACATGTACGAGTTTTTTCCTCAATCACCTACCTCTACTTTTGTTGATCCTGTGTCTATTAGAGTTCACATCGATCCAACAGGGTATACATTTTTTCGAAGAAACATACCTGAGCCAACAACTTCGGTTGTACCATTTGTTCCAATTGTGACAGCACCTGCTATCGCTACCTCGTCGATGTTTACAACTTCACCAAAGTCACATTTATATGGTGGACCTTCCGTCCCACCTAGTTACCAATATTTGTCTGGAACCTTCTCTGGTGCATCCTCAAACACATGGACTTCAACAATGTCATCATCTAGTATTCTAACTGGTAAATCTATAGTGAGTATTGAACGACTTGATCCTTTATATCCATCATTAGTGCAATATCAAGCTGGTCCATCTGGGTATATTCCATCTAGTACAATTTCAACTGGACTCCATGCATTTGGAGAACAATATTTTCCATATTATTATACTCCTTATGTTGGGGGAAAACCTATGGTCACCCAATTCGACCGTACTTCTTTGTTATTTGGTCATCCTAATTATGGAATGAATGTTTGTCAATGGAAGCCCACTTTGTCTATCCAACCACAAACGGTCGTACACTCGTATCAACCGGTTCAACCTGTTGTACCCACATCAAATCCACTTGTTAATACATCTTTACCCCTGTTACAAACTCAAATTTTGTACCTCAACCATCTCAGGCGGGTCCTTCAACCCAATACCCTTAGGTATTGGGCCCTCAGATTCCAACTCCTTCACTTGGTTTACAGCAACCACCTGTATCCGAAATCATTTATTCATAAGCTGGAATATAATATTATGGTATTTTGCAGCCACAACCAGGTTATACATATCCTCAACTGAATCCAAGTTATCCTAATTTGGGTTATAACATTGCTGGACAACCCCCTTGGCAGCCATAGGCACAAATGCCACAACCTTCATTTCAACAAGTATCATACCTAGGTTTTTGTCAACAGAATCCTCAAGTGTTTGCTTATCAAAACAAACCCTATCTGGGTTACCAGAAACAGATTCGTTATGCTGGTGATCAAAGGCCTATTTCCCAAGAAATTCCATCATACCCTGGCTATGCTCAACCTGACCTCAATCGACAGTTGCCCTTTGTTGCAACTTTAGAGCTACTGGATTTAAACTGGTTCACTAATGATCCAATCAACTATGCTCCTTGGTGGCCGGTGATGCCTTATAAATTACCCTTAGATATTCCAAAGCTCAATGGAAACCCTGGGGAAGCCTTATCGACTCATGCTATGACTTATCATTTGTGGTGTTCATCTAACTCCCTAAATGATGACTTTGTTTGACTACGTCTTTTCCATCATACACTCACTGGTCCAACCACAAAATGGTACATTGAGTTACCAAGAGCTTGTTTTGATAATTTCATTGCCTTAGCTACTATCTTTTTGACCCATTTCCAGTTACCCATATGATATGAAACTGGGATAGAGCTCTTGACTAATTTTAAACAGACTAACGCTACTCACATTTATGATCATATTCATGTGTGGCGTCATCGTCATAGAATGGTTAAGACATTAATTCCTAATGAACTCATTGCTGAATGGTTCATTAAGTCCCTGTTAACATCTATAACTAAGGATGTGGCTAAGGGTAGCTTCGTCACTGAATATCAGGTCATTTCTCGTGCCCAATATTTAGACTTGATTTATACTCAGTCTGGCTTGCTCTACAAGAAAATTCCTAATGCGCCGCAATCTAACTTCATTATTCCTCCTCCATCAAAGGACTCTCATTCCGGAGACGGTATTATCGGTACTGGGAGAACACATCACTCTACTGCATCTGATCCTGTGCATTTCTTCTGAAATCCATGCCGTGTCATCTGACAAGGGAAAAAGTGACAAGCAACCCAAAAGTAATAAAAATGGGAAATCAAAGAAAAAATAAACTTCTACCCCACAGGAATGATCATCTGATCAATCGAATGGAAATCAAAAACCTCATTGCCCTTGCATAATTTGTAATGAGGAACACTTTGTTCGGGACTGTCGTCACTGCGCTGAAGTCTCAAAAATGGTTAAGGCCTCACATGCATTAGCTATGTTGATAGATCCATTTCCGAATCCGGACACAAATTTGGTTGCTATGGATCGAACTTCTTGTTTACAAGTGATTATGTTGTCTGTCACGAAGCCATCGACTGATGTTTTGGTGTCAACGCGTAATCAAAATTACGGTAGTCATACTACTGTTCAACCTACTACATCGACCATGAATCTGTCTATGGAATCTATACCACCCACTGCTATCCCTGAATTGACAATCAAGCCACCGAAGGGAGTCATTCATAAATCAAAATTTAATCCTCGAGCCATAGCTACTCAAAATTATAATATAGTTGAAGATTTGGCTCAATCCCCTTCAGCTTTTTTAGTGCTTGAGGTGCTACAAAATTGTCCCTCCCAGAAATGGGCTTTGTTGTCGGCAATTTGTGGAATTGACCTAACAGATTCCAATCTCATAGTCTTTAATCATACGGGCTAAGTGCCACAATTACCAGCAACATTGGAATTCTCCATCGAGTTAAATGTTCTCAATCACCTTTTTCATCGTACTATTATTGATAATGGGGAATCTACGTGAATTATGTCTCTAAACTGTTGGAAGTCACTTGGCTTGCCAGGCCTATTTGAATTGCCAATGATGTTGAAAGCTTTCAACAAACGTACATATAAGCCTTGAAGTATTATTAATAACCTGCATGTTGAACTAGGGGGGAAAAGGTGAATGTTGAAGTTGAGGTCGTTAACAGACCCATTTAATATAATATTTTACTCGAAAGGCCATGGTTATATGCTATGACTACGATCATTTCAACATATTTTAGAATGATCACCTTTCCACATAAAGGTGTTATCACAGTCATCAATCAACTATCCTTCTTTGCCTCCAGTTCCCAGGTAACTGGAAGTGTTCCATTATTTCACACACCCCAACTCACACTTCAAAACATTGGTGTATGACTCTTAAAGGATTCCACTCTCATGGGAACCTTTTCATTACCGCTACCTGCGACGTCGGCAGAAATTGCAAGCATAGAGACATGATACATGATCTCTTCCACTCCATCTGGCTTAAGGAAGAGTATGGGTGATTCTAAAATTGTTATGTTGGTTGAGTTTCTACCACCGAACCCTATTGAGCTGGCATAGCAATCAATCTATCTGGCTTGGGAGGCAAATCCGAAATGATCGTCATCGGTCATTTGGGTTGATCGTTCATTAGATTATGGTACTTCATCTGATCCTTTTTCCTCGAATTTCTTGACAGATGAGAATATTCTGGAAACCATGATGTCGGAAGGATAACCATGGGAATATTATCATCATCGTTCCCATCTTCCAGATTATGAAGAAGATAATCTTAGTGAACAATATCACCCATCGATTAAAATTTCGAGAGAAATTTGCAAAATATTTAAGAAACCATTTCTATCGATATTTCAACCAAACTTGATGTTGTAGAAAACATTCATGTTGGCATGTCTTGTTCTCCATCAGAACTCGAAACATATCACTCTTTCTTTCGTGAATTCCATGATGTATTTGCTTGGCCTTATGAGGAAATACCAGGCATAGATACTAGTATCATTGAACACACTATTAATATGTACCTTGATGTCTAGTCGGTACGTCAACACCTTCGTCCTGTTCATCCGAAGAAGGTCGCTTCCATTAAATGAGAAGTTGAAAAACTTTTGCGTGCTGGTTTCATTTACCTTGTTCCGCTAATGGAGTGGGTTTCCAACATCGTTCCTGTCATGAAAAAACAAGGAACCATCAGAGTGTGCGTCGATTATCGGGATGTCAATATTGCTTGTCTAAAAGACAATAATCCTACTCCCTTTATCGACCAGATTATAAATGATTGTGCTGGATGTGAAATATTTTTTCTTATGGATGGATTTTCTGGCTACAATCAAATCAATATCCACCCAGAGCACCAATATAAGACAGCATTCATCTGTCCCTGGGCACATTAACTTACTGAAAACTCCTATTTGGTTTGAAGAATGATGGGGCAACTTTTTCAGAGAGCAATGGATTATGCTTTCAATGACATCAAGCACATTGTTCAACCCTATCTAGACGATTTACTTGTTCATTCACGGAATTGAACTGATCACCCGATACATCTGGAAGCTATATTTTTACGCTGCCAACACTACAAAATACGCCTCAATCCACATAAATGTGTGTTTTATGTTGGTTCTGGTCATTTGATAGGATTCGTCGTCTCAAAAGAAGGAATTCGAATAGACCCACTAAAGGTTCAGGCCATTCTTGATTTTCCTACACCATCAAATTTACTTCAGTTACAAAAAATTTAGGGAAAGGCTAACTTCCTAAGGAGGTTCATACCCAAATACGCCAAAATGGCTAAAGTATTTACTCGGCTATTGAAAAAGGGGATTCCCTTCCATTGGGACCAATTTGTGCAAGCTTCTTTTGATGTTGTCAAGGATACGCTTGTTTGGGCGTCATTAATGTATCCCCCCAATTATCAGAGTGATTATTTCTTATATATGGTTGCGACTAATACTACCATTTCTATGGTATTGGTCCAAGTATAAAATGGGATAGAACATCCAATCTATTATTTTAGTCGTAATCTTAATGATACAGAAGTAAAGTATTCGTACGTATAAAATCTTTCCTTGGCATCTGTTCAATATTTCCAAATATTTCGCCACTATATCCTGTTCCGGAAGACCATTGTCATTTTGGATTGCAACCCCATGGCTTATATTTTATCACGTCAATTGCTGGGGGGGCAAGTATTAAAAATGGATTGTCATTTTCCAGGAATTTGATTTGGAATTCATCAAATCCAAGTCAAAGAAGTCTTTAGTTTTGGCTGAGCTTCTTTGTGGCCTTCCCTCTAATAGTACTTCTATTACGTTGGAACCATCTATTCTTGACGAGTCTCTATTTCTGATCAGATCATCTGATCCTTGGTATGGGGATTTTATCATTTATCTCTAGACCCAGAATTTTCGGCCTAATACATCTTGTTGTGACCAGTGACGTATTCGATACCAAGCCAAATATTATCTGATTGTCGATGATACAATTTATCATCTTGGTGTACAATTATAAGAAGGCTCCTCACTCATGAGGAGGCTGAAAAGGTTTTAAATAATTTTCATGTTGGGGCTTGTGGTGGACACTTGTTTGGATACGCTACCGCGTGGATGATACTCTACGCTAGTTACTTTTGGCCTACAATATTTTGTGACTGCATCTTCATGGTCGAAATTTGTCATGCACGCTAGATATTTGATCGTAAAATCCACAAACCACCAGTGCAAATGCATCATGTTGTCTCTGTGGGACCATTTTCAAAATG
Organism: Pinus albicaulis; assembly: GCA_034641835.2. Classification (NCBI taxonomy): domain Eukaryota; kingdom Viridiplantae; phylum Streptophyta; class Pinopsida; order Pinales; family Pinaceae; genus Pinus; species Pinus albicaulis. The sequence goes on along the minus strand of CM076575.1, from coordinate 1,614,549,223 downwards.
GGGCATTGAATTCATGACCTGTAACCCTCATTTGTTTGGGGGGATGGTTATATTATTGTCGTATTAGACTACTTTAACAAGTGGGCCGAAGCGATGCCTACATTCAACAACACAGGACAAACAACTGCATTGTTTTTCTTTAATCATGTCATTGCACGGTTTTGGGTCCCATAGGCTATAGTCACAGATCATGGTAAGAATTTTTTTAATCACATGATGCTGAGTTGACTACCCAGTTAGGACTGACACATGATATTTCTACTGCTTATTATCCATAATCAAATGGAAAATTTGAGGCTATTAACAAAATTCTTAAACGAATGCTTCAACGAATGATAGGAGTTCATAAATGAAACTGGCACTTAATCCTATACTCGACCTTGTGGGCATAACAAACCTCGGTGAGAAATGCAACCGGGTCTACCCCATTTCAATTGGTGTATGGCCTGGAAGCTATCTTCCCAATCCAATGTGAAATACCATCGTTAAAACTCGCAATCGACTTGTTACATGACACCTCAGATGAATAAGTGTGTCTTTTTAAGCTCGTCCATTTTGATGAAATGAGTCATGAATCCCAATTAACCAACGAAGCGCATAAGAGATGTATAAAGACGCAACATGACAAGCATGTCCAGCCTCGCATTTTCTCAGAGGTCGACTTGGTCCTTCTTTATGATCAGGAAGCTAATGTAATAAGTACAAGGAAATTTGAGCCATTATGGCATGGCCCCTATATTGTCAAAATATTTCTTGCTAAGTGTGCCTACGAGTTGGTAGATTACGATGGAATTCCATTGGCACAACCCTGAAATGGGTTGTCTAAAATGTTACTATGCTTAATCATGAGCGTAGTAATTTTTTGTATTATATTGTATATATATATGTTGTTGATTTGCATTCAATGCCTTAGTTTTTTTTTTAGAGTTTTCTTGACGTTAGTAATCTTCTTTACATTTCATCGCAGATGTCTGAATATGTGGAACCATTTTTTGGGTATACTAATGGTGCTATTCGTAGTACGCAAAATATATCCTCTGCAGCATGGGCCATTTTCACTCTAAACGGTGAGTTAGTGAGTTTTCAAGGGATTTTTATTGGTTGATATACAATCAATATCATTGTGTATAGCGTTTTGATCGAACTTCTCTTTGATTCCATTTCATTTGGTATTAACCGCATCATCATATGGTTAGAATCACAACTTGTGGTATTACAACTTACTATTGTTTATACTGTTAGAAATCCAACATTGCATCGTATGTTCCTAAGAGTTCAACTTTTGGAAAGACACTTTGATTTTATTCAATATCAACACATTTCCAGAAACTTGAACACATTGAATAATTCTTTAGTGAATTATGCTATAAACGGACATTTGCAACACTTGTAAATATACATTCACATAATTGAATAGGATTGCCCAATAAACATAGGAAAACACTGAAATCAAATAGATAGATAGTTATAGGTTTTTACAAAAATTTGTGCCCAAGACACATTGGTCATTTGACCTCAAAATGTATGCAACATGTCAAAAGTAAACTAGTGATGCTCATGGTAACATGTTATCGATCTAGCTATCCTACGCTGTAACTGCATCCAATGGTTAGGAATGCCAATAGTATGGTGTTGCAGTCGCATGGGTAACTCTTCGATCCGGAAATCTAGAATCCCGAGTCAACCCCTCTATGTGCTACCGAAGCTCAACAAGGGTCTCAGCCATGTCTAAATCCTAAAGGACTACTCTCCCGACAACCCTCTCTGTTGGCTCATCTGCTCCATGCGCTGGTTCTTCCACTAGTTTAACTTGACCCACAACCGCATTACATTAAAATTTTAGTTTATTCTTGGGAAAAAATAAAAACAAAAAAATGTGTATATACCTTAGAAAAATAAAAAAAACATGGTCAAAAAAATCTTACTGATTACACCCCACTGAGCGCCTTCTAGTAAATCTAAGCTTGGATCTCCTCGAAAATCGATGCCTAAATATGCATACTCATCAATGGCGATAATTTGTTGCCTGAACCAGGTGAAGAACGTAGTCGAGAACACAATGGATGATTGGCCTGTATGTCTAACCATCAGTTCTACCCGTCTCTACATCCTCAGATATCTAGGGTTAGATACACCCAGCATCGCATGCTGAGGCTGCATCATTGGAATCTGATCTAAGGCAAAAGAAATGAGGATCGAACCATAGTTGAAGTTTTTCTTCCTTCCCCCCTTTGCCTTTCTCAGTTGTTCTTTCATTTGAGAGAGTACAGCTTTATCCCAGTTGAAAAATATTGGTTCCATGCACTCTAGCGCATACTTCATATAAGATATGTTTGCTACATGTAGTTTAGCGGTACCAACAAGCTTTGAGATCATGAATAATATTGTTCTCAATGGAAAATAATGAACGTCACAGATATTTATTTTCCCATCCTTGCTAGGCTCTGTCCCTGGGTAGAAATACTAAAAAATATAGTGTCTCACCGTCTCTCCTCTGAGAGAAAACCCTGAGAGAGAAATGGGTAGGCCTCTCCTCGACAAGCCTATCAGAAAATATATGTCCTCCACTGTAATTGGAACCACTTTGTTCCTAATGTTAAATACCTCAATTGTTGGATCCCGTGCATGAACAAGGAACTCCAAAAGTTCCATTTGTTGCCTCATACATGATTAGATGAAGTACTTTGATAACCCACAATCACTGAGGGCTCTTACAATACCCGGATCATTAAGGTCAATCATGTTTTGTTCTTCACGCTCTCTTTCTCTCCAAGTAATTGTCATTCTAGTCCGATGAATCCCTAAAACATAACCATAAGACTCATTAGACTCCTTTTCGTGAAAAATATTAGGCAAATTTTGGGTACAATGCAAGAATAAAAAATGTGAATTGTGCCCAACGCAATCTTGGTTAATAGACAGTGTGTTGCATATGCACCTAAGCTTCATTTTGAGTGCATTCCAACGCAGTTTTCAATGCCCAAGGGTGTGTTTCCCTCTTTTGAAAAATAATTTACCCTAAGGGGCCCAAATCCCTAAAAAAAATCGATGAAATGAAATAAAATGACTACTGAAAGAAAAAGGGGGTTTATGGCACCAACCTAGATCAAACGGCGATGGAAAACCGTCCACAGAATCGATCGCAATCAACAACTGAAGTTCAGGGCAAAAATAGGTTCAGAGCTCCAAAATGAAAATGGTAACTTTAAAATGGTAAAAATGAATAGTAAAACTCTTTTAATTAGTCATTTGATTATTTTCAAATCATATTTATTGTTGTGACTATGGTTTTATTCAATTTTTATCATGAACTTGATTGTGTAGGGATATGCATTGTATCTTTCAAAAAATATGAAATGAAAATAATAATATTCTATTTAAAAATTGTGAAGTGACATTTATTATGAGTACTTTACATTATGAATTTAAAAGTACTTAGAGCACTACCATGGCTAACCATGATTTTTTATCCACCATTTAAAATGTGACAAGTAAGTACCTTTAACTCAAGAAATGCCACCTCAACAATTAGGGATGATGTCATCCCATAAAATGTGATTGGTTCTCATAAAGTGAATTTTTATTGTACATTTTCCTTAGGAGGCCCATTTTAGACCTCAAAATTCCCCTAATGACAGGTATTTTTATCCATTTGATGTTGTTCTGAACAAGTTTGCAACTGATCAGATGATTAATCATGCACATTTATTTCAAGAATGATTTAACCACAAAGTATACTTTTATCCTTATTTTTCGAGCTTTGATAAAAACGAAAAAGGACTTGAAGTGCACTTTTATATATTTTTCGAGCTTCGATAAAAATGAAAAAGAACCCGTGGAGTCTTCTTTTAGCTCTTTTCAGACTCTGATAATGTGAAAATATTGCTGAGAACTTGTCTTTTCGAGCTTGTAAAAGTAAATGAATTGAAATATACTCAGTATAAGTTTAGCCCTTTTCCTGACTGAGATAGATTATTTACGAAAAAGGAAAACCTTATTCGAACATGGCTAGGAGGTTCTCTCAGATATCATTTTATAGTTTTCGGATCTGAGCGACAGCTTCACGAAAAAGTACTTATGGAGTCTTATTTTGTCCTTTTTTTCAAGCTCTCTAAATATTAAAAAAGACCAGGTTTTCACTGTTGTTAGGCACATTAAAACATAAAATAGTGATGGGTTTGTCGATCATGGCAAGAATCGAGTTTCATTCATCTCTAGACTCGTTAAATTATTAAATAGTGATACATTATTCGCTCGGAGGGTTGAATTATAGATCATGCATATGTTATCCTCCTCAAGCTTGTTAAAAAATAAAGAGGTATTGGTCGACAAATGACCAGGGAAAAACTTGGGAAAGTGAACATAAATTTTACGGTAGAAAGTCACTCTTGAACATGACACTTCACACCATCATCGTGACTGTTTGGGTTGGGTAATCTTCTTGATGGTTCATTCATACCTATGGTTCATCATACCTTCACTTCAGTTTGGGTCAATGCTACCAACTCATCTCAGTGTCACTAATATTTTTAAGAGAAGTCATCTAGTGAATACTTATCCTTATGCAATACTTAGAAATCTTCATTCTCACGACATTCATCCCTGAAAATTGCTATATCAAGTCACATTTTTTCTCCGAATTCAGTAACTCTCGTTTCATGGTAAAGTGGCTTCCTGTCGACATCAAATCATCATCTAAAAAGTTTACTTAGAAACATCATCTTCCAATACCATGAGGTTTGTTACAGCATCGACAAGATCCTTGCTTCCAGACCTTTGACCGAAATATTTTGTTTGGAGTTCGAAATAAAATCATCTATTCACACCTTACGAAATGTATTGCAACACCTTGAGAGCCATTAACATCAATGGTGGTTCTCTCACATTTTTTAACATCTCACATCATTGGTTGGTAATCAAATGATGTCTCACCATGTTCGACTAAAAATCATATATTCGCATGGCTAGAATTGTACCCGAATGGTCAAGTGAAAAAGATAAGAAGACCCCAGATCTAGTTTTAGACATTTGGGCTACAATTTCAGGATTTTTGTACACATTGTCTATAAGGTGACCTTACGTACAGATCGTCATCCAAACATGGGCCTCTATCTGTAGGCATGTATGTATTGGGAGACATTCCAATGTAGATGACTTTCTGCACTATGTACATGCTATTAGATATTCTATGTGCTGAGCATGGGAATACCTCCCTTAGCAATTCATGATCAAGAGGATATATCATGATGTAATGTATTGTAAGGTTGATGCAGGTTGCCACACCGCTTCAGTTCTATCCTATCACGTCGTAAAGCATCTCATTAAAAAAATATTGTTATTATTCTCACTTCATGCTTTAGGGGGCAGCTGTTATAGGTCAATTTGGGAATCATTCCGCATGACCTGGTAAAACTAGACATCATCCCTAGGACCAATTAAATAGGGTCTATCATCCCCTATCATTTCAGTTGCTACATGCCCTAAGACAATAGCAAACCATTCATGACTTTATTGCAAGGTTTCCAAGGTTTGAAGTATATGTTATATCACTTATGAGCTCACCAACGCTGCCTCTCAAGGGACTAACTTTGTTGCATATGCAGTTCCCTCCATTCAAGGGTGCACTGCAATGCACTTACTAACATTCAAGAGTGTGTTGGTCAAATGAGAGCGAAATTATCATTGTTCTAGAATCTCCACATGTCTAGTGCCTTCTAGAAGAGTCCATATGTGTTAAACTTCAAATCCATGTGTCCATATAACACCTCTGAGCTTGGGAACATGTCTTTCATATTATTAGAAAGTCATTGATTGAGAAACTACCTTCAGTTGCCCTATAAATTGAGCACAGATCCTAGTGCTAGAAAGGAAAGAATTTTAGTAAATAAATGTTGTTGGATTCTCAATTGAGAGAGTGATAGAAGTGATATGCTATTGGTGAGATGTTGATTTTGATGACGCTGGGATGATGATGGAGCTGACGACATCAAATTAATCATTGGTTGTAACCTCCCTCTTCTACTCATTAATAAATATTGTTGTTCATTTTCCCATATATGTATATGTTTATGTTTCTATTTATCATATGATGGATTCTTAATTGGTATATATGTTTCATGTTCAATCAATTTAACTGATTAAGATAAATAGGAATTTGTATATTGCAATCTCTTTGTTGTTTATTGTTTATACTTGCAGGAACTAGTCTAACGATCTAAGTTGGATTGGAAGCTACAACAAAAGTGACAGAAGGATAATTGGAAGCGCTTGGATCACAAGTAGGTCCTTCTATCTTTCTAAGTGTCTATTCACTCTTAGATAAATTCTTTGCAAAGTATTTGATCTGTTGTTCTAAATGCATAGCACCGCATTTAGGGAATTTGATTTATTCGTAATTCATAATTCCGCATAACAGAGAGAGAGAGAGAGAGAGAGAGAGAGAGAGAGAGAGATTTCATTTGATTATTATAGATTATTATATATCTTATATTAATCTACTTCATTCCTTTCGATTGGATTTTATTCAATTTAAATATCTTTGATGGAAATCAGGCCCACCTACTAGTGAATATCACTATACTAAAATATAATGATAATTGAGGCCTTGATCGAGTGATGTAGGCTTGTTACTATTCGCAATAATTATTCTAGCCATCAAAACACCCTTATATTTAACCACATATACTTTCCTTTATTTGGGATAATTTACAATTGGTCCCAATATTATAGAATACCCTCCATTCATTCCCTAAATAAATCCCATGTTATGCTTCCTCCTTTTCAATCCTCTCTAGAGAGGACCATGTTGAAATCACTTGCTATAATTTTCTTTTAACATATCCTAAATCTCACACTTCAGCTAATGACTACCAAAGTATGCTTTTCTCCTTGTATTTAACCGGAGTATAGAAATTAAGAATTTGAATCTACATTCCAAAGTCCCCCTAAACCAATCCAACCAAGTTCCAATGTTGTTTGATTTGTGAAGCAGATACCCCAAACTTTGTCTTATCATATAAATTGTAGATGTTCCAAAAATAACCTCTAACACTACCTACTATCATTTGAATTACCTTCCACTACATGTTACCTATTTCTTTATCTACTTATCTGATAGATTTGTTTCCTTGTTGATATTAATAGGTTTTTTCATTTAGAAATGAAGGCCCTCAAATATTTATCTTATTCCAACTACCCATTCCCCTACCATTATAAGTGATTATTTTCATTATTCCATTAATGAAGGTTTTTATCTACCACCTAAGACATCTATTGGTGTTTACATTTCTAGAAATTTAAAGAATATCATTTTGATTCCTAATACATAAGTAATATTAATAGATTTAGTTGTTGTCTTCCCTACTTTTTGAATGTGCATCGAACGATTCCATTTAAATTCCTAGTGCAGAGATGTATGGATTGACCAAAGTGGAAAAAATTTGGTCTTGGTAGTACGCTAGAGGTATTCAGTGTAAAAGACCGCATCAGTAAAGTATTTTATTGGGCGGGCACAATAGTATAAATGGAGAAAATGATGAAGAATGATATTTTGTTAACACTCGAGAATGTCTTTGGGCTTATCATCATTCATCTCCACTCAAACGTCCCCTGGAGACACTTCGAGGGGGAACTTGCATGATATATACATGGGTTCTACCCCCCAAAGTTGAAGAGTCAGTGGCACAAAATTGATCGATCGATGACCTAGATTGATCTCGAGGGGTCTCAGCTTGATTTGACCTCTCGTTCATCTACCCACCAGAGATAGGTGGGTACCACTCGTCATGTATGGACCTTCCGATAGCGTTGGAAATCTAGCATCTAAGGTAACAATCAAATACCCCCCCCCCCCCCCCCTGCGGTTCTCTTCCACGTTTAATCCCTCCAATCCTTAGGCCACGTGTCCTCCCCTAGTGGCATCATCTAATGACATGTGGTTGTTTCCCCTCCTCCTATAAGATTCCTTCTTAGTTCAACCATTTGGATTCAATTTTTCTCTTCTTGTTGCAAATATCTCCCACTGTCCAACTAGTCTGCAACATCGTTAATCCACTGAATTGATACAGATATACCACCAACATCGTTCCCAAACTCTCACTCGGTTAACCACGTAATCTACCAACTTCCCACCTGAAAATTTTAAAACCCTAGAAATAGAACCCTTTTGTAGGACTCAAAAGAGGATGACATGAGTAGAATGCATTTTTTGTGTATATAGCACTGTCACCTCCAAGTTTGTACGAACCCTAGGTTGATAAAGTAAAGTAGCGTAGCCTCTGGGAGTGACAACACTCTTGGTGCAATACCAAGGCTCACCATGTGGAAGTCCTAGACCTGGTTGCATTTTACATATGTTATTAAGAGCTTATTCCCTCTTGTATTTTATGGGTAAATTTACATGTTATTATGTGGTTTATATGGTTGTCATATCCTTGCTATTTATGTTGTTTATATGTTAGTTATGAGTATGTTTTATAACAATGATGATGTATGGATATCATCATGTTTTGAATAATATATGAATGAGCAATGAATATATGACCTGATGGTGGATAATGCAACTATTTTGATAAGGCATCAATGATTCGTAACAATTCTTAGATAAGTATGAGACCCCTATGCTCAAATTTGTTCTTGAGACCTATAGATTACATATTTGTGACATGTTTGATGAAATGCATGTCATGGCTAGTAGGGGTCCAAAAAATTAATTGATAAAAAAAATTTCATTAGTACCTTTATTTTAATGTTATTTATCATTTCTGGAAATCTCATGGAGTTCTGGGAAGTGGCATGAGTCCTGGCCCTGAAAAAGTGGCATATAATCTAGGGTTGCTGGCATAAGACTTTTGGGTGGATCCTGATTATTTTATTTCTTTAGATGTATCACAGCGTTGGACCCCTATTCTTAATGGGGCTGAAACATCTCCCATCATTTAAATGAAACCCCCCCCCCCCCTAGCGGGGGGTTTCGGGGGCAGTGCCCTTGAAGCTTAAAACATATGTAAAATTGCCTTGTAAAATATTGTAATTTCTAGTCAATTTGGGTCGTTCATTAGGCAGATGACCTGATGATAGAAGTCATGTTTAATTTAGGGGTTTTTTGCCTAGAAGAAAACCCCTTTGTTTTATGAGGGTATTGTATTGCAATTGAGTTTTGTATGAGTATTATGACCGAGAAACAAAAACGGGGACTGTGAGAGAGAACAAAGGATGTTACAACAGATCTGTTGTAGGTTATGTCTCTTCATTTTTCTAGATAATAGAAAGGAAGGATTGGATGTTTAGGGTGGACGTAGCCAAAATTGGGTGAACCATGTATATCTGTGTCTCTCTTGTTTTATATGTTTTATGTCTTTGTGTTTCTACATATTTTATTTGATCCATTGCTCTGTAATATATGTAATTTTATAACAACGGGTATCATATCCAAAGGTCTATTTGGCTTATAAACTCGTAGGAAAGAAGGGTTCTTGGTTTGAGTGGGAGTAATGGCAGAAGATGGTAAGTTTAGGGTCAAGAAATTTAACAGACAAAACTACCCGTTGTAGAAGATGTAGATGGAAGATTATCTGTATCAGAAATATCTCTACCTACCATTGAGCGGAAAAAAAAAGAAGTTGACAAGTATGATAGACATAGAATGGGAGATTCTTGATCGAAATGCACTTGGAACAATATGGTTGTGCCTCGCAGCATCAGTAGCCTTCAATATTTTGAAGGAAACAACAACAGAGGGTTTAATTAAGGCATTGGTGAAACTATATGAAAAACCTTCAGCCTCAAATAAGGTATTTCTTATGAAACATTTATTTAATATGAATATTTCGGAAGGTGGATCTATTGCTGACCATTTAAATGATTTTAATATGGTTACCAGTCAGTTAAGTTTTGTAGGGGTAAATTTTGATGATGAAGTTAGGGCTCTGTTATTTCTGTGCTCATTGCCAGAAAGTTGGAATGGTTTAGTTATGGCCGTTAGTAACTCTATCTCTGGATCTAGTACTTTAAAGTTTGATGATGTTGTTGGTGCTATCCTTAGTGACTAAATGCGATGGAAAAGCTCTAATGAGACATTGGGTAATTATTTGAGTGCAGAGACAAAGGGAAGAAAATTGGAAAGAGGAAAGATCTCAGGATATCACAGTAAATCAAGGAAAGGCATATCCAAGTCCAGATCAGGGATAGTGTGCTGGAAATGCGGAAAGAAATGACACCTAAAGATAGACTGTAAATATCGGAAGGGAAAAGAAGGAGATGCACAACAAGAAAAAAATAATGAAGAAAATGTTGAATCCTTAGTTAAACTGGGAGGGGGGGGGGTGAATTAGTTTAACACATACATAAGCCTTTTAAACTTTTCATCAGGCTTATTTACAGCTTTATTTTATAACCAACTTTAATATGTGAACAGTCTCAATAAGTTGCAGCAAGTATTAAATTAATGTGACACAAAATTTATTATGAGAGCAGTAAACATTAAGCAGATTGGGTAGATCATATCAACACATAGCCAACGCACACAGAGACAACAGATATAAGTGGAAACCCATAAAGGGAGAAAACCACATCTTATTATTTTTGTGATGCAAAGGCAAGCTCCAACTCCCTCTCACCACTGATTTTCTATAGGCACCAACCTACAGAAGGCTCCAACCTTAGTCAGCTACAACTAACATCTATCAAGCTTCAACTTGATAGGGAAGCTCCAACTTCCTCATTCAATCAAAAGAAAATGTTTTCTAATTTACCTCAGATATTAGCTCTGTTCTATAGCATCTCTTTCTGCTTCTCTCTTCCTTATCTTCTCTACCTTAATTTTTATGCTCTGCATTCTCTATATCTCACTCTCTAACCTCCCTCTTCATATCAATGTGATATGCCTTATACAGTTTGTCTCATAACAGTTTGTATTCCACAGGGAATTCAAAGTGAATAGCCCTGAATTTTTTCATTCTTTCTCCTCGCTTCTTTTTCCAACTCATTTAGAAAATCTCAGAAGTTTATACAATTTTCAGTTTTACAATGGAGTTTTATTTCCTACTGAGACTTGCTAGTGCATCACAACAATATAAATCAATTAATACATTTACATTTAAATACAATGAGAACTCCGGCTCAACTCATTCAGCCTTTTGGATCACTGCATATTTGTCTTTTCTGTGACCATGTCTGTCTTTCTCGGCTCTGCTTGCTTTCCTGTTCTCTGCCGTGGTATAACTGCTGCTTATATGTAACTGTTCAATTCAAATCTCGGCGTTATAGAAATAATAAAACATTCTAATACATAAAATGCCCTTACGTGCCCACTCTCCAAACTTTCTCTATTCTCCAATGCGATGTATCACCTCTCAAATACTTCCAATTGCGATTAATCACAATCGCAACTTCCAATTATCTGTTCCGATACTCTGCTCCTTCTCCGATGCGATAATTTATTGTTCACATATGGAAATATGTATGTATTGTTTAACATATATATATATATATATATATATATATATATATATATATATATATATATATGTATATATATATATATATATGTATGTATGTATGTCGTTGTGCTTTCCTTTCCTCTTTAGCTTTGGTTTAGTAAACTCGGAACAAACCTGTATTAGCCTTATCTTTTGAATGGACCCCACATGCCGGCTTACTCCACTCATTTATTTCAATCGCAATCGCAACAATTACAATGCTCCTGCGATTTGGTATTTAGATTTCAGTTGATGTGATTAGCAAAGGCCCACAATATAGTCAATCAAATCATCTTCGCCGTCCATCCCTCGGTGAATCCGACGGCTATCATCCAATCGCTAAGTTGCAATCGGAACTTTTAGTTTGGTCGATACTATTTCACCTCCGATGCGATGAATCACTCCGATGTGCTTTAAGTTGGAATTCAAACAGATATAAGTTTCATCGTTTATAAGTGAATCGGGTCTGCTGCTTCAATCGGAACTTTTGTTAATATGTTCCTCTGCCATTAGTTTCTCCAATGCGATACTCGAGGGTCCCATCATGTGGTACTTCGTTTGTTTTAACTCGAACCATAGAGCACTACATATAAATATATATATATATATATATATATATATATATGCTTTGGTCCTTTATATATAAAGGACAACATATATAAAGTGCTGCATATATATAAACTTTCCGCTTCAGCTTTAATGTATCCTCCAGCTTGGGTTATGATTCTCGGAATTTTATGTAGGGGTTCCCACACTTGTTTATAATGATATAATGCACTGTCTAAAGTTTGGGTTACCTCTTCGTTAATCTGCAACATAGTCGGGTTCCACATTTAATATATATAAACATATCAACCCTTCAGCATTTTCTTCAATGGTTAATTGCTAACCATTAACGCGATACTTCAAATGGGCCCACCGCAACTTATATCACATATACAATGTTTTATATGTCTTGTATTATAATCTTGTTCCCCATTTAATACAACGCTCACACTATATTGAACCCCCTTTGCGATATTTCATACTCTCCATACTGTATTCACATTTACTACCTCCTCCGTCATATTTCAAACATTATACCATGGCTCTGAATAAAAGCTGACCAATGGGCCCACAATGCATTGTGACCTACCATCAGCCTGTTGATTAATTTTATAATACACATAATCCACAAGACTTTGTATAGTTCTTGTCCCCCGCAGAAATAAATGTAGGTCCCACAGCATGGCTTGTATAATATATACCAACAAACTTTAAAGACCATTATAACGCCCTTTGAATGTATAACAAATAATTCTCATAAGATTTCGGCTTTAAAATTTGGTTTATATTTCAATTTTCAACAAACTCTTGACTTGGACATAGTGCTTTGCCTCACTAACCTTTGTTCATCACGCAAGTGTAATCACCGTAGATCTTTTGGTCTTGGCAATCGGACAGATACTGTTGATATCGCGTTTTTCTTTGGGCTGAGGGTTAACACTCAGAAATTACGCGATGTAAGTGGTATCCAAATACCACCCAAGGACACGTGTCCACCAATGACATATATCGCGTTCATTTTGGCAATACTGCTAACCACTTCAACCAACGCGTGAATCCACTGGTTTTCAACAACTCTAGTTTCACTGTTCATTCAAGGTTCTGCCCTTGACTCTGGGTTCCAATATTCATATTTTTAACTCTTGTTAAAGGAATTCCACTTTCGCACCTGCTTCATCTAGTGTTCTCAACATTACTATACAGTGCATCCATATGTTGAACGCCCAACTCCATTAGGTTTTCGCTGTGAAATTTCGGTTCCTTTCTTGGTTCTGCGCCCTTGCTGCACAGTTCCGCATCTCTTGCAATCATTTCACTGTTGGTTTGTTAATGGCTCTGCCTCTGTATTCTTTGTCTCTACCTTTGCTGCTCGACCGTTTCATCTCATGGCTCTGCCTCCTCTGGTTCTGCCTCCTTTCTCTATCTACACCTCTGCTGCTTGACCGTTTCATTTCAATAGTCTTTTTCCGCCTGTCTCCTTTTCCATCTATGCTATCTCCTTTGCGCTGCTTTGCTTCTCTTTTTGCTACCCTGTCTCTGTAAATAAAATCTCCCTCTGTTCTTCTCATGCTCCCTGTAAATGTTACCATACCATTCACCAAAAAACCTGTTGTCTTCTCCTTTGCTTCTGTTGTTGTCCTTTGCCATCAATGACAATGCTTCTAATAGTCTCACCCTTTGGCATTGATGGAAATACACTTCCTTTGCTTGCCTTTTAGGACCCTTTCTTCTATTGCTTTCTCTTCCTCCCCCTTTGACATCAATGGCAAGGGGTTGCTCATTTCCCAGTGTGCTATTAAACCTCGTCCATGTTGCTCTGATCTTGAGGACCTGTTTCATGCTTTCCTTGCTAACTGATCTCCCCCTGGAATGATATTTTCGTTTTTGTTCTCCCCTTGAAACGATGCTTTCTCTTCATATCAGAGAGTAGCATCTACAGATACTACCCCTAGTCTATCTCTCAAATACTCAAATGGTTCTCTAGCAAGAGGTTTGGTAAATATATCTGTTGTCTGTTCTTTTGTTGGCACATATTCCAGCTTTACTACCTTTTGTGCTACTTGTTCTTTGAGAAAATGGTACTTGATTGGGATGTGTTTAGTTTTTTAATGAAGTACAGGATTTTTTGAAATACTTATAGCACTTGTATTATCACATTTGATAGAGATGGGTTCATCAATGCTTACCTTCATGTATTGGAGGGTTTGCTTCATCCACATGACTTGTGTGCAGCATGCTACTGCTGCTATGTATTCTGATTCTGTTGTAGATAGAGAGATAGATGTTTGTTTCTTGCTTAGCCATGCCACCATACTTTTTCCCAAGAAGAATGCACCTCCACTTGTGCTCTTCCTTTCATCCACACAGTTGGCCCAATCTTAATCTGTATATGTTGTTATAGTGAAGCTCTTGCCTTTTGGATACCATAGCCCATACTGTACTGTTCCTTGTAGATATCTAAATATTCTTTTGACTGCTAGAAGGTGATTTTGCTTTGGTGCTGCTTGATATCTAGCCACAAGTCCTACTGCCAGCATGATGTCTGGTCTTGATGTTGTCAGGTAAAGAAGACTTCCTATCATGGATTTGTAGAGTGTTTGATCTATATCAGCAAATCCATCATCAGCACATAGCTTGCATCCCGTGATCATGGGAGTTGACACAAGTTTGCAATCTTCCATTTTTAACTTTTTCAACATCTATTTTAAGTATTTTTCCTGTGAGATGAATGTACCAGTGTTCTTTTGCTAAATTTGAAGTCCTAAGTAGAAGGTGAGCTCTCCAATCATAGACATCTCAAACTCTAACTTCATCTCTTCAACAAATCCTTTTGCTAGCTCATCTTTGTTGCTTCCAAACATAATGTCATCAACATATACTACAACAATCAGAAGTTCATTTTCATGGGCTTTTATGTATAGATTATTGTCTACTCCTCCTCTTTTAAAGCCTTGTTTTTGCAAGTACTTATCCAACCTTGAGTACCAAGCACAAGGAGCCTGTTTCAGTCCATATAGAGCCTTATTTAGTCTGCACACATAGTCTTCCTTGTCTGTTAATGAGAATCCTTCTGGTTGTTCCATGTAGACTTCTTCTTCTAGATCTCCATTCAGAAAGGCAGATTTCACATCCATTTGATATATCTTCAAGTCATGGTAGCCTGCAAAGGCCAGAAACATTCTGATGGCTTCCATTCTGGCTACAGGGGCAAATGTTTCATCATAATCCAGACCTTCAATTTGTGAATATCCCTTGCATACAAGTCTGGCTTTATTCCTGATTACCTGTCCTTGTTCATTCATTTTATTCTTGAATACCCATTTTGAGCCTATGACATTTTTCTCAATGGGTCTAGGAACTAATTCCCAGGTATTGTTCTTCTCAATTTGGTCCAACTATTCATTCATAGCATTCACCCAATCCTTGTCCTTGTTAGCTTCTTCAAACTTCTTTGGCTCTACTTGTGATAACATAGCTATGTATACTTCTTTTGTCTGTTCAGTTAGCTTCCTTCTTGTCTGGACTCCTACACTCTTGTCTCCAATGATCTCATCTTATGGATGGTTCTTTTGAGTGTATCTTGAGGGGGATTTCGAGCTCAGTTCAACATCTTCTATTGTCTTGCGTGTTTCATCATCATCTTGGTCCTCTTCTTCATGATCTTCTGGAGGATTATTGCAGTCTATACTTCTTGTCTTGTTTGGAAGTTCTTCATCAAATCTTACGTCAATGCTTTCTACAATTTTTCGAAGAGTCTTGTTGTAGCACCTGTACCCTTTACTCTTGGATGCATATCCTAGAAATATCCCTTCATCTACTCTTGCATCAAATTTTTCCAGATTTTCATCATTATTCTTTATGTAACACTTGCTTCCAAAGACTCTAAAGTGCTTGATTGAAGTCGGCTTTACCATGCCATAGTTCGCAAGGACTCATACCTTTGGCTTTAAAATGAGCTTTTGTGGATATGCAACACCTAAAAATACTGCCTCGTAAGGTTTGAGGAATATTACTCTCTTGCATCACACTCTACAATTTACTCACCTGTTTGTCTCTCTGCTACTCCATTCTGCTGAGGTGTCCCTACAATAGTAAATTGTTGCTTTATGCCATGTTCATTGCATAGGTCTGCAAAGTCATAATCTGTGAATTCACCTCCTCTGTCTGATCTGATGCATTTTAGCTTGCATCTTGTCTAATTTTCTGCTAAAGCTTTGAATATTTTGAATTTTTCCAGAGCTTCTGATTTATTCTTGAGAAATGCAACCCATGTCATTCTGGAGAAATAATCTATTATCAACATGAAGTAGGATTCTCCACTTGGTGTTTTAGTTATTGTAGGTCCACACAGGTCCATGTGCACAAGATGGAGTGGTCTTCTTGTTGATAACTCATATTTGGCCTTAAAGGATGTAATGGCCTGCTCAATTGACAAGATTTGCATATGGTATTTGAAGGCCTTTATTTCTGGCATATCTCCACTCAGCCTTCCTGCTTAGTCCGATAATATCCGATCTGCTGAGATGTCCCAATCTCCTATGCCATAACCATGACTCCTCAAGTTTGCTAATATGGCATTCTTCATCCTCCTCTTTCACTATGTAAACATTACTCTATGTTCGAACAGCTTTGAGCAGAGTCTTTCCTGTGGTGCTTGATTTGACTTCACAGTCTTGTGCTCTAAAAAGAACTTCACAGCCTTTATCACACATTTTACTGACACTCAGCAAATTTTCTTTCGGCCCATCTACAAATAGTACATCTTGGGCCTTTCCTTTGCCATTGTCTAGGCTGACTGAGCCTTTTCCTTTGATTTTTCCTGATTTATCATTGCCAAAAGTAACATTACCAGAATTCTTTTCATCAAAAGTTATAAACCTACTTTTGTCTCCAGTCATATGTTTTGAGCAGCCACTGTCCAAATACCATTGGCTTTTCAGGTCTTGAGCAGTTAGTGCTAGGTCACATTTATTCACCTTCTTTTTCCACTGGAAGCATCCTTTTGTTTGGTATCTTTTGTGAGATGATGAACCACATCCTCTCAGAGGACATTTGGAAGGCATATGTCCAATTTTATTGCATACACAACATTTGATCATAATTTTCGCAGAATTGTGAGTATGAGCAAAATTTCTTTGATTCATAAACCTCCTTGAGGTGTTGAACATCAATCTTTATCCATATTTTCTGCACTCAATGATTTTATGGCCAAATTCCTTACAATAAAAATAGTAACCATAGAAACTATTTGCATACTTGATGTGAGGTTGTCTTCTCCATTTGTTTGCTTGAGACAGTCTCTTCACTTTTTGCATCTTTTGTTGGTTTGAATTACTCCTCCTTGTATGACAATATGCAGTAATGTGTCCCAGCTTGTGGCAGGCATAACAGGTGGCATTTTTCATAGGAGGGAAGAATCTCCTTTGATGGCTTCCAAATTTGACATACTCAGGGGTATATGACCCTTTTTCTGTTGTCTGAGTATTTATTTCATTCTTTTTTATTAGAGGTTTCTTCTTGTTTCTATCTCCCTCATTACATGTTTCTTCTTTTGTAGGAATTATTTGAGCTGCTTCATCAGCCTCCTTTGCTTTTACAAAAATAATATTTCTGTTTTTTTTTTTTCTTTTACTTGATTCTCCTTCATAGCCTATTCTAGTTTTTATCTAGGATATCTTTGGGCATCCAGAATTTCATTCAACTTACCAGAGCTTGTTGTTTGAGAAGAATTTACAGACACTTTCCTTTGAGAATTTTCTAATTTCTTCCTCAGACATACTACTTCTTCTTCTAACTTCTCTTGTTCCTGATTTTTATCCTTGATTTGCTTAAGTAACATGTCTTATATCTTCTTAGCTCTTTCAAGCTCTACCTTCAGCTGCATGAGGACTTCTGAATTTTTCTCTTCTCTTACATACTTGAGGAGAATGTCCTTTTGTTTTCTGCACTTCAGTTTGAGTCTGTCAATCTCCTCCAAGGCACTTCTTAGCTCCCCTTCAAGGTCAACTTCACCTTCTTCTTCATCTTCTAGAAGGAGTCCTTCAAGTTCTTCTATGGCCATCAATAAAAATTCAGAGGTTCCTTCTTCACTTGAGGGTTCATCTGAGTCTTCAGATGCACTACTGTCTTGTTGAACATAGTAAGATTTTCTATTGAATTTCTTTCCTTTCTGCCAGTTCTTTGATGTAGTTTTCTCTGATTCATGAGCCTGATTCCTTGCTTTATTATGAGGACACTTAGCAACATAGTGTCCAACTCTTCCACAGTTAAATCATTTGAATGGAAGTTTACCTTTATATTTACCTGAGCCTCTATCCAGTTTCTTGACAAACTTGGCCTCTTCTTCATCAGAGCAAGAACATATATCTTCATTTTCTTCTTTCTTATTTTCTTTTTTAAAAGCTACCTCCCTCGCGCTTGTCTTCTTCTATGGGAGTCTCATCTCACAGGCTGTTAGATTTCCAAGTAATTGGTTCATGTTCAAGGTTTCCCAATCAGTTGTTTCTTCTATCGTAGACACCTAGGGGTTAAAACTGGGTGGAAGAGATCTTAGAATATTTTGTACAATTACACTTTCTAGTAAGGTTTCTCCAAGAGCTTTCATATTGTTAACAATTTCTGCAACTTTTAAGAAGAAGCTTCCAACATCTTCATCATCATTCATTTTTAAATTTTCAAACTGAGCTCTATATACTTGAATTTTGGCTATCTTTACCTTTTTATTTCCCTCATGGATGTTTTCAAGATTATCCCACATATCTTTGGTAGTCTTACTGTGCATTATTTTGATAAATTTAGCCTCACATAGTTCATTTAATATTGCATTCATGGCCTTTGCATTTGCTACAAATTCTTGTTTAGCTTCTTTCTCTGGGTCAATTGCCTTTGGGGCATATCCAAATTCCACAGCAGCCCAAACCTCTATTCCTAGAGACATTATGTATGCTCTCATTCTGATTTTCCAGAAGGCATAATTAGCACCAGTGAAAAAAGGGGCTTTATTGGTTGAGCTTCCTTCTTGACTAGCCATCCTAGGGACCTAGGATCTCCTTTTAGTGGTTAAACTGGTACAAAAGGAACTGGCTCTGATACCAATTATTGAATCCTTAGTTAAACTGAGAGGGGGGGGGGGTGAATCAGTTTAATACATACATAAGATTTTTAAACTTTTCATCAGGCTTATTTACAACTTTACTTTATAACTAACATTAATATGTGAATAGTCTCAATAAGTTGCAGCAAGTATTAAATTAATGTGACACCAAATTTATTATGAGAGCAGCAAACATTAAGCAAATTGGGTATATCATATCAACACATAGGAAACACACACAGAGACAGAAAATATAAGTGGAAACCCATAAAGGGAGAAAACCACATCTTATTATTGTTGTGATGCAAAGGAAAGCTCCAACTCCCTCTCACCACTGATTTTCTACAGGCACCAACCTATAGGAGGCTCCAACCTTAGTCAACTACAACTGACATCTATCAAGCTTCAACTTGATAGGGAAGCTCCAACTTCCTCATTAAATCAAAAGAAAATGTTTGCTAATTTACCTCAAATATCAGCTCTATTCTATAGCATCTCTTTCGGCTCCTCTCTTCCTTATCTTCTCTGCCTCAATTTTTATGCTCTACATTCTCTATATCTCACTCTCTGACCTCCTTCTGCATATTAATGTGAAATTCCTTATACATTTTGTCTCATAACAGTTCGTATTCCACAGGGAATTCAAAGTGAATAGCCCTAACTTTTTTCATTCTGTCTCCTCACTTCTTTTTCCAGCTCATTTAGAAAATCTCAGCAATTTATACAATTTTCAGTTTTACAATGGAGTTTTATTTCCTATTGAGACTTTCCAGTGCATCACAACAATATAAATCAATTAATACATTTACATTTAAATACAATGAGAACTCCAGATCAACTCATTCAGCCTTTTGGATCACTACGTATTTGTCTTTTCTGTGACTGTGTCTATCTTTCTCGGCTCTGCTTGCTCTCCTGTTCTCTGCCGTGGTATAAATGTCGCTTATATGTAACTATGCAATTCAACTCTCAGATTTATAGCAATAATAAAACATTCTAATACATAAAATTTCCTTACGGGCCCACTCTCCGAACTTGCTCTATTCTCCGATGCGATGGATCACCTCTTGAATACTTCTGATTACGATTAATCACAATCGCAAATTCCAATTATCTGTTCTGATACTCTGCTCCTTCTCTGATGCGATAAATTACTGTTCACATATGGAAATATGTATGTATTTTTTAACATATATATATATATATATATATATATATATATATATATATATATATATAGATAGATATATATATATATATATATATATGTATGTATGTATGTATGTATGTATGTATGTATGTATGTCGTTGTGCTTTCCTTTCCTCTTTAGATTTGGTTTAGTAAACTCGAAGAAAAACTGTATTAGCCTTATCTTTTGAATGGACCCCAGATGCCAGCTATACTCCGCTCATTTATTTCAATCACAATCGCAACAATCACAATGCTCCTACGATTTGGTCTTTATATTTCCACCGATGTGATTAGCAAAGGCCCACCATATAGTCAATCGAATCATCTTCGTCGTCCATCCCTCGGTGAATCCGACGGCTATCATCCAATCACTAAGTTTCAATCAGAACTTTCAGTTTGGTCGATACTCTTTCACCTCCGATGCAATGAATCGCTCCGATGTGCTTTAAGTCGGAATTCAAATAGATATAAGTTTCATCGTTTATAAGTGAATCGGGTCCACTGCTTCAATCAAAACTTTTGTTAATATTTTCCTCTGCCATTAGTTTCTCCGATGCGATACTCTAGGGTCCCATCATGTGGTGCTTCGTTTGTTTTAACTCGAACCATAGAGAACTATATATATATATATATATATATATATATATATATATATATATATATATATATATATATATATATATATATATATATATATTCTTTGGTCCTTTGTATATAAACCACAACATATATAAAGCGTTGCATATATATAAACTTTCCGCTTCAACTTTAATGTATCTTCCAGCTTGGGTTATGATTCTCAAAATTTTGTGTAGGGGGTCCCACACTTGTTTATAATGATATAATGCACTGTCTAAAGTTTGGGTTACCTCTTTGGTCCACATTTAATATATATACATATCAACCATTCAGCATTTTCTTCAATGGTTAATTACTAACCATTAATGTGATACTTCAACTGGGCCCACCGCAACTTATATCACATATACAATGTTTTATATGTCTTGTATTATAATATTGCTCCCCATTTAATACAATGCCCACACTATATTGAACCCCCTTTGCGATATTTCATACTCTCCATACTGTATTCGCATATACTACCTCCTCTGTCATATTTCAAACATTATACCATGGCTCTGAATAAAAGTTGACCAACGGGCCCATAATGCATTGTGACCTACCATCATCCTATTGATTAATTTTATAATACACATAATACACAAGACTTCATATAGTTCTTGTCCCCCGCAGAAATAAATGTAGGTCCCATAGCATGGTTTGTATAACATATATCAACAAACTTTAAAGACCATTATAACGCCCTTTGAATGTATAACAAATAATTCTCATAATATTTTGGCTTTAAACTTTGGTTTATATTTCAATTTTCAACAAACTCTTGACTTGGACCCACAGTGCTTTGCCTCACTAACCTTTTTTCATCTTGCAAGTGTAATCACTGTAGATCTTCTGGTCTTGGCAATCGGACAGATACTGTTGATATCGCGTTTTTCTTTGGGCTGAGGGTTAGCACTCAGAAATTACGCGATGTAAGTGGTATCCAAATACCACCCAAGGACACGTGTCCACCAATGACATATATCTCATTCATTTTGGCAATACTGCTTACCACTTCAACCAACGCGCGAACCCACTGGTTTTCAACAACTTTGGTTTCACTGTTCATTCAAGGTTCCAACCTTGACTCCGGGTTCCAGTCTTCATATTTTTAACTCTTGTTAAAGGAATTCCGATTTCGCTCCTATTTCCTCTATCATTCTCAACATTACTATACAGTGCATCCATATGTTGAATGCCCGAATCCATTAGGTTTTCGCTATGAAATTTCGGTTCCTTTCTTGGTTCTGCACCCTTGCTACACAGTTCCGCATCTCCTGCAATCATTTCACTATTGGTTTTTTAACAGCTCTGCCTCTGTTGCTCAACCATTTCATCTCACAGCTTTGCCTCCTCTAGTTCTGCCTCCTTTCTCTGTCTCCGCCTCTGTTGCTCGATCGTTTCATTTCAACAGTCTTTTTCCGCTTGTCTCCTTTTCCATCTATGTTGTCTCATTTGTGCTGCTTTGCTTCTCTTTTTTCTGCCCTGTCTCTGTAAATAAACTATCCCTCTATTATTCTCATGCTCCCTATAAATGTTACTATACCATTCACCAAAAAACCTGTTGCCTTCTCTTTTGCTTCTAATGTTGTCCTTTGCCATCAATGACAACTCTTCTAATAGAAAATGTGACAGGTGATGTGCTACAATATTATTTGATTCTTTCTTTAGAAAATGTTACTGGTTCGTGGGTGGTAGATTCATGGGCCTCATTCCATGCCACACCTGATAAGAAATATTTTCCTGACTATGTTCAAGGATATTTTGGACAGGTTCGCCTGGGTGATGATAAACCTTGTAAAATCATTGGAATGGGTAAGGCTCTTGTGAAACAGCAGAATGGAAACCAGTTGTTATTAAAGGAGGTAAGGCATGTTCGATATCTGAAGAAAAATATTATTTCAACATGGAAGTTAGGTGGTGAAGGTTGTGTGACAACTTTCACAAATAAAACTTGGAAGGCCAGTAAAGGAGCCCTAGGAATAGAAAAAGGTGAAAAGGTTGGTACATTGTATTTATGCAATGGTATTTATAACTCTGTTAATGCTTTAACTTCCAAAGGAGTAGATGCAAGATTATGGCATCATAGGCTCAGACACATGAGTGAGAAGGGGATGAAGTTTCTTCACTTAAGAAATTTGTTGTCGAGTTTGAAGAATATTCATCTGGATTTCTGTGAGAATTGTATTTATGGAAAATAGAAGAGAGTAAGATTTCTTAGATTTGGGAAAGAAAATAAGAGCGAAAATTAGATCTTGTACATATAGATGTATGGGGACCTGCTCAGGTATCATCTCTCAGTGGCTCTCGTTATTATGTTACTTTTATTGATGATGCAACTAGAAAAACCTAGATTTATTGTATTCAGAATAAATCTTATGTATTTGATACTTTCAAGAAATGGAAATCTTTGGTTGAGATTTAGACAGAAAAGAAGTTGAAGTGTCTAAGATCGGATAATGGAGGTGAATATTGCAACAAAGAGTTTGATAGATATTTTTCAGAGCATGGAATTCGCAGAGAGAAGATGGTTCCAAGAACACCACAACAAAATGGCGTGTCAGAAAGGATAAACATAACAATCATGGAGCGTGCAAGGTGCATGGGATTGCATGCAATATTTCCTTTACAATTTTGGGCAGATGTTGTATATATCGTTGTTTATCTAATAAACAGAGGGCCTTCAAGTTCCTTGGAGGGTGGTATTCCAAAGGAGTCATGGAAAGGTAAAATAGTAAACTATTTTTTTTAAAGCCTTTTGGTTGTGAGGCCTTTTTCCATATTAATAAAGAAAATAGAACAAAGCTTGAGGAAAAATCAAATAAATGTACCTTTATTGAATATGGTGTTAATGATTTTGGTTATCGCTTATATGATTATAAAAATCATAAAATCCTTAGCAGTAGAGATGTAATATTCAATGAAAATGTATTGTATAAGAATCAGTTGCAGGAAAAGAAACAGGAAAAATAAAACAAAGAATGCACATTTCTTGATGAGATCACAGAAAAAGTAAAGGAGCCTGAAAATAATAATAATCAAAAACCACAACAACAACATGCACATCAAACACCTAAAAGTGGTGTCACAATATCTATCAGGATAAGTAGACCCCCTTAACGATACTCTCCTTAATTATATTATTTATTGTTGAATTATTCTGTTGAACCTAAATGTTATGAATAATCAATGCAGGTCGAAATCGGGAAGAAGTGGGAGCCATCCATAAAAGAAGATATGGACTCCTTAATACATAACTAGACTTGGGACTTAGTTAGGTTGCCTGCTGGTAAAACAACATTGTAGAATAAATGGGTTTATAGGCTGAAGGAAGAAGATGGAGGAAAACAGAGGTACAAAGCTAGACCTGTGGTGAAGGGGTTTGCATGGAAGAAAGGTATTTATTTTGATGAAATGTTTTCTCCTATTGTTAAGATGACTTCAATCAGAACTATTTTAAGTCTTGTAGAAGTAGAAGATTTGCATCTTGAATAGTTATATGTAAAGACATCATTTCTCCATGGAGATTTGGAGGAAGATATCTATATGCAACAACCACAAGGATTTGAGGTCAAAGGGAAAGAAAAATTAGTGTGTAGGTTAAAGAAGAGTTTGTATGGCTTAAAACAGGCTCCAAGGCGGTGGTATCTAAAATTTGATAGGTTTATGTCTGAACAAGGTTATACTAGATGTCACTCTGATCATTGTGTTTATCTGAAAAATAAAAATGATGGCTCCTATATTATATTGTTATTGTATGCAGATGACATGATTGTTGCAGGGTCTAACATGCAGGAAATAAATATGCTCAAAAGAAAATTGGAAAATCCATTTGCAATGAAGGATTTGGGAGCTGCAAAACAAATCCTTGGTATGAGAATAACTAGAGATAGGAAAAATCACAAATTAACATTGTCTCAGAATGAGTACATACAAAAGGTGTTGAAAATATTTAATATGCAGAATGAAAAACCAATTAGTACACCTTTGGCTAGCCATTTCAAACTTAGTAAGGAGATGTGCCCCAAGAGCCAAGAAGAAATAGATTATATGTCTAAAGTTCCATATGCATCAGCACTTGGAAGCTTAATCTATGCAATGGCCTGCACAAGGCCTAATATTGCACATGTAGTGGGAGTTGTACGCAGGTACATGAACAATCCAGGAAAATAACATTGGATGGCAATGAAATGGATTCTCAGATATTTGAGAGGTACCTGTTAGGTATGTGTTATATTCTTTCCGCGACTAGCCCCACGCGCTGTAAGTTGCACCGGGCGCAGTAGGGGGGTCACAGGGGCGGCGGTAGGCCCCCCTGTTGGGGTCCGGGGCAGCGCCCCGGCGAAAATTGTTTTGGTATGTGGTCCCACTCATTTGCGGACCCGCCCATGTTTTGTGCATGAGTTTGCACATGGTTTTGGGGTACGATGGTTTTCGACCCCTGGTATTTTGTAGATCCGGTCAAGGGAACTACGGTTATGTTCTAATCCAGGGTTAATGGATCGGGGTTTATGTATGCTTCGGCATGTATATATATGTGTTGTAACACTAAAAGGAATATAATGAAAAATCAAGCTGGTCGTCCCAATTTGGGATCCAGGGGAAAATCTCTGTGTTTATCTGTTTTATGTTTTATGCTCTCGCTATTGTTTATTTTCTATTATAAGATTCGTGTG
The DNA here is from genome assembly GCA_034641835.2 of Pinus albicaulis. NCBI lineage: Eukaryota > Viridiplantae > Streptophyta > Pinopsida > Pinales > Pinaceae > Pinus > Pinus albicaulis. Next base: position 1,614,523,618 of record CM076575.1, on the reverse strand, counting down.
TAGATAATTTCTGTTCAGGGTTAAAACCTACATTTTGTATCAGAGCTGTTTCGGCTTCAAGGGGACGCCTTTTTTGTTGAGGGTTTTTTCTCGGGCCTGTGGTAGACCCTGTTCAGTCGGAGATCTATGGGATCGATTCTTGCGGTGAAAGAAGATGGCGAGCGGCGGAAAGATAGAGATCGAGAAATTTAATGGTCAGAGTTTTGAGTTGTGGAAGCTCAAGATGGAGGATCTTCTGGTGGATAAAGATCATTGGATCGCGGTAGATCCAGGTGCTAAACCAACGGCAATGTCACATGAAGACTGGAAGAAACTGGATCGGAAGGCTAAGAGCACAATACGGTTGTGTGTCTCAGATTCAGTATTGTTGAATGTATCTGGGGAAGCTACGGCGAAGACCTTGTGGGACAAGCTAGAGACTTTGTACCAATCTAAGTCTTTGGTGAATAAATTGTTCCTGCGGAAAAAGTTGTATAACCTGAGGATGAAGGATGGAGACTCAGTGACAGAGCATCTGAACGCCTTCAATACTGTGGTAAGTCAGCTGTCATCTGTTGATATTAAAATCTCATATGAAGATAAGTGCACTGCCTTGTTGTGTTCTACCAGATCTTTGGGATGGCCTGTTATCGCAACAGTAGCAATACGATCACCTTGAATTTTGATGACACTGTCTCTGCCCCTTTCTATCTATGTGGAAATGAGACGAAGAAATATGGAGGGCTCTAATGGAGATGCATTATCTCGTACGAGGAAGGTCCCAGAATGAAACAAGAATAAGGTTTCGAGTGGGGAGATCTAAATCTCTCTAGTGAGATCTAAATCTCTTGGAAAGTTTGTAAAGGTGTGCTGAAAATGCGGAAAGGAAGGGCACTACAAAAAGGACTGTAGATCTAAAGCTCCTGAGAAAGGAAAGGGATCTGATGATGCTCCTTCTGCAGAGGAAAAAAACACCTCGGATGAAGGTGGGGATATGTATTTGGCTTCTTCTTCAAATACACATGTAGATCATGAGTCATGGTTGATTGACTCAGGTGCATCCTTTCACTTCACTCCCCATAGGGAGTGGTTCTGCGAGTATGAGAAATATGATGGTGGTGATGTCTTCCTAGGGGATGATAGGAAGGCCAGAATCGTAGGATGTGGAAAAGTCAAGTTGAAGCTGCAAGGTGGAAGGATTAGAACACTTCATGGTGTTCTGCATATTCCTGCATTGGCCAGAAATCTGATTTCTGTAAGCAAGATGGATGATGCAGGTGTAAAAACAGTGTTCGAGAAAGATGCCTGCAAGATGGTTCGGGGAGCACTGGTATTAATGCGGGGAGTTCAGACTGGAACTCTGTACAAGCTACAAGGTAGCACTGCTATTGATGGGTGGTGCTATTGATGAGTGTGTAACGTGTCACCATGCATAAAAAGAATGGAAATTCTAGCTTGTCTCTGGAGAAAAGACCATGCTATGACATCAAAGGCTTGGACATATTGGAGAGGAGGGCCTTCAGATACTACATGGAAATGGTATGGTAGAAGGTATGTCTAATAGCTCTCTGGATTTTGATTTCTATGAACATTGTGTATATGGGAAGCGTAATCGGTGAGTTTTCCCCTTCGGTGCTAAGAGGGAAAACAAGACATGTAACTTGTGCAATGTTGGATGCTTTGGGCCTGTCAGCTCCATCAAATGTGGAAACCAGGTACTATGTTTCATTCATAGATGACTTCTAATGGAATACATGGATATATTTCTTGAGGAAGAAATCTGAAGTCTTTGACAAATTTAAAGAATTTAAGGCTCTGGTGGAAAACTAGACAGAGAAGAAGATAAAGGCGCTGAGGACAGATAATGGTGGGGAGTTCTGCAAGAATGACTTTGAAGAGTTCTGTAAGAAGTGTGGTATAGCACGACAGAAGACTACTCCATATACACCTCAGCAAAATGGAGTTGCAGAAAGAATGAATAGAACACTGATGGAAAAGGCAAGAAGCATGCTCAGTGGTACAGGGTTAGGACAAGAATTCTGGGCAGAGGCAGTGGAGACTGCATGTTACTTAGTTAACAGATCACCTTCATCAGCGTTGGAGGATAAGACCCCACATGAGGTATGGACTCGTAAGAAACCCTCTATTTCACATCTAAGGGTATTTGGATGTGATGCATATGTACACGTTCCAAAGGAGAAAAGGACCAAGTTGGATAATAAATCTGAAAGGTGCATCTTTATTGGGTATAAGGATGGTTTAAAGGGTTACAAGCTTTGGAACCCATAAACAAGGAAGGTTGTGTATAGCTGAGATGTGGTGTTTAGAGAAGTGAAAGATGTTGTTAAACATGAATTCCTACCAAAGGAACCTGAGAAGATAGAGTTTGAGCTAAAGGAGGATGAATCAGACTCTACAACAGAAGAAGACTCAGAAGATGAAGAGCCACAAACTCCAGCTTTGAGAAGATCATTTCGGGAAAGAAGGCAACTAGAAAGGTATATTCCATCTACTTTTTGTTCAAGTTTTGCCTTAACTATAACTGATGATGAACCCAGAACTGTCAGGGAGGCAGTAGATTCAGAGGATGGAAAACTCTGGAAGGATGCCATGGTTCATGAAATGGAATCCTTGCACAAAAACGATGCATGGGATCTGGTGGAGTTGCCGGCTGGAAGGAAGCCCATTGAGAGAAAATGGGTGTTTAAAAAGAAGATGAATGTAGAAGGCAAGGTGGAGAAATACAAAGCTCGGTTGGTAGCAAAAGGTTATTCCCAGGTGCCGGGAATTGATTTTGGTGATATTTTTTCTCCTGTTGCCAAGGTTACTTCTATTAGATTACTTCTATCTGTTGCTGCTGCATTTGATTTTGAGATAGAACAAATGGATGTGAAGATAGCATTTCTTCACGGGGATCTAGAAGAGGATATCTACATGAAGCAACCTGAAGGCTTTATGGTGAAGGGTAAGAAAGAACTAGTATGCAGGTTGAATAAGTCTCTGTATGGGTTAAAATAGTCACCAAGGATGTGGTATCAGAAATTTGATACCTATATACGGGGACTTGGCTTCACCATAAGCAAGGAGGATCACTGTGTTTATTTTAAATTAATTGGTGGCCGTGTTATTTATTTGGTCTTGTATGTGGATGATATGTTGTTGATTGGAAATGACAAAGAAATTATCCAAGATTTGAAGACCCAACTGTTCTCCAAATTCGACATGAAGGATCTTGGTGCTGCAAACTATATTTTGGGCATGGAAATTAAGAGAGATCGGGCAAAGAGGAAGCTCTAGTTAAATCAGAGGAAGTATGTTGAGACTATATTATAGAGGTTCAATATGCAGGATAGTAAACCGGTGAAAGTTCCTATTCCTGTAGGTGTAAAGCTATTTGCTGAACAATGTCCCAAGACACAAGAAGAAGAGGAGGATATGTCCCGTGTTCCATATGCACTGGTGGTGTTGGTAGTTCGATGTATGCAATGGTCTCAGACTAGACCGTACATTACGCATGAAGGAGTATTGGAGCGGTTTATGTCAAACCCGGTGAAGGAGCCATTGGACAACAAGAAGCGGTTTTCTCTCGATATTTACGTGGCACTAGTGATTATGGCGAATGCACTGTGTGAATATCAAAGATTGGAAAGAATGCTGACATTAGTGGTTTTGTCGAGGAGACTGGGCTGGAGATCCTGACCAAAGAAGATCTACAAGTGGGTATGTGTTTAGCCTATTTGGAGGTGCAGTCAGTTGGATGAGTAAAAGACAGTCTGTAGTGGCTCTTTCAACTACAGAGGCAGAATACATGGCAGCCACTCATGCAAGCAAGGAGGCAGTTTGGTTGCAGAGATTGTGTTCAAGTATGGGGTTGGTATAGCAAGCTATAAGGATATACTGTGATAGCCAAAGTGAAATTTTCTTGGCTAAGAACCCTACTTATCATTCAAAGAAAAAGCACATTGATATTCAATATCACTTGGTTAGAGATATGGTTGAGGCTAAAAGGGTGTTGCTAGTAAAGGTGGACACTTTGAAGAATGTTGCAGATGCATTGACGAAGTCTGTGAGCACTTAGAATTTCTCTTGGTGTAGAGAAACAATGGGTGTTGAAGAATTGGCCCAATGACTAAGCTCTCCTGTGGCCCCCTGTGGAAAGAAAAAAACAAGTGGGAGAATGTTGGGTATGTGTTATATTCTTTCCCACAACCAGCCCCACGCGCAAAGAAAGGGAGTCACGGTGGGGGGCGTAGCCCCCCTCGCCGTGGCCGGCGCCGCCGCGTTTTTTTGGTATGCGTCCCACTCATATGCGTGACCCACCCATGTTTTGTGCATGAGTTTGCACATGGTTTTGGGGCAACATGGTTTTCGACCCCGTATTTTGTAGATCCGATCAAGGGAATCCATAGGTTATGTTCTAACCAGGGTTAATGGATTGGGGTTTATGGCGCTTCTAGATGTATATATGTGTTGTAACACTAAAAGGAATATAATGAAAACTAAGTCATTCACCATCCTTCCACTTGGGATCCGTTGTGGAAAATCTCTCATGTGTTTATCTTGCTAAGGTTTTATGCTCTCGCTATTGTTTATTTTCTATTATAAGATTCGTGTGTAGATAATTTATGTTCAGGGTTAAAACCTACAGTACCACAAATAAAGCTTTATGATTTGGTGGTTAAAACATTTCTCTACAGGGATATGTTGATGCAGATATGGCAAGTGATAGAGATAACAGGAGGAGCACTACAGGGTATGTATTTACTATAGGTGGAACAACTGTCAGTTAGGTTTCAAAAATCCAAAGTGTTGTTGCACTTTCAACAACATAAGTAAAGTATGTTGCTGCTACAGATGCTAGTAAAGAAATGATATGGTTACAAAGGTTTATGGATAAATTGGGTAAGAAGCATGAGGTGGGCATGTTATACAGTGATAGCCAAAGTGCCATTCATCTTGCAAAGAACTCAGCATTTCATTCCAATAATAAACACATATAGCTCAAGTACCATTTCATACGGTCAGTGTTGGAAGATGGACAGTTGAAGCTAGAAAAAGATACACACTAGCCAGAATCATGCATATATGCTAACAAAAGTTGTAACCAGGGATAAACTGAGATTATTCTCATTTTCAATTGGTCTTCAAGTATGATGATGAAGATGATAAATAGCCAGGTCCAAAGTGGAGTAATTTTCCAACAAATGAAGCAACAGAGCAGTTGCTAAAATCAGTCTCCAAGTGAGAGATTGTTGGGTGTGGAACCTGATTATATTCTTTATTTAGATGTATCATAGTGTTGGACCCTTGTTCTTAACGGGTCTGCAACACTACTCGTCATTGAAACGCAACCCCCCCCCCTTGCGGGGGGTTTCGGGGGCAGCACTCCCAAAGCTAAAAACATATGTAAAATTGCATTGTAAAATATTGTAATTTCTAGTTAACATGGGTTGTTCATTAGGCGGATGGTCTGACGGTAGAATTTATGTTTAATTTAGGGGTTTTTTCCCTAGAAGGAAACCCCTCTATTTTATGAGGGTATTGTATTACGCCTATGTATTTTATGATTATTATGAACGAGAAACAGAAATGGGGACTATGAGAGAGAACAAAGGATATTACATCGAATCTATTGTAGGTTGTGTCTCTTCATTTTGTTGGATAATAGAAAGGAAGGAATGGATGTTCAAGGTGGATGTAGCCCAAATTAGGTGAACCACGTATATATGTGTCTCTCTTGTTTTATATGTTTTATGTGTTTGTGTTTCTGCATATTTTATTTGTTACATTTCTCTGTAACATATATAATTTTCTAACAAGGACTACCTAAAAAAGTCCACAGTCATTGGGATGGCCTTGTGTGGGAGTGATTGGATGGTTCCAACCACATTGTTGCCTTGTCATGGGAGCAACTATGGTGTTTTTTCAGTGAAAGACAAGTTTCTTCAAAGGTTAAGAACTTGGAAATTTTGGTTGGCTCCTGGAAGTTCTGTAGCAGGTGTGGAAGGTCAGATTGGGTTTGTTTTATCGGTTCCACTTCCTTAACTATACATGGGGATTTGAATCACATCAGAGTGGCCTCTCATCACATGTTTACCCCAGTGGGATGGTTATCTTGGGTAAATGTGGGAGGAGGGGTGTTACACATAGTCCATGTTTAAAATGAAATAAAAAGTTGATATCAAGTCATACCACAGTGAGATCGATGCCTTGAAGCTAGACCACTGGTTACATCAACTAGAAGTTTATTTCAGTGTCCATCAGATCAAGGAAGGGAAAAATATCTCATTCTCATGGCTAAATTAGAGGGTCACGTACTGACTCAGTGGGAGAGCCACACAGAAACCATGAGGTTGGAGGTAAAACCTCTAGTGACTAAGTGTGAGGATTTTCAAACCCTCATTAAGTCATATTTTTATCCCATTGTGGGTGTAGAGGACTAGTGGATCTAGTTGCATTACTTCAGGAAAAACTCAAGCCAAAGTGTGCAGGGGTACACCACTTAATTTAGAAATATGGATATATTGTTGGGTATCTCTCCACAGAACCCAGATTTACTCTTGTATTTAGGGGTTCGACACCGCCATATTCATGACAAAGTGATGTTCTTCAATCCCAAATCGGTGTATAAGGCTTGTGTACAGATGCAATACTTGGAAAACATTGTCCTAAAGAGAGTGTAATAAAGTGGATCAAAGTAGAAGAGCAACAAGATGATTATAAGGAGGGGAAGAAGAAGAAAAAAGGATGGAAATGTGGGCAGAAACGTGAAGCTGGGTTACACTTTTGTGAGAATCGGGGGCCGAAAACTTTTTTCAGCAATAGTTCAGCCGAACATTTTATAAATTTCGGCTGAATTATGTAATAGTTCGGCCGAACTTTCTTAGAAAGTTTGGCCGAACTCGTGATTCCGTTTAGATTGACGGCACACTGATGGCACGGGCAAACAGAATTTTTGCCGGAGATGGGAAAACCAGCAACAAAAGTTCGACCGAACTTTTACTTTTAAAATAGTTCGACCGAACTAGTTTCTATAAATAAATCGCCCGCTAAGTTGATTTTTTTACCGGTTTCATTATTCGCGCGTATTTCTGTCACTGTCGCTGCTGCTCTTTTCGCGCGTTTTCGCTCCTCCCGTCAGCGTTGTTGCTCCTCCCGTCTGCGCTGTTGCTCCTTTCGTCGGCGCTGTTGCTCCTTTCGTCGGGTATGTTCGACCTTACCTCACTTACATGAATATTGTTTAATGTTAGTGTCACTACCATGCAAGTATGTCATATGATCAGTTTGCATTTGTGAGTTTCACATTGGCTGTGGATAATTAACTAAGCTGTTGCATTTGATCATTTTCAATATGAATACAAATATTTTTAATTCTTAGGCACTGCCTACTTTTTCTTGGCCAGAAACCCTCTGCACCTTAATAGGGAAAAGGGAAAATATGTATATCAATATTTTTTTAAGTATGGATTCTATTATAATAACTAAAATACAACACAATTTATTGTGCGCATAGTCTGTGCTATTAGATATTTCGACCATATAGATGGATAACTAGACAAGAAGTTGGCATACCGGTCTATCAATATTGGCCCCAAATGAGCAAATACCACTCGAATAATCATGATCAATCAATCTTCGCAAGCTTGATTTTATAATTATGCTTTCATTGTTCGCTAGGGGCAGATGAAAGTGACCCTCAGCTGAAGAGTTTCTTTCATTGACTGTTGAGACAGCATAACTGAAACCATGAAATGGCATACCTTTCGATTTAGGTCTATGGAGGTACCAGTGAATGTAAATTTCGTATTTTAGAAAATAGTATTTTTCAAATTATGTAAGCAAAGATATAGGTGTCTATGAAAAAAAATGATGTCTATGGAAATTAGTGATGTGATTTCTGCCAACGAATATGCGTTCAAGCTCAGACTTATTTTCTAGCTTGCTTGGTATCTCATCATGATAAAAGTAAAGATCACATTAGCAGATTTAGATTTCATTTTCCTTCTTTTGGTGATGCCAATGTAGTCCAGGGTTCTGAATATCATCTGTAATGTAGCTTTCATAACGTAAATTTTGAATTAGGATTATCTACCTGCAACCAACAACCAGACCAACGGAACACATGTTGTTAACCTAGATAATCCCATCAATAAGCCAGACCTCCACACGCAAAGAATGAATAATATAATCTCACTGCTGAGAGGGGATGTGTTCACACCATAGCCCTGCCTTCCAATAAAATCAAAACCCTGATTTCAGAGAATGCTAACAGTTTTTTTCAAGTAGTAGTAATGGTGATGGTTTATATATATATATATATATATAAACTTTCTATTAATGCAATCAAACTCGCCCTCTATTTAAAATAACTGAAGAAAACATACCCTAACGATCAAACTATTCCAACAGAGAATTACGTGGTTTTCTATTCCAACAGAGAATTACGTGGTGCAATACCATGCATGCAGAACTCTAATTTGTATTTTTTAATGAGTCTTTGATTGCTAATATCTTATTATAACTTTTTTGTGTTGTGCAATCTTGTCTTGGTAATTAGAGTTAAATATTAGAAAATAGAAGTGAAATGGGAGGATGATGATGAATGGTTGCAGAACTTTAATTCGATTTTTTCCACTAGTATTCGATTTTTTGTGATATTTTATATTCAAATCATTTTATTGGAAGCAAGGCCAATTCTATTTTTTTTTAGTCTTCTTTTCTCTACTTTGGTGTCTTCTTTTTCACATTTTCATATAATGTCACTGGAAACTGCACCCTAGGGGTCTGTCTCTAGCAGAAACTTGTCCTGAAACAAATTTGATACCAGAAACCCGTGACTGCCCTCCATTTTAATTTTTTGGACTACCTGTTTCTTGATTCTCTAGAAATGACCAGCATTTTTTCTTTCCATTTGCTGCCCTCCATTTTACATTTTAGGACTACCTGTTTCTTGATTCTCTAGAAATGACCAGCATTTTTTCTTTCCATTTGTTGCAGGTTTCTGGCCTTTGAGAAACAATTATCGGAAAAGGTCTATTAAGTTGTGAAATATTTTCTTGGACAATAATTGTCCGTGTCATTTTAGCACTATAACATGTTCCAGCTAATATACGACCTCTTATTGAAACAGTACCAGTGAATGGGCACTTCTTGTCGATGTAGGTCCCTTGAATAGCTTCCTTAGGTGTCTTGAAGCCTGTTGCCACCTTTTCCAGGGTGTCTTGAAGCCTGTCCCTTGAATAGCTTCCTTGGGTGTCTTGAAGCCTATTGCCACATTCTTCCAAAACCTGTTGCCACCTTTTCCAGGTCGTTTCCCCTTCCTAGAATTCTTGGAACTGAGAAAGACTTTTGGTTGCTTTAGAAAAGCTCTCTCAGTCTGTTCTGCCATGGCTACAGGAAATCGAGACTCCCGCCGTGGCCGCTCCCGCTTCTACCAGAGAAAGAATATTTTCCTGAACTTTCATATGTCTTTCCTAATGTCTATCTACTGATGTATAACATATTTTTATATATCTCTATCGTTTCCGCTTTTTCTACAGGGATGTATGGTTTTCTGATCACAATGGGATGTGGTTAAAACCCCCCGTAATATGTTTCCCATTGTATTCTTTGCCTCACTTTCTTAGATAGGTAAGGTATATTGCTGGATGATATGTCTCGTTTTTCTCGTTGTATAGCTGAGAATATGTCTATATGCATATGAACTGATTAATATACATCAACGTTCTTTTCTTCCTGAAAAAAAGGTTTCCAGGTCTGGATTTCTGACTGAATCTATATGGACATTTATGTCTAGTTAAATACCCTTTTGTTTGCAAGATTGATTTATCTTTTAAGATTTTGCATTTGTGTGTTGTATGCATTAAATATTTCTATTCCCAGTTTTTCTATGCACATCAATTCAACTGCACAAACAATTATCTAATTTAATATTATTGTCTTCTAAGTTAGTTTATGTTTTAAAAATGTGCAGTGTTGTATGTAGCAAAATATTCTATTACAGGTTTTGTTCTACATATGCATTCAGGTGTTTTGAGATATCCTTGTGTGTTAGGTTATTTATGTTTTTAAATTTTGCAATGATATGTTGTAATATTTTTATTACAATTTTTGGTTTGCATGTTCATTTTGGCTACAGAAATATTCTCTCCGTCATAATATCATTGTGTTTGATATCTTGATTTATGTTTTAAATTTTGCACTCACATGTTATATCATTTTGTAGCAAAGTATTTTTATGCTTGTTATATTAGGCTCTCTCTTTTCATTGAGCTATGTGTATGGTATGGTTTCATTTAGACCATTTTCAACCACAATAGTGTTCTCTGTCATTACTGCGGAAATAAAAAGCACATGTTAGACATTATCATATTCACATAGGAAAAAAAGGGTTTTCCTTAATTTTACATATTAAAATGTCTTTGAAAAGTTATTTCTATTTAAAATAAAAAGGTGAAAGATTAGTTTCAGCAATTACTAGAACGAATAGATGGTAAGGCCCACAACAACAACTGCAAAAGAAATGCAATATAACCAATCAACCTACATCAACAAAACATATGGTCTTGAATGAGCTTTTGGACTCTTTAGATATAAATGTACACCGTGGAAATGTATCTTATATAAAACTTTAATCCATGTGGTTAACCTTAACATTGACACAAATGGAATACAATTTTACTCACTGCTTTATGATAGAAAAATATTCTGATGAGTATTGCCCACATATCCGAAGTCAAAAGGGATAGATTAAAAAGGGATACTCCGGTCATCTATAAAATATAAATTAAAGAAGCATGACATATTAGTAATGCAAATTAGATATGCATACCAATTATGTTCATATAACATAACAAATAGATGATTCAATACAAATGTCACAGAGAAGTCATATTTATCTCATGGGCCTTCAACTTAAATTATATATCTAGCATTACATTAAGCTATAGGAGATAAATCAAAGAAGCATTTGAATGTAAATTAAACATGTGTAATAATTATGTCCTTTATTTCAATAAATAGATAATAATTTGCAAATGCCATATCTAAGCTATATTTCCTCTAAGTAGCTTTCAATTTAAACTTATATCTAATGTTAAATTATATAAAAGAATAACAGTAATCCAAACTTCAAAATAATATTTATAGTTAGTATAAAATGTGACATATAATTTTCCTGCGTGGAAAAACATAGTTACCGAGAGTTCAAAACTCGTGCATTTGAATACAAAGTGGGTATACGAATGAGCAAGTAGATTTTTTCTAGAAATGAGGAAGTGAAGGTTGATAGAGAGCCACACAAAATTTCAAATTCGTACCTTAACAAAATTGTTAGATCCTTTTAAAGAAAACTTGTCATATAATCAACTTTCATTGAAATATATGATAAACTCAACAAAATTTTATGAAAAATAGTATACCATTTTTTACATTTCACATAATACAAATAGATAAATATTACTTAAGTATTGTTATAAAGATTTAACTACCCATCGAGAGATGGCAAAGTGATTGAGACATGGCATCATCACAATAAAAAACCAAGTACAAATTGTAGTAATCCTAGAATCATGCTTTCCATAAGGTAAAATTGGGGAACTCATGACTTACTATAGATAAAAAAAAATTTACCCTTACCAAAAAATATATGATAAAAATGACAAACTACATAAGCTTAAGCTTAAGGGGATATAATCCTTCTTGCCTTCCATATAGATAATTAAAATGATTGTTCCAAGTCTCATGTTGCTTCTCATGTTACTTTATAAACCTTGATTGGAAAGAAAAATAGGAGGGCAGAAATGTAAGAAATATAAAACATAATGAAACACAACGTAAGAAATATAGAACATAATGAAACACACACATACATATCTCTAGACAATCAACACAATTATTTTCCTAGGAAATCCTTATGCGAGACAAGCAACCCTAAAAAGTAATGACGCTCTAGACTCCTTTTTCCCTAGGAAATCCTTATGGGAGAAAAACAACACTAAAATGTAAACATGCTCTACTCTCTCTTTTCTGGTATGGGAAATATGTAAGTACAAAGAAAGAGGTAATATCTCTAGAGTTAGCTAAGACTTTTGGCGTGTAAGGTTGCTATAAAAACTTAACTTCATACATTTTTCTCTCTAACTTCACACTCCTAGTTGTATTTTCAACTATGGAACAAAATACAATAACAAAAAATGGAACTCTTATTCCTCCTAGTGGCCAAGTATTTAACATAGCGTGATAGCCAACTAGGTGTAAGATTTGACTCTGTCAACCATTAACGAGGTTTGTGATTTTAGACCTTTTAGAGTCTTGTTAAAATTCCACATGTAGCTAGCTTGATATGTGTTGGTGTCCCGTGTTTTGACAGTTTGGAAAATCAAAAGACAAGGCAACATCAGAACCAATCTTTAGAGTTCCAGGATCTATTCCTCCTGTTCTCAGAGAGGGATCTCTCAAATATTTGTTTGCAAAGGTTTATCTTGTTTGCTTTTATTATGGATTTTAGACTAGTTATTAAGTGCAGATGTTTTTTTGGTTGGGTTGAGTTGATACAGTAGAATATGAAAGGTCTAGGAAAGATAGACATAAAGAGGAAATATCTGGTTCATTGGGCAATGGAGTCAAAATAAGGTCATGACAAACTCTTCAAGGGATATGGGATATCAAAGGGAAAATCTAACTTGGCCACAGGATCCTTTGTTTTGGAATGAGATGGACATTAATGTTTTGGAAAGAGAAGTTTAATTCTCAACAAAGGGAACTTGAAAACATAACTTAACAATAAAGAGATATTTGATAGACAGGGCTAACCATAAATTCCACAAACATTCTTTAAGAAAATAATGACTTCAAGACAACTTTTAAAATGAAATCTAAGATTCGGGGAACTCCCTATTTCCTCAAAGATTTTATTTTAAATGACTTAGAAAACATGAAAGATTCACTGATAGTTGCATTCATAGAAGAGGGAACACCTAAATAACATCTATGCTTGCAACTATAAAGACCTTCAAAACAACTGTTCAAGCAGGGGCAAAGGGTAAGATCAAAACCGACCTCTTTGATTAACTTAAGAAAATGGTACTTCAAAGGGAGACTTCAATAACAGCTTTCAAGTGATGGCAGACAAGCAGGGAGAACCATAAATCATGTTGAAACCAACTATTTGAGCTATCAAGGAAATAAACAAGCATGAATACTAAAGAGAAGTTTTAAAGCCTCTAAAATACTTCAGCAGAAGAAAACATAAAACAGTGAAGGGTGAACAGGTCTAAGGTGCTTCCAGGAGTCATTTCTTAGCCTAAAACTTTCAGCCTACTGTAGTAAGATATTATGAAACATAATGAAAACAGGAGAAAAAACTAAACAGTTAGAATACTTCACCAACAACCAAGCTCATGAATCCAATGATAGAGCCTTCTCAGGAATGGGCATGCAACAGCATCATCAAGACATCCAAGACTTCAATTTGTTTTCAACTTCAACAGACTTGTATATTTATTTCAGAGAGTTTCAATGTTACAACTTGTGATCAAACAACAACCAACAACCAACAACCCCTCTCTCATCTTCTGCTGTGGTATATATAGAAAGATGAGGAGGTGAGATCTGAAAAATATCTCAATTACAATTAATATAGGATTTAAATGGCCCATTGGCCCTTGGGATGCTCAATGAAGAAAAAGAAGAGGTGTTCACCATATTAATTGATTCACACTTATGATTTAAGCTGGGTAGGAGTATTTGTTGACCTTTGAGGCATAGGTAGTCCGAAGTAACTCTACAGATATTATTTTCATTGAAGGCCCTGGCAGAAGTGACTTCTTTGGCTGTGTCGAGGCAAAAATCTGATCCTGATCAATAAATTCAGCTCCTGATTGAATCCTTTGAGGCACAGGTGGTGCTGTGGTGGTTGAGGAATCAATTTGCCTCAGATATGGTGGTGGAGGCATTCTGTCTGATAAACACTTTTAGGTTTTCCTTTTAAACTATGTTTTAGGCTGGGGATTAAGCTTCTGATAGTCGTCTTAGCCGTAATCCCTTCCAATATGTCCATTAAACTCCCACTCGGATCCTTTCCTGCGACTGATACTCTTTCTCTGCGATTTCTTGGTTGTTTTCCAGGTTTAACAGGGGCGTATAGTAGCAAAGTCTTATGAAACCTCGTTGACAATAAAGTATTGCACCCTGTGGATAATTTCCCTAACGTACTCGACAGGCAGAGGATCGTCATCCTCGTCCCACGAAATTTCTCCATTAAAATCAGAAAAAACCTTAAACCTGCACAAAACAAACAAAATGAGGAAATCCTGTGTTTATATGGGTAGATCTGCATCGGAGGGCATGCTTAGGAGCGGGGTAATCTGAGCCGTCGATTGCGCTATGATCGACGGTCGGGAGCAATCGGGAAAGTCAGCGGTGGAGGGAGTTTGACTCGGCTACAGAATCAGGTATTTGAATGTGAGTCGTCGATCTGCAGAGATCGACGGCAGAGATGGGTTTTCAGTTGCACCGGGGCCCAGCTAAAATGCATGCAACTTGGTTAAAGGGTGGGTGACTTCAGTGAAGGACAGCCGTTGGATGCGGAGGTCTCAATCTAACGGCTATCGTTGATTCCGCTGGGCGGCCTTCGTCCGATGGATAATGCGCGGGGAAATGGCTTTATGTGGAGGTTTTGTAATGGTACAAAGGACACGTGTCAAGAGGCGTGTGGAATCGCTGGGTCTGCGGGAAATACCGCCGGCTATGGATGGGTGGTGCGGAATGAAACCACTGGTTTTCACACAACGAACGTGGGCGCGGGACCACCACGGGAACCAGTTCCGCTCCGTCGATTGGTTTTTGATCTGACGGCGGAGATGAACTGCGGGGGGCCAAGGTGTATGGACACGAGACCTTTGGAGCAACCCCCCGTAGTGAATGGCAGCCGTTAGATTAAGTCTTCACCCATCCCGAGGAGCCAACTATGAGGGCACCAAGATTTGACCCTACGAATAGAGCAAAGCCCCTGCAGGGGAAATGCTTCAGTCACGGCGCCGGGTCACATGGAGAGAAAAAGGTGCGGGGCTTAGCCTGAGGGGCTTAAGTCCAACGCATAGAAAAAGTGTGTTTTCTATGGTTTTTAATGGTTTTTTAAGGAGATAAAGGCTTTCGGTAAGGTCAAAATAGTGGGTTTTAACCTTATAACAGGGATTTTAATGAAATGAAAAAGGGAGAAACATGAAATTGTGGGGTTTTCATGGGAAATTGAGAATAGAAAATGAGGTTAGTGGTGGAAAAAAGAAAAAGGGAAAAGGGTCCTTTGCAGAAGTACTTTGGCTTTTAGAAATCAGCAGGATTTCTGAGTTCTGAATGGAAACAGTAGTGAATATTAACCAAGGACAGGACATTATCAAAAAGTCTTCAAGTATCAGCAATTTTAATCATGAAATTGTTTCTTGAAGGCTATCCAACATTATTTAGCCACCATCTGATATGACAGAATTTTATGGGTGGCTAACAGTGGCTCCCCTTGGGGATGGTGTCCTTTTGAAGGCATCAAGAACTGTAGACTTGTATTCTCTGGGAGGCTGATCAGTTGCCTCATCCATTGGGCTGTTTCTTCTACTTGAAAGATCTTTCTTTGTTCTGGAAACCAATTGTCAATCTTTGGAAAACAATGGAACTCTTATCAACAAACTTTCTACCTACCCAATCCTACTGATCTAACATTTTCTCTTCATCATAGTGCACTTGGATTGGAAAACTCTCTTACAAAATTGTATTCTTTTGAAAGCATAAAAACTAATCTAACTCTACTCCTTATTTCTTCATGGATCCAGATTAAACAATTGGATCCATATGATTCTCTACCTAATCTACTGTCTGTTGGGATTAAGCTGTCCAACAGACTTCCATTCTCTAAATTCTATAACATAAATTCAAAAACAGTCAAGTCAAGATTAAGCTTTTTAACTTGTTGTGATCTATGGCATAGAAACAACCTGCACATAGATTATTATTTGCAGAAAATTAAAATCAAAATGGAAGGTTTAAGATCTGAAAGTTTCTCATCGTGGCCCTCTCTTTTCTTCATAGCTCTGTTTTTGCTTTTGTTTGAGCTGTCTCTTCCTTGATAATCTGATTCAGATTTTGGGCAGATTAGAACCAGTTCTTCTCTTTTATGACTCGGGAAATAAAACAGTTTTGAGTCATCTCTCTTTGGATACTTTGGTTTAGATTTTGAATTTGTTTGAACCTTTAATTTCTATCCTAATCTATCTACTGATAAGCCAAGATTAAACAGTTTGGCAAACCAAATTCACTACCCTATCAGCAGAAAATTTAAAACTAATTAGTCAAGATTAGGATGTTTGACTAACTAGAAGTGTGGTTATCAGGAGTGGCATTTAAGCTTGCACACTTTCAGATTTGTTTCTCTTTTTTGGCATGGGGCTTTGCCTTTCTTGTTTTTAGCAAACTGCCCTCTTTTCTTTTCTTTGTTTTTGTGTTTTTGATTTTTCATAACTTTGAATGCAATGGTTAGACTATGATATTTACAAAAACCAAATGCTTTAAAACTTAGGATTATTGGCAGAAGTAATGCTTGAGCATCTTTCCATTGACAGGACCTCCATACAGGTCTTCTCCATTCATTTCTTTCAAGAAAAATGTATTATGACCCCTCTCAGCATGAATAATATATGGCCCTTTCCACAAGTTCTCAAACTTGCCATGTTTCCCCTTCTCTTCTCTTCTTGAATCCCATTTAAGAACAACACTTCCAATCTGGAAGTTGTTTGCCTTAGTCCTTTTATCAAATTGCTTCTTCATATTTTCTTAGACTAACTGTGTTCTTTCATAAACTTCTTCTCGGGTCTGCTGCAAATGAATTTTTTGGTTGATCCTCCTCTGCATATCATTTTCTTCAACCTGTACTTCTTGAAGGAGCTACATGACTGGAACTCCTAATGAGGTAGGAAATATTGCATCCATGCCATAAACTAACTGATAGGGGGACATATTTATTGATTTCTTTGTGGTTAGTCGATCAGCCCATAAGGCATGAACCAGCTTACTGTGCCATGATTTTCTATTTTCTTCCAACAGCTTTTTAATGATATTAATGAGACTCTTGTTGGAGGATTCAGCTAATCCATTCCCTTGGGGATAGTAAGCAGTGGAATGGCCCAAGGTTATATGGTATTTGTGACAGAAATCAACCATATTTTTAGATTTAAAAGCAGCAGCATTGTCTGTTATGATTTTTCTGGGACAACCAAATCTGGATAGGATATGGGTTTCAAGAAACTTGATAATGACAGTCATTAGCATTCCTGGTAGGTATAGCTTCTATCCATTTGGTGAAGAAGTCAGTGGCTATGAGGATCCACTTATGTTGAGCTGAGGAAGATGGGTGAATTTCTCCAATGAAGTCCAACCCCCATTGTTGAAAAGGTGCCTCAACTCTGATAGGATGTAGGGGTAAGGGAAGGAGCTTTCTCTTGCCATCAAAGATTTGACACTTATGGCAAGACATGACCAGCTTCTGAGTGTCTGGGAAAAGGGTAGGCCAATAGTAACCTGATTTGAGAATTTTGTTTGCTGTGGCCTTCCAGTAGAGGTGTCCTCCACATTCACCATCGTGCAATTCATGCATGATTTTTCCTGCATCATCTTCAAGTAAACATTTAAGCAAAATTCCAACAGGATTTTTCCAATATAATACTCCATCTAATATGCAAAAACTCAAAGCTTTTTGTTTCAAGAATCTAGCCTTAGTTTTAGATAAAGAAGGAGGGGTATTTAAATATAAAAGCACATAAACAATGTCAGCATACCAAGGAGAGTTTAGAAATGTTTCTTCAATAAAAGGAGCATCAGACTCTTCTATTTCTTCCAACACATCTACCATATTCATGTCTAGTGCTTGGAAGTTAGACTCATCCATAAGTTTTTCTAATCCTTGCCCTTTAACTAGTTTGGTGGGCCTGATTTCTAAGTCATATTCAAGAATAGTTGCAATCCATTTTCCCCTTTTACCATCAGGTTCTTGACTCAGAATGTCCTTGACAACAGTATGTGGGACAAAAGCAATTATGTGAGAGTGTAAAATATAGACCCTAAAGTCCTTTAATGCTTTCACTAATTCTAAGGCTTGTTTCTCCATGATATTATAATTGAGAGGAGCGTCTCTTAATGCCCTACTAAAGAACGATATTGGTTTCTCCTGCCCCAAATCATTCTTTTGAAGTAGAACTGCAGCTATTGTATGCTCAGATGCAAAAGAAAAGATGTAAAAATCTTTGGTAAAATCTGGACTAATCAGGACTGGTGTTTGAGTAAGAGCTTGTTTGACCAGTTTGAATGATTGTTTAGCTGGTAAAGTCCATTTCACACCCACATTTTTCTTAAGCATGTTTTTAATGTTTTTTAATAGCTCAGCAAGGTTGGGAATAAACCTTCTCAAAAAATTTATCTTTCCAATGAGGGATTGCAATTCTTTGAGGCTTCTAGGATGGCTAATTTGCAATATTCCATCTATCCTTGTAGGGTCTATTTTGATTCCTTCTTCTGAAATTATATGACCAAGAAGTTTCCCTTCTTGGAGACCAAAGAGGATCTTCTTGGGATTCAGTGATAAGAAAAATTTCCTACACTTCTCAAAAACCTTTCTTAGGTGAATCAAATGTTCTTCATCAGTTTTCGAGAAAACAGTTATGTCATCAAGGTAAATAATTATAAAATAGCCAATATCTTCAGAGAAGGTTATGTCCATGGCCCTTTGGAAGGTGGCCCCTACGTTCATTAATCCAAAAGGCATTTTGACATACATAAAGGTGCCCCAAGGTGTGGTAAAAGCAGTTTTGATTTGATCACTTGGGAACACTAACACCTGATTGTAACCCGAGAAACCATCTAAAAGGGATATTCTTCTTGACCCAAATACTCTTTGAAGTATATGGTCCATTTTGGGCAAGGGGTAGTTGTCCTTAAAAGAGGCTCTGTTTAAATTTCTGAAGTCAATACAGAGCCTGATTTCCCCGGTTTTCTTTCTAACAGAAACTAAGTTTGATACCCATTCTGAAAATCTAATGGGTACTATGATCCCAACATTATACATTTTCTCAATTTCTGCCTTAACCAAAGGTAGTAAAAGAGGATTTATTCTCCTTAGTTTTTTCTTGAAAGCATTTTGATTTTCCTTCAAGGGGATTTTATGCTGGATGATGCTGGTATCATATGATTTCAAGTCTTTGTATTCCCAAGAAAACACATCTTTAAACTCTTTGAAAAGCTCTATGTACTGCAATTTTATGTGGGTTGGGAGGGTGCTGGATAGCTTGATCATCTTGGGTTCTGCTAGATTGCCTATGTTATGTTCTTCTACATTTGTTTCCACAGGATCCATTCTGGGTTCTTTAGCTACATCGTTGAGATCAAACAGGTGTTCTAAAGGTGTGATACCTCTTGGGATCTTATCATTTTTGCATTGTAAGACTTCCAAGTCTTATTGGTCTTCATTGTTCACTACCTCTCCTTCAAATGGATTTTCGCAATGATTTATATTAGCAGGATACGTCATTTCAGCCTCTGGGATTTGTTCAATATACAAACAGTTTTCTTCATGGCTAGTTTCTGGTGTTGGTATGCTGAAATCATTTTCTGATTTCAAGAAATCATCTATGTGTTTGTCAGATTCAAACACCTACCAATGATCTTCGTTATTAGGCACAGCAGGTCTGTGTTTCACCTTTATACTGAGTTGTTCATTTATTTTAGGTACTTGGAAATTACTGGCCATGAAGGCAAGTTCATTTGCTAGATGATTCAGTGCTCTAGGAATGAAAATGAGTTCATATTTTTCGAAAGTTTTTAGTAGGTCCAAGGCAGCATTTCGATATTCCCTAAGCCTTGGATTCTTGGCTGAGTATTCTCCTTTGATTTGTTTGATGATAAGTTCAGAATCTCCTAAGATAGATATCCTTTGGGCTTTTAACTGTTTGAGCAATTGTAAACCTAGGAGGAGGGCTTCGTACTCAGCGATGTTGTTAGTGCACGGGAAATCTAATTTGTATGAAAAAATCTGATTTGTGTTCTGAATCCAGACACCTGCCCCTGCACTAGTTTTATTGCAGGATCCATCGAAATTTACTGTCCAGAGTATGTTTGACTCATTTTCACTTTCTTGTTGTTGTTGATTGTCAATATTTTGAAGTTGATTCGAGGTAAGATTGGATTGTTCTGGTGAATTTATTGGGTCCATGTTTTCTTTACCTTGTTGGGTAATTTCATCTTCGTTACACAAGATAAAGGAGTCTAAACTTGATTGAATAGAATAGATTGGAGTGTTGTTTGGTTTTTCCATGTTACTCACCATGTACTTCATGTGGGATTCCCTGTATAATCTTCTGTTTTGATTGAAAATGGGGATGGTGGCATAAGACATGTCCATTTGAAGGCTGCCCTGAAGTTTGGCTCCCCATGATCTTGATAAGAGCATGCCATACTTAAGGGGAATATCAGCTACAACTATATCCATAACTAGATTCTTGGCAGGGATCTGAGCTAGATTAACACATAAATCTTTGATTAAACCCAAACATTTGACTCTGCTTGAGTCAAAAGAATACAAATCTTTGTATGGTTTAGTAATTTCTAAGCCTAAGCTTTCCATTACTACTTTGGGCATTAAGTTGTGTGAAGCTCCAGAATCTAACATGGCATTGTGTAGAATTTTATCGTGTATGTTCAAGCTAACATAGAAGGGAGGGACTGGTCCTTCTTGATATTTTCCTTCAACCTCTGGGCCAAACAACAACTCAGGTTTGTCATCTGTCAAGTTTAAGGTGTCAGTATCATTTCCTAAGTTTAAGGCTTTCAAAACTTGGTTTTTGTACACTTCTTGGGTTACTAGTTCAGCTAGGGGGATGGTAATTTTTATCTTAGCAATATCTCCCTCAAGGCTGAAAGGAATAATTGACTTGTTAATATTTACATCTATTTTTTCAGTTGAATTCTTTTCAGCAGCTTTGATTTGCTGAACCTTGCTTGAACTAGTGATAGGAATAGTTTTACTAGGACCACTAGCTGAAGTGCTATGGGTGCTTTGTTCAACATTTGGCTGGATTCCCTTGTCTTTATTTAAATCTGGTTTTTTGGCCGAAATGTTGGTTTTTTCTGCTGTCCTTTTGGGCTAGTTTTCTACGTTTTTCTTGACAGCAGTGCTAGTATTCTTATCCTTTGAATTTTCTACACTTCTCTTGCTCCTAAGATCATACTGTTTGTGTACCTCCATGATTGCATTTTCAAAACCCAATCTATAGTCATCAGAATCTTCATAGGTGTTTGTATTCTGATCGTTAGAGAAGAAACCTTGTTCTTCCTCAGTGAGGAAAACATCATCCCCACTTTCTGATCCAATCAAGTTTACATGTGATTCTTCCAACCTTTCCAACTCCCTGTCTTCCTCATATTGATCTACATAGTTCCGTTGAAAGGGAGGTCTAATTTGTTGGTCACTTTCCTTTTGCTTATCTTGATTGTTATCCCTTCTATAATTCTGATTTCTATTTTTGTTTTGATTTTTTTGAAGTGCAGTCTGGTTTTGATTTGCTTGTGCTTTCTTAATTATGTTCATCTCTTTCATCATTTCTTCCAACATTCTCTCCATTTTTGAGCTTGAAGTAGAGGGAGGGGATTCCTCTCTGAAAGATACTCTCTTTTCAGTTTTCATTCTTGCTCTCTTTTCTATTAAGTTGACTTCCACAGAAAGAGCACCTCTTTGCATATCTTCGAGAGTTGCAAAATCTCTTTCTCTTAGTGAATAATTCATGTCAGATTCAAACCCCTCAGGAAACTTGTTTAAGGCTGAGCCTTGCAGAGGTTTCAGTTCTGGGGAAAGCGCATTATATACACTATTAAATCTAGTACAATATGCTTGTACACTTTCCGCAGGGTTCCTACGAAGATTGTTGTAATCAGCAAGAACTTGGAGAGGATTCTTCTTTACTTCCCATTTGTTTAGGAAAGTTTGATGAAAGGCCTGAAGATCATTAATACTACGGGGGGCTAAACCTTTAAACCATTTTCATACTTCTCCCCCTAAGCTCTGAGAAAATAATCTAAGTTTGACAGAATCATCATCAATTTCATTTCGGTCAAAATAGTCATTCATCTTGTCCACATGTTGTGATGCAGTTGTAGCATTATTAGCATCATATAATGGAATTTTGGACTGATAGTCCTGTGGAATATTGACTAGTGGTACAGTAAGGGCTAAGGGAGCATACCATGCGGCCATGGCAGGAGGTGGAGGTAGATTCACAGGTGGATTGACAAAAGGGAAAGTGGGCTGAGGTGTGGTGGTTTGAACAATGGATGGAGGATGAACAGAAGCAGATGGAATAGGAGTAGATTGCTGAGTTGATCTTGGATGAGAGACACCTAAGTTAAGAAGAAAATGTAAATCATGAGGCGTTGTTTCTCTACTACCAAGATGTTTACTTGTTTCAGGAGATGATAGTGAAGACTTAGAATCTAGTTGTTCTAACTCACTAAATGGCCTAGTCCTAAATGGATTAACTAAGTCAGCTTGTGAGTGTTGTAGAGCTGAAATTTTTTCAGGAACTGATTTAGCTCTTGGGGGTGATCTGAAAACAGTTGATAATTTAATCTTAGGATACTTCCAAAGGATACTTTCTGGGTCATCAACTATCTCAGGTGGGTTGGGGTCAGGATGGGCTCTAGTGTAGATACTTCTAGAAGCCACTATGGTGTGTTTTCAGACCCAAAATAACAAGAAAAGTTCAACCAAGTATGACAATCTTTGAGAGGTTAACTGATCTGTTTACAAAAATTTTGATACTACAGTCCTCTAACTGGATTTGGAAAATGTTATAATGGTAAGGGTTCTTCCTAGTGGAGTCTTAAGGTCTGCTCAGGATTGTGGAGTCGCTAGGTGGAAAATTTAGAGTGTTTTCAAAGAAGTACATTGTCCACCACAGTGCTTGTGAAACATCCTTTTTCAAGGATATCCCGAAACACAACAAACTCTAACCAGAGATTGACTGGGAGGGCATTCACTAGATATATCACCTCTAAAAGAGGATGAGATCCGGAGGCTATCTGGCCCTTTCCAGACTCTGTCTAAGAGTACAGGGTAAAACACATCAAAGGTAAGTGATATGTGGGAAAGAGTGTTTTACTACAAAGTGGAAGTTTTTAGCTCGTGAGGAGGTAAAAAGGTTCTATGGTCCACTACCACGTTTATTATGAAGCCAAACTTGAAATATTTTTGGGTTTTTCTGAGTTTATTTTGGTTTTATAGGTTAAGAGAGTGTTCTAAGTCTGATTTTGCACTTAGATAAGGTGTTCAAACAAACAGAGTTTCTCTTATGGCTTGGTAACTGGTTCCTTCAAGGTTTGGTAAGGCTAAAAGGAATCCTAAGGGTTATTTAGTTTTTCACTGATTCAATCAAGTCCTATCATGATTGCCATTATGTTAGGCAGTGCTTGAAGAAAGTTACTTATGTTATACTGGACCTAAAGGTTTTAAGAAAGGTTTTGAAACCTCTACTTCTCAGTAGGGTCCCATCGTGATCGCCATTATGTTGGTGTCCCGTGTTTTGAAAGTTTGGAAAATCAAAAGACAAGGCAACATCAAAACCAATCTTTAGAGTTCCAGGATCTAGTCCTCCTGTTCTCAGAGAGGGATCTCTCAAATATTTGTTTGCAAAGGTTTATCTTGTTTGCTTTGATTATGGATTTTAGACTAGTTATTAAGTGCAGATGTTTTTTTGGTTGGGTTAAGTTGATACAGCAGAATATGAAAGGTCTAGGAAAGATAGACAAAAAGAGGAAATATCTGTTTCATTGGGCAATGGAGTCAAAATAAGGTCATGACAAACTTTTCAAGGGATATGGGATATCAAAGGGCAAATCTAACTTGGCCACAGGATCCTTTGTTTTGGAATGAGATGGACATTAATTTTTTGGAAAGAGAAGCTTAATTCTCAACAAAGGGAACTTGAAAACATAACTTAACAATAAAGAGATATTTGATAGACAGGGCTAACCATAAATTCCACAAACATTCCTGAAGAAAATAATGACTTCAAGACAACTTTTAAAATGAAATCTAAGATTCGGGGAACTCCTTATTTCCTCAAAGATTTTATTTTAAATGACTTAGAAAACATGAAAGATTCACTAATAGCTGCATTCATAGAAGAGGGAACACCTAAATAACATCTATGCTTGCAACTATAAAGACCTTCAAAACAACCTTTCAAGCAGGGGCAAAGGGTAAGATCAAAACCGACCTCTTTGATTAACTTAAGACAATGGTACTTCAAAGGGAGACTTCAATAACAGCTTTCAAGTGATGGCAGACAAGTAGGGAGAACCATAAATCATGCTGAAACCAACTATTTGAGCTATCAAGGAAATAAAAAAGCATGAAGACTAAAGAGAAGGTTTAAAGCCTCTAAAATACTTCAGCAGAAGAAAACATAAAACATTGAAGGGTGAACAGGTCTAAGGTGCTTCCAGGAGTCATTTCTTACCCTAAAACTTTCAGCCTACTGTAGTAAGAGATTATGAAACATAATGAAAACAAGAGAAAACATTAAACAGTTAGAATACTTCACCAACAACCAAGCTCATGAATCCAATGATAGAGCCTTCTCAGGAACGGGCATGCAACAGCATCATCAAGACATCCAAGACTTCAATTTGTTTTCAACTTCAACAGACTTGTATATTTATTTTAGAGAGTTTCTATGTTACAACTTGTGATCAAACAGCAACCAACAACCAACAACCCCTCTCTCATCTTCTGCTGTGGTATATATAGAAAGATGAGGAGGTGAGATCTGAAAAATATCTCAATTACAATTAATACAGGATTTAAATGGCCCATTGGCCCTTGGGATGCTCAATGAAGAAACAGAAGAGGTGTTCACCGTATTAATTGATTCACACTTATGATTTAAGATGGGTAGGAGTATTTGTTGACCTTTGAGGCATAGGTAGTCTAGCAATCGATCCAGGTGGATATTGGTGGCCACCCGCCTATTCCACTTGGGCCCCCACCATTGTCTCTTTCAGTTTTTCCGTTTTTGCATAACTTACTATTTTTAGCAGTTTTTCGGGTCCTGAACTTCCGGAGCCGTTTTGAGGCCCTAAACGACGTTTTTTGGGTACGAAATCGCCAATGAAGCCACCTATATTTTTCCTATCATGTCAACTGGTGGCTAAATATTTTTTGCAGCCTTCCGGAAACAAATTCAGTCCTGAAATTGTTGGTGCTTGAAGTCTTTTGGTGAAACTCATGTGGCTGGTTAAATCTTCATACCTGTTTCCTTCTCCAAACCTCTGATATCCTACAAAAATCCAAGTCAAGTACTGCTGCATTCCCTTTTTTCTTTCCCTTTCTTCCAACTTGCCTCATTCTCCATTTTTTCCTTTCTCCCATGAAATCCTTACAATTCATATGTTTTCCCTCTATCCCTTCATAAAATCCGTTCCCTAAGGTTAAAAACTCACTTTTTGATCTTATTCGAACCTTGATTACCCCTTTTAAAACATTGGAAAATCATATAAAAGGCATATTTTATGTGCATTTGGCGTTTTAGCCCTCTCCAGTTAAACCCCTGGACCGTTTTCCTCCATATACCCGAGCGTCGAGACTCACTGTTTAGGCCTTAGGCGCTAAACCAAAAAGACCCCCTTTTTCCCTTTGAAAAACTCGAAAACCCATTTTCTAAAGTTCAATGGAAAATATTTAAAGTCGCGTGTTTGTTTGCCGCGATCAATCTGAACCGTCGATCTGCTCCCCAGATCTGATGGAGCGGAGCACACCCCACCTGGTGGACCCCCCTCCTCCGCGCCATTTTCCAGAAACCGTTGGTTTTTCATTCCGCACCGCCTTCCGAGCCGGGGTGGTTTTCTCCCGTCGGCCAACGATTCCATACGCTGGCCGACACGTGTCCCCGCTGTTGTTTCAAAACCATCGTGCCATCACCTCTTTTCAAAACCGTCGTGCCATCACCTCTTTTCATACGTTAATCTTTGTACCATAGCCACGCGGCAGAATCCACCTCCGTCATTCAATCTGGGCCCTCCCATCCGACGGCTGTCGATCGCCCCACTTGCTCAACCTTTAACGGACATGTGTGCTCGTTAAACTGTCCATCGCGCGTCTAAAACTCAATCCCTGCCATCGATCTCTGCAGATCGACGGCTATTATTCGTCCTCCTGATTCCATCACCAGATCAGACATTCTCCCGCTGACTTCTCGTTGCCTGATCCCGACCATCGATTTCTACAGATCGACGGCCCCAATTTAATCTTTCTTCAACTTTTCCATGACCGCCCAGATTTAATCTCAGCCGTTGGATGATGCCATCCAACGGCCCGCGGTCCTCCGCACATTCCCCAAAGCAGATTGGCCTATAAATTGGATTTTTTACGTGTTTTTTGTATTTTGCAGGGTTAAGGTCATTTGTTCGTGTTTTTAATGGAAATTTCGAACCAGGAGGGTGATGATCCTCTACGTTTCGATTTCTCCAAGGAAATCACTTACAGGGTTAATTTCCACGTCCCTTCAATGTTTCCACCGGCATTGATGCCTTTTCCTGTCTGCCCCGCCCTGCACAACGAAGAAACCGTGAAAATAAACGCAGAAAAAGGGTATCAGAGTTTGAAGACCAGAAATGAACGAGAACAGCAGATTAATGGACAGATTTGTGGGGATTAGGGCTAAGACAGTTATCTAATGCCTAATCCCCGCTCTCAGACAGCGGGGATTATTGAACAAGATCAGATCTCTACCTCGAAACAGCCGAAGAGTTACTTCTGCCAGTAATTTAATGAAAGAATGTCCGCAGAATAACCTTAACACCACACAGAGCCTCAAAGGTCAACAAAATCTCCCTCCGAGCTTAGTTCATGAGTATAAACCCATTAATGCA
The DNA here is from genome assembly GCA_034641835.2 of Pinus albicaulis. Taxonomy (NCBI): domain Eukaryota; kingdom Viridiplantae; phylum Streptophyta; class Pinopsida; order Pinales; family Pinaceae; genus Pinus; species Pinus albicaulis. Next base: position 1,614,496,681 of record CM076575.1, on the reverse strand, counting down.
GTGGAACACCTATATGATTTCTTCATCGAGCCTCCAAGGGCCAGGAAGACATTAATTCTACATTAATTGTATTTGAGATCTTTTCATCAGATCTCACCTCCTCATCCTTCTATAAATACTTCAGTAGAAGATGAGTGAGGGGTTGGATTGGTTGGTTGTTAATGTAAATTGCTGAAGCATTGTTTTGTCACTGAGTTGAAGATTCTTGATTGTAGATAGGATTTCACTGGCTCTTGGAGCTCTGCTTGTAACGGATAGGTTAGGTTGTGAAGAAAGATGAATTAAAACACTAGATCTGAAGATTGTAACTGGTTTGAAGCATCAATACAGGCTGATTTATGGGATCCTGGTCTATGCTGATGGTGATGTTATTCTCACTGTAACTTGTATTTCGGTTCTGTTTTCAATTTGTTTCGTTTTCCACTATAAAGAACAGTTTAAACAGGGTTAGGACCTACTGTATATCAGTAACCTTCTCTGGCTGAAAAACCTTTATTTTAATGTTTTCTCCCAACTGTGTTATTTGAAAATGATTTAATCCAGTCTAAGTACAGGGATGTTGGCGTTCCCTCATCTTTTGTCACAGCTGAATGTTATTTTTAAATGTTACTTTCAATATATATTGTGTGAAGATGAACTGAGGAAATTAAGGTTAGCCCTGAGTCCCTTTCTTATTTGCTCAAATATTTGATTGTTTCTCTTAGGATGTGTTAAAAGCTGACTAGTTTTGAAGTACTTATCAGATCTTAGACCATTATGTGTTATCTTTGTGCTTCCCTTTGTTTTTATATGTTTTTTCTATCAGAAGTGTATCAAAGGCTGGATAGTTTCAAAGTACTTACCAGATCCTAGTTTGCTTCTATGTTTCTCTTAAGTGCCTGGTCAAAGGCTGGCTAGTTTCAAAGTACTTACCAGATCCTGGGCTGCTCTTTGTTCTGCATCTGTCATTTCCCTTTCTTATTGTATCACTCCATTCCATAAATCAAACTTTAAAATATCCTTAGGCATAGATGACTTGCCCCATAGACCACTCTTGAACCCGATTGTTCCAATTAAATCCTCTTATGACTCCATAGCCCAATGGATTGAAAACTTGCCATCATCTTTCTTCTTGATCAAAGCTTACTCTTCTGCTTGCAACTTCTCACCTTTGAACCTGTTTGCATATAGATCTTTTTGCCTCAGACAGCAACTATGTTCAACCATCCGAAAAAACCAAACAAACCCTTGGACCTCATAGCTAGCCTAATATCATTACCCTAAACTTCAAAGACAAATCCATCTTTGTACATATTGGAGAGATCCCTCTCCAGATTCAGGAGGGCTAGATCCTAGAATCCCAAAGTTGGTTGAAACGATGTTAACTCTATGATCGGACTTTTGCCAATCTTGCTTATTACAGAGACCTAACATTTCTGGCGACTCCGCTGGGGAATCATGAGTTGAGTTTTCATCTTTTTCCCTTTTATTTTCACGTAAACCTTGAGAGTAAAAAGCAGCCTTTTCAAGCACTACCAAGAAATGGTAATCATGATGAAACTTGTTTGAATCAGTGACAAACTAGGTCAACCCTAGGATTCTCTTAAGTTTTATCTAACCTTGGAAAATCAGCTAGCTTAGTCATAAGAGTAGACTATCTTTGTCTCATAACCGTAGCTAAGTTTTGAAGCAAAGTTAGGACATTCTTAGAAACCACAAATAAAAACAATTCAGAAAAATACCAAAAACATTTCAGATTGGTAGTAAAACACTAGTTTCCTCATAACTAGCCTAATATCATTACCTTAAGCTTTTCAAAGACAATATCCATCTTTGTACATATTGGAGAGATCCCTCTCCGGATTCAGGAGGGCTAGATCCTAGAATCCAAAGTTGGTTGAAATGATGTTAACTCTGTGATTGGACTCTCCCAATCTTGCTAATAAATTACAGAGACCTAACATTTCTGGCGACTCCTTTGAGGGATCGAACCCGGAATCTCTGGTTTCACAAACACCGTGGTGGACAGTGTACTCCTTCGAAAACACTCCAGACTTTCCACCTGGCGACTCCACAATCCTAAACAGACCTTAAGACTCCACTGGGAAGAACCCTCATCATTACAACATCCATCAAACCTAGCTAAAGGGCTGTAGGATTAGAAGTGAGAAAACATATTAGTTGACCTCTCGAAGATTGTCATATCCGGTTGAACTTTTCTTATTTTAGTTGGGTCTAAAACTTAGCATAGTGGCTCCCAAAAATATTTACAATAGAGCCCATCCTGACCCTGATTCACCTGAGATAGTTGATAACCCAGAAAGAATTCTTAGGAAGTCTCCTAAGATACAATTTTCAACTGTTTTCAGATCACCCCTAAGAGCTAATTCGGTCCCTGACAATCTTTCAGCTCTTCAGAAATCACAAACTGACTTATTAAACCCATTTAGGACTAGGTCATTTGGCGATTTAGATCAGTTAGATTCTGAGCCTTCACTTTCATCTCCCAAAACAAGTGAACCCTTTGGGGATAGAGAATCAACACCCCCTGATTTACATTTTCTACATAATCTAGGTGCCTCTCATCCAAGATCAGCTCAGAAATCTACTGCTGTTCCATCCACTTCTGTTCACCCGTCATCCACTGTTCAAACCACTCCACTTCAACCCACACCTCCTCTTGTAAATCCACCACCTATCATGGCAGCATGGTATGCTCCCTTAGTCCTTCCTGTACCATTAGTCAATCTTCCATAGGACTATCAGTCCAAAATTCCATTGTATGATGCTAGCAATACTATAACAGCATCTCAACATGTGGACAAGATGAATGACTACTTTGACAGAAATGAAATAGATGATGATTCTGTCAAACTTAGACTATTTGCTCAAAGTTTGGGGGGAGAAGCAAGAAAATGGTTCAAAGGTTTAGCCCCCCATAGTATTAACGATCTCCAAGGCTTCCATCAAACATTCTTGAACAAATGGGAAGTAAGGAAGAACCCTCTCCAAGTCCTTGCCGACTATAACAATCTCCATAGGAACCCTGGGGAGAGTGTACAAGCTTATTGTACCAGGTTTAACAGTGTCTATAATGCACTCTCCCCTGAACTGAAACCTCCTGAGGGCTCATCTTTAAACAAATTTCCTGAAGGGTTTGATCCTGACATGACCTATTCACTCAGGGAAAGAGATTTTGCAACCCTTGAAGACATGCAAAGAGGGGCCCTTTCTGTGGAAGTAAACTTAATGGAGAAAAGGGCAAGGATGAAAACAGAAAAGAGAGTGTCTTTTAGAGAGGAACCCACCCCTTCTACTTCAAGCTCAAAGATGGAAAGAATGATGGAAGAAATGATGAAGAAAATGAGCATTCTAGAGAGAGCGCAAGAAAGTCTAAATCAGAACGCTCCTCAAAACAGAAACCAAAGCCAGAATCAGAATATTAGAAGAAATCAGCCTCCAAACAGACCCTGGAAAGATGATCAACAAATCACTCCTCCCTTTCATCAAAACTTTTTAAGTGAGGTTGAGAAAACAGAACAAATAACAGAGGAGGATGATATAAACTTATTTGGGGTAGATGATGATAGCTTCGAGGTTCATTATGATAAAAAACAAGGTCTTTATACACCTTACGATGACAAAAGAGATGATAATGAAAATTATTATCAGAACATGGAAAACGCTGTCATAGAACCTTCAAAGGAATATGAACTCAGAAGCAAATCTAATCAACGAACCCCCAACAATAAAACCTCTGACAAGCCTTCTCAAAACAGCACTGCAACCAACTCTAAAACAATCAACCAAAAAAAAAAAACAGTGGCTGTTAATTCTGGTAGTGGTAAAGAGAAAGACACTCAAAATATTGAAAAACAGAGTGCAAACATTAGCAGTACTAACACCCCGGTTAGTGCTCCTGGTAAAACAATTGTTTCAACTGTAGATAAACCAAATCAGCAAGCTGTTATTGCTGATAAAGTGGCAGTAAACAAAGCTGAAATCAATGCTTTAAAGAGTCAAAACCTTTTCAGCCTGGAACAGGAAATCTCAAAGATCAAAATTTATGTTCCTTTGACTGAGTTAGCTTCCCAACATGTATATAGGTCCAAAATTTTGAAGGCTTTGAACTTAGAAGATAATGAAGATACACTCAATCTTAATGATGACCAACCAGAGCTTATTTTTGGTCCAAAGATTGAAGGAAAGTTTCAAGAGGGTCCTGTCCCTCCCTTTTACATAAGCTTAAACATTCATGATAAAATTCTGCACAATGCTATGCATGACTCAGGCGCTTCCCATAATTTAATGCCAAAAGCTGTAATGGAAAGCCTGGGTCTTGAAATTACCAGACCTTACAAAGACTTGTACTCCTTTGACTCAAGTAGAGTTAAATGTCTAGGATTGATAAAAGATCTCTGTGTTAACTTAGCCCAGATTCCAGCCAAATGTTTGGTCATGGATGTTGTCGTGGCTGATGTACCCCCAAAGTATGGAATGCTTTTATCAAGATCTTGGGGGGCTAAGTTACAGGGAACTATGCAAATGGACATGACCTATGCGACTATCCCTGTTTTTAATCAGACTAGAAGACTTTACGGGGAAACCCACATGCAGTACATAGTGACAAGTCAAGACCAGCCTCAAAACTCTCCTTTGTACGCTGTAAGCACGAGCCTTGATTCTTTTATCATGTTTAATGATGAAACACTTACAGAACAAATCATTTCAACAGAATCAATGGCTGAAACGGAGGAAGAGGAACACAACGTTGAACTGCCGAAACAATCTATTGTGTCTAAAAATCCTAGCAAAATAAACACAGGTCTTGAACTGCAAGTCATCAATCCATTAAACTTAAAACTTGACAGTCAAGAAGACGATCCTCAACCCGATGAAAAACTTGAGGAATCAAATTATATAAAGGAGATACGCCAAAACAATAAAACTAAGAACGTTCCTCTCTGGACTATGTATTTTGATGGGTCATGCACCAGAACAAATGCGGGTGCAGGTGTCTGGATTACTAACACTGAAAATAATCATACAGAATGCATCTCATGCAAATTAAACTTTCAGTGTTCCAACAACATAGCAGAATATGAATCCCTTCTCTTAGGCTTGCATCTCTTGAAAAAGTTAGGTGCCAAGAGAATCAATGTATATGGGGATTCTGAATTAATCATTAGGCAAGTTAATGGGGAGTATAATGCGAATCACCCCAGACTTAGGGCCTACAGGAATGATGTCATGGATCTTTTGAAAACATTTGAGGAGTCCACACTGAATTTTGTCCCAAGAAAAAGAAACATTGCAGCCCACAATTTAGCCTTTGCTGCTAGAACCTGCCCAATACTGTATGATGACACCTCTCAGATAAAATTCAGACCAGCTATCCCGGATAACAAGAAATATTGGCAGGTGTTTGATGGAGATAAACAAATAGAAGACTTCATGCAATTCAGAAATGAATTTGAACTCCATAGTTCAGATTCAGATTATGATACAGATTGCAGTGAAGAAAATTTTCTTGGTGAAGAAGAACCGTCTCCTGAGCTTATAGACATTAACCTTCAAACTAGCAAACTTACAAATCAAATAGAATGGAGTGCAAAATCTGAAACAGAGGAATTGGAAACTCTGCATTCTAAGGATGATAGTTTTCCCAAGGGTTTGGCCCCTCTAGAAGAATTGTTTGATTTTAACGATGTGGCCAATAAACCAAAACTGGAACTTGTAGAGACTGAAGTAGAGGAGTGCAATATAGGCAGTGACGAAAAACCGAAAATGATCAAACTGTCCAAAACTTTGCCAGCTCACATTAAACTCAAATACACAGAGCTATTCAAAGATTTTTCTGACGTTTTTGCGTGGAGTTATGAAGATCTTAAATCCTATGACACTGAAATAATACAGCACAAAATTCCTCTTAAAGAGAACCAAAAACCATTCAAACAGAAACTGCGCAGAATAAACCCTGTCCAGTTCCCATTGGTTAAGAAGGAAATCATGAAGATGCACGATGCTAGTATTATTGTCCCTATTAGATATTCTGAGTGGGTATCTAATCTGGTGTCAGTTAGGAAGAAGACTGGAGAAATCAGGCTTTGTATAGACTTCAGAAATTTAAACAAAGCTTCATTGAAAGACAACTACCCTTTACCCAAGATGGATCATATTTTGCAAAGGGTGGTGGGGTCTAAAAGAATTTCTTTGCTGGATGGCTATTCAGGGTATAATCAAGTCCTAGTCCACCTTGATGATCAATTAAAGACATATTTTACTACACCATGGGGCACTTTCATGTATGTGAAAATGCCTTTTGGTCTAATGAATGCTGGAGCAACCTTTCAGAGAGCCATGGACATAGCATTCTCGGAAGAATTGGGCTTCTTCATCATTATCTATCTTGATGATGTAACTGTGTTTTCAAAAACAAATGAAGAACACTTAGAACATTTAAGAAAAGTTTTCGAGAAGTGCAGAAAGTTTGGGATATCTTTAAACCCTAAGAAGACTTTATTCGGTCTCCAAGAAGGTAAACTTCTTGGGCATATCATTTCAGAAGAGGGTATAAAAATTGATCCCATGAGGATTGAGGCCATATTGCAAATCTCTCATCCTCGAAGCATCAAAGAGTTGCAGTCTTTCATTGGAAAGATAAACTTTTTGAGAAGGTTCATCCCTAACCTAGTTGAGCTCCTTAGAAATATCACAAACATGCTGAAGAAGGAGCAAGGGATAAAATGGACCTTGGAAGCAAAGACATCCTTTGAGCTGGTGAAACAAGCGTTAACCAAAACACCGGTTCTCATAAGCCCTGATTTTTCAAAATATTTTTATATCTTCTCATTTGCATCAGAACATACTATAGCTGTTGTCCTTTTACAGAAAAATCCACAGGGACAAGAGCAACCTATTGCATTCTTTAGCAAGGCATTGAGGGATGCCCCTTTGAAGTATAACATTATGGAAAAGCAAGATTTTGCTTTGGTTAAAGCATTGAAAGACTTCAGAGTATACGTCCTTCACTCACACGTCATTGCCTTTGTCCCAAATTCGGTTGTAAAAGACATTCTAACCCAGGATCCAGATGGTAAAAGAGGTAAGTGGATTGTAGTAATTCTTGAATATGATTTAGAAATAAAACCCACTAAGCTCATCAAAGGCCAAGGTCTAGCTAAATTAATGGCTGAATAAAATTGTGAACTTCTTGATATTAATATGATCGATGCTTTAGATAACCAAGAAGAACTCTCAACTCCTGTTGTTGAAGATCATTTTATGAATTCTCCTTGGTACGCTGATATTGTTTATGTTTTTCTTAATCTGAATACACCTCCTGGTTTATCCAAAACAAAGGCAAGATTCCTAAAGTTAAAAGCTGTAAACTATTGCATTATTGATAAATGTCTTTATTGGAAAAATGCGAGTGGTATATTGCTTAAATGTTTGCCTGAGTTTGATGCAGAAAAAATTAAGCAGGAGTTCCATGAAGGAGAGTGTGGAGGCCATTTGTACTGGAAGTCAACAGCCAACAAAATTTCGAGAGCTGGTTTCTATTGGCCCACTCTTTTTCCTGATGTTCATAAGATGACCACCACTTGCCATAAATGCCAAGTGTTTGAGGGCAAGAGAAAATTATTACCCCTTCCTCTGCATCCAATTACTGTTGAAGCTCCTTTTCAACAATGGGGACTTGACTTCATAGGAGAAATCCATCCACCTTCCTCTGCCCAGCACAGGTGGATTCTTACCGCCACAGACTATTTCACTAAGTGGATAGAAGCCGTTCCTAGTAGGCAGGCCAATGATTCGGTTATCATAAAATTCATAGAAACCAATATTCTTTCCAGATTTGGCTGTCCTACCAAGATCATCATAGATAATGCAGCAGCATTTGGATCAAAGAAAATGGTGGAATTCTGTCACAAGTACCAGATAACATTGGGACACTCCATAGCCTATTACCCTCAAGGTAATGGACTTGCAGAGTCTTCCAACAAAAGCTTAGTGAATATAATAAAGAAATTGTTAGAGGACAACAAGAAGTCTTGGCACACAAAGCTCATCCATGCACTTTGGGCTGATAGATTAACATTGAAGAAATCCATTGGTATGTCACCCTTCCAGCTTGTGTATGGTACAGATGCAATTTTTCCTAACAGCCTCGGTGTACCAGTTATGAAGTTAATTCAAGAGTTGCAGACTGAAGAAAATGACATAATCAGAAGAATAAATCAAACCATTCATCTTCAGCAAACCAGAGAGGAAGTGTACAACAAAGCATTGCAGAAGCAAGACAATATCAAGAAGATATTTGATAGAAGAACAAAGGCCAACAATTTCAAGATTGGGGACAAAGTTTTAAAGTGGGACTCAAAGAGGGAAGACAAGGGAAAGCATGGTAAATTTGACAATCTATAGCTGGGCCCTTACTCTATTCATTCAGTCGCTGGAAACAATGCATTCTTCTTACAAGAGCTGAATGGAACATAATTGTTTGGGGGTCCTGTCAATGGCAGGATGCTTAAGAATTACCTTTCTTAAAACCATTTTGTGTTCTGCAGCCTTTTATTTTTCTTTTTCCATTGTGAATATTTCATCCACCATTGCATTCAAAGTTGTGAAAAATCAAAAAATACAAAAACAGAGAAAAAATGAAAAGAGGGCAGAAATGAAAACAAGAAAGGCACAACCCCATGCCAAAAAGAGAAATAAATCTGAAAGTGTGCAAGCTCAAATGCCACTCCTCAAAACACACTTCTAGTTAGTCAAACTGCCTAATCTTGACTAATTAGCTTTAAATTTTCTGCTGATAGGATAGTGAATTCGATTTTCCAAACTGTTCAATCTTGGCTTATCAGTAGATAGATTAGGATAGAAATGAAGGTTCAAACAAACTCAAAATCTGAACCAAAGTTTCCAAAAAGAGATGACTCAAAACTGTTTTATTTTCTGAGTCATAACAGAGAAAAACTGGTTCTTATTTGCCCAAAATCTGAATCAGATATCAAGGAAGAGACAGCTCAAACAAAAGCAAAAACAGAGCTATAAAGAAAAAAGAAGGCCATGATGAGAAACTTTCAGATCTTAAGCCTTCCATTTTGATTTTTAATTTTCTGCAAATAATAATCTATGTGCAGCTTGTTTTTATGCCATAGATCACAGCAAGTCAAACAGCTTAATCTTGACTTGGCTGTTTTTAAATTTACGTATAGAATTTAGAGAATGAAAATTTGTTGGACAGTTTAATCCCAAGACAGTAGATTAGGTAGAGAAATATCTGAGCTCAACTGTTTAATCTGAGTTCAGGGAGAAATAAGGAGTAGAACTAGATTAGTTTTTATGCTTTCAAAAGAATAAAATGATTGTAAGAGAGTTTGCCAATCTAAGTGCACTCTAAGAAGAAAAAATGTTAGATCTGTAGGATTGGGTAGGTAGAAAGCTTGTTGATGAAATATCCATTGTTTCTCATGGCTGTTAGCATTTCCAGAGCAAAAGAAGATCATTCAATCAGAGAAGAGCAGCCCAATGGATGAGGCAACTAATCAGCCTCCCAGAAGATGCAAGTCTGAAATTCTTGATGCCTTCAAGAAGGCACCATCCCCAAGTGGAGCCATTGTTAGCCACCTGTAATATTTTTTTATACCAAAAGGTGGCTAAATCTTTTTGAGCCTCCAAGGAACAAATTTTATCACTAAAAATTGTTGGCTCTTGAAGACTCCTTGTAGGCCTCATGCCTCTGTCCAAAATCCTCATTATTGTTCCTCTTAATTCTGCTGATTCCAAGTAGAAGACTGCTGAAAGACCTTCATTTTCCCCCTTCTTAAACCTTCATCTGCTCCCCTTTTTCTCCACAAACTTCCTTGTTTTCATAAATCCTCTTCTTCCATTTATGAAAATCATTTTCCCATAGTTAAA